>CM031567.1:19329768-19646768 GCA_018467065.1 Ephestia elutella | reverse complement strand
ACGTTCAACTGCTCAGATTTTCAAGCTCCGAGAAAATGCTTGGTTTATTATAGCACTTAATAGTTAATTTAGTCAGTTCTTGATGCATGTAAGAGGCGCGTGAGTTTTTGGAGTCAGCAAGTCAAGTACCTAAGTATTTAAGACGTTTGTGTATATATACAAGAAACTACTGTTGTTTAGCGGACATTGTTTGTGAAAGTTGTGTATGTTTTATATTATTTTGTGATTATTTTTTAATAAATCTAAATTTTTTTAACTATTGTTTGATTTAATAAAACCACCACATTTTAGCCAACAAAACAATTATATTTAAAATACCATAAATTAGATTAATTTACATACATAAGATACGACTAGTTATAAATAACAATACTGTTAATAAATGCGTGCCAGTAAATTCTAAAATAGCTTTAAAAATCAGTCTGTTAACACAATTTTTCTAAAGACTAGACCAATCTCTTACAAATTCCTCAGTTATGGTATAAAAATTTAGTAAAATTTATTTAAATTTATACCAACTATGATTGTTTCACAAAAAGTATAAAATTTTAATACCGCAATCGTAAAGAACGTACTGTACGAGTATGCATTATTTCAACCACTACAACCAAAACAATTTTTTTTTCATTGATGCCGTTTTATTGCCAAACAATTGAAATGAACACAAGCGTGAGGTCTCCAGTTATATTTTATTGTTACCAGTAAAGCTCATTCTAGTCCCGCCCGCCCTCGAGGTACACAAAGCTAGTTTTTCAACTAATATATTCCTCTGCATATGAAATCAAAGCTTTTTTTGTACAAGTTTGAAGACTAGCTTTATGGGCCTCGTCACACAAGAATGTTACTTTTCTCTATCAATACAGTCTCTTTTAATATTTTTCTGAAAGAAAAACCAGATTTTTATCTATTGTCGTCATCTTTTTCAAAAATTGACAAAATCTGATATTTCATCGCGGAACGTCACTCGTTAAGTATGCCATTGCTGTTTATAATAGTTATCTACTGTCCTACATATCATATAAGATGTTAATTTTATCTTATTTACTATTAGTTTCACAATATTTTGCTGTTTAAAACGCAGACAAGAAATTATAAACCAGTGACGTCACGCTGACACAAAACATTTTTTTTTTAAACATCTAATAATGACTTAGTTTGATAGAAAACCAAAATCTGGGCGCATGACTTTCCCGCAGATATGCCTAATAGCAATAGTAAAAATGTATGTATTTCATACATAATAGTATATTACCGCCACGCACTCTGTGCCACTGTACAAAAATCCGGTTTATATTTCAGAAAAACAACAACACATGTCTCCTTAGCCCATTAGAGAATGTAGATATAAGAGGGTAGTCGTCACCTGGTGTGCGAGGCGGACCTGTGTCTCGTCCACCGATGTTGTCCCCTTGACAGAGCCTCGTAGATTTCTGCTTCCATCTCGCTTGTAGGGGATAAATTACGACGACGGAACTGCACACAACGAAAATTTTGTAATTTAATACACTCCATTAGGTAAATTTACGCCTTGCGCATTATACTTATGAAAAGGCACAGGCATTTTTTTAACATTTTTTTGCATGTTGGTGGTACAGTACGCCAGGCGTGTTAAATCTCGCTTAGCGTACTGTACACATAAGATTGAGAATTTCCTTTAACACAAATTAGTAGGTAGTAGATTTTTATATTTATTTTAGACAATCTACAGTATGTAATGTTGTTTGAATGAATATGAACTTTAAGTCTGTACAGAAAAACTTCCTTCATACAAATGGTATATAGGTGTACCTATATGCATTTAGCTTACGCTGCACAATTACCGAATGTGTTCCCGCGCGAGTCAGTTGCTCCTTGCTCGCCGTCGCGGTAATTTGGTATTAACTTATCGGTTACTCGGTACCATTCACTATCGGAAGTCTTAACCCCTATAATTAAAGCAACGTTATCATCTAAGTGGTATACCTAAGTTTACATGAATTTGTACTTTAGTGATTGTGATCTACTTATAAAAACTTTGTTTTGAAACATGTCAATAAACATTTTATTTATTTGATCTGAGTTGTGTACTAATTTACCCTCCACACACACACACACAACTGTACAGGTACTTAACAGGTTGAATGCTCACCGGGTCCGCAGCGACGGAGACGTACCCGACGTCGCGCCGCCGCCGCTGAGCAGAGCTCGACTGCGAGGCGGCGGCCGTGTCTCTTTGGGATTTGCACAGGCATAGCTGGATAGAGGTGCTATATCAATTCATCTGAGATATAACTAGGCAAACAGAATGTTTTCACTTAGTTACAGTGCGACAAGGCTTATAATAAACGTGGCGAAAAAAGGAACTAACGCCGCCGCCATCTTGATATTTTTTAATTTTTTTTTATAACATAGGGCGGCAAACGAGCAAGCGGGTCACCTGATAGTAAGCGATCACCGCTGACCATGGACTACTGCAACACCAGGGGTATCACAAGAGTGTTGCCGGCCTTTCAAGAAGATGTAGACTCGAACGTCATTTGTAACAACTTTGACAAATGTTCTCCCATGTGTGGTCTCTTTTTTTTTATAACATAGGACGGCAAACGAGCAAGCGGGTCACCTAAAACCTGGGTCTCTCCAAAAATGGTAATTACCATGACGATATGAACTATGTCAATTTTATGTTTTTTTTTTTCTTTAACCATGTACCTAACCTAGAACTTGATTTTTATCATAGATTTTCATTCTTATTATTCAGTCATGATTTTATGTTTAACTAGCTTTTTGCCCGCGGCTTCGCCCGCGTGAATTTCCCACGGGAACAGTGCTTTTTCCCGGGATAAAAAGTAGCCTATGTGCTATTCCAGGTCATTATCTACCTCTGTACCAAATTTCATCGAAATCCGTCCAGTAGATTTTGCGTGATTGAGTAACAAACATCCTCACAAACTCACAAATTCACAAACTCACATCCAAACTTTCGCATTTATAATATTAGTATAGATTATTATAAGATACTCGAAAAAAAACATTTTTTGTTTCTTTTTTTTACACTGCTATTTAAGGAGATTTTATTTCAATGGCAACACTAAAGTCACTGCAGCGCCCCTGACACATTCATTTAGAGCCTTGTCGCACTGTAAAAAAGACGGGACTCCTATTCAAAAAAGTGTCTGTACAAATGTCAAAACGAAGGTACCGATAGAGATGCACTTATTAGAGAAACTGCAGGTACGAAAGAGATGGAAATAGTCTGCCATCAAAACGCTACTCCGTTTCTTATATCAGTTTTTTCTTTGAAGTTGCAACAACCTGGAACTAAGGGAGACCCAGCAGTGCGACCTATTACCTAGATAAAAATAAAAGTATACTAATCTGAAGATTAAGCTACCAGCGTTGTGCCCCGCGGTTTTGCTCTCGTGGGAATATTCTTCCTCATGAATAAGGCTATGTAAGTTTTTGTCGTTGTTACTCACCCTGTCAAGAGAAGACTTCATCCTGGCCATATTCTGTGGCGAAACGGGAGGCGACCCGCTTGCCGTCCCTGTCGCACTCTCCCTCTCATTCGCACACTCGCAACTATGGCTCACCAAGCGAATGGGATCCGTCTCAAAACTTTTGTGTCTCCGTGGTCGAGGTAGATTTTTTGAACAACACGGGCTCGAACTTTTTTCGTTTGATTTCTCATTCAAAGCGTTTAAACTTATTCCGTTTAATTTCTCGTTTAATGCGTTCAAACTACGCCCACTTAATTTCTCCTTCAACGCGATCAATTTTCGGCCGCTTGGTTTTTCGTTCAACGCATTCAAACTTTTTCTGTTTGATTTCTCGTTCAATGCGTTCAAACTGCAGCCAGTCAATTTCTCCTTCAACGCGTTAGATTTTCGGCCGCTTAGTTTTTCGTTCAACGCGTTCAAACTTTTTATGTTTGATTTCTCGTTCAATGCGTTCAAACCGCGGCCACTTAATTTTTCCTTCACCGCGTTTAAACTTCGGCCGCTTGATTTCTCGATCAAACTTCGGCGGCTTGATTTTTCGTTCAACGCATTCAAACTTCGGCCGCTTGATATCTCGTTCAACGCATTTAAACTTTGGCCGCTTATTTTCTCATTCAACGTGTTCACACTTAGGCCGCTTATTTTCTCGTTCAAGGCGTTCAAACTTCGGTCGCTTGATTTCTCGTTCAACGCATGCAAACTGCATCCACTTGATTTCTCGTTCAACGCGTTCAAACATTGGGTGCATGGTTTCTCGTTCAGCTGCTGTTGGAGAGATTCAATTGTTTCTTGCTGTTCTTTTATCTTTTCTTCTAGTTCTCTGTAAATTTGAAAATGACACTAAGATTCTATAGTTCATTCGCTCACTCACAAACATGCAATTAAATCGAATTTGCGTTCAAATTTGAATTTTTTGGGCTTTATCACTGACAGAGGCCAACAGTATCATGCCAGAGGGGCTTTTTTTATAGAAATAGCTAGAGGAGTACTTGAGAGAAACGGGAAATGGCCTGAGAAATAGTCATAATGATTTTTAATACGGATACTCACGTGTTGTTAGCCGGAACCTGTCGCGTCTGTCACGTTGGAAAGATGGTCCTTACTTGCTTTGAAAATTATTTCCGTATTAAGTCAAAACTAGTTGGCGGTTTCGGCTAATAACATGCGTGAGTATACGTATTAAAAATCATTAGAAGCCCATAGTATGAGGAGTAAGCTAGAGGTATGGCAACCCAGGTAGTGCAGCCCAGCAGCGCCGAGGGAGCGCTGCAGTGTAGACACAGCTAGTGAGGTACCTGCGCTGGTGCCGGAAGGCGTGCGTGTAGCGCTGCAGTGTAGACACAGCTAGTGAGGTACCTGCGCTGGTGCCGGAAGGCGTGCGTGTAGCGCTGCAGTGCAGACACAGCTAGTGAGGTACCTGCGCTGGTGCCGGAAGGCGTGCGTGTAGCGCTGCAGTGTAGACACAGCTAGTGAGGTACCTGCGCTGGTGCCGGAAGGCGTGCGTGTAGCGCTGCAGTGTAGACACAGCTAGTGAGGTACCTGCGCTGGTGCCGGAAGGCCCGCGTGTAGCGCTGCAGTGTAGACACAGCTAGTGAGGTACCTGCGCTGGTGCCGGAAGGCGTGCGTGTAGCGCTGCAGTGTAGACACAGCTAGTGAGGTACCTGCGCTGGTGCCGGAAGGCCCGCGTGTAGCGCTGCAGTGTAGACACAGCTAGTGAGGTACCTGCGCTGGTGCCGGAAGGCCCGCGTGTAGCGCTGCAGTGTAGACACAGCTAGTGAGGTACCTGCGCTGGTGCCGGAAGGCGTGCGTGTAGCGCTGCAGTGCAGACACAGCTAGTGAGGTACCTGCGCTGGTGCCGGAAGGCCCGCGTGTAGCGCTGCAGTGTAGACACAGCTAGTGAGGTACCTGCGCTGGTGCCGGAAGGCGTGCGTGTAGCGCTGCAGTGTAGACACAGCTAGTGAGGTACCTGCGCTGGTGCCGGAAGGCCCGCGTGTAGCGCTGCAGTGTAGACACAGCTAGTGAGGTACCTGCGCTGGTGCCGGAAGGCCCGCGTGTAGCGCTGCAGTGTAGACACAGCTAGTGAGGTACCTGCGCTGGTGCCGGAAGGCCCGCGTGTAGCGCTGCAGTGTAGACACAGCTAGTGAGGTACCTGCGCTGGTGCCGGAAGGCCCGCGTGTAGCGCTGCAGTGTAGACACAGCTAGTGAGGTACCTGCGCTGGTGCCGGAAGGCCCGCGTGTAGCGCTGCAGTGTAGACACAGCTAGTGAGGTACCTGCGCTGGTGCCGGAAGGCGTGCGTGTAGCGCTGCACAGCGAGCAGCACGGCGCGCGCGTCGCCGAGCAGCGCGGCGCCGCGCGTCTGCGCCTCGCCGAGCGAGCGCTGTAACGCAGCACACGGCACCTGCTGTCTGTGGATGGAGTATGGAATTCTTGATTTACACATTTTATTTTCACATAATTTTCTGAGTTTTCGGAGGTGCAGATTACGAAAATGAATTTTACTTTTAAATTCAAGTTGGCGGATAGTAACGATCACATTTTTATTTTATTTTAGTAATACAGGTATCGTTTTCTGGGTTTTCTGAGATGCTGTTTACAAACGATAGGTCTATTCATTTTTGGGTTCAAAATGGCGGACAACATTTTTTTATTAATTTTTTCAATATGAGTAGGTAGGTATAGTTTTGCCAGGTTTCCGGGGGTGCTGATTATGAAAAAGAAATTTATTTTTGGATCCAATATGGTAGACGCATTATATTTTATTTAAGCAATCGCGGGCGACGCCCGCGATTGCGAACTGAATTTTTTCGTGATGAGGCGAATTTTCTTGTGTAGATCTCCGGTTTCGGCCTTTCAGCATGAGATTCAGATTTGTTATTTCTTAATGTATTTTTTTTTCCCTAAAATGATACATGTGTCGAAACGTTTACATTAGTTAAATTAACTATGGTTTATTTTGTTAGTTATTAAATGGTTTAAAACAGTTTTCAAAACGGAACTCATCGGAAATGTGTCAATGTGACACTGTCACTTGTGTCACCCCTTCTTTGTTATAAAACCAACGTGCGATCGACCAGGCAGTCTTATTTGTGGTGCGGTACGGTGCGGACGTGCCGAACGGTTGTGTTGAATTCTCTGTAGGTACGAGATATTGGAGATCTTAGTTGCTGGACAGTCTTGATGGTGAAACTGTGTTTGGCTAGTTAGCACGGAGGACCGATTCAGTAGAACTCACTGGCTGAATTGGACTGATCCGTGCGTGGTGGGGCACTAACCCTTGCCGTGGGGAGGTTAGGGCTGGACCCTAGCCGTGACATGTGGATCAAATGAGAGTTTAGTGTTAGATGATTTCTTAATCCGTGAATATCCGATGAATCCCTGGATGCTTTGGGCTGTAACTTGAGGTAGGAGTTGTGTACCCTATCTATTATAACCTGTGCATGTTATTTTGGAAATACCCTTATCCGGACAGTTAATTTCATCTAAACCCATTGTTAAAGTACCTGTAGTATGTTTACCGCTCTGGTCATCCATTTCTGAGCTCGGCGCCCCTGAACCCATGATCTGATGATAATTCTCATGTTGTTATTGTGTTTATCCGACATATATATTTTAATGTCAATACTATGTTTCATTTTGGAAAAAAAACGTGGAAGATTTGACACGAGCTAAGTAAAATCATAAACCTATGGAAGTAATAAGTACTTACGTGTACCAGTAAGCCAGACAGACCAAAGAGAATGTAATAAAACTATTTAGACAGTCGAGTATCTATAGACTATAGACATATATTTTTGCCATGGAAGTAATAAATTACTACTTCCATGATCTTTGCTATGGACGAGATGACACGTTTTTTTATTAAAAATTCATATGATTTCCTATTTTGTAACGGCAAAATAAATAGTATACAGCACAAGTTTGATGTTTTTTTGTTGTTTTAAATGAGTAATTTTTTTCGGATTTTAATTGGCTTTGGAAATGGTTCTCTATTCATTAGCATATCTTTAGGCCTAATAACTTCCCAATACAAAAAATCCATTCTGGCATTACTGCCTCAAGCAGGGGAACACTATTGACAACGCAGAACGTCACCCTTCGTCTCTTCTCAGTCGATCCGTTGAAACGTCGCGTCCGACGACGCAACGCATTGATCGGGCAGGCCACAACATAAATATATGAAAAACGTCACGACGCAACGCAACACAACGGAGCAGTGGGGCTTCGCCCTTAGTATGGCAGTGCGGTACTAATTTAAGGGTTGTATTTTGAAAAAACTTGTGCGGAGCGACGCCGATTAGGCAGAGTCCCTCCAATCCAACACAGCTATTTAGATGACATACTCATATCTTCCGTATCATTTTCCACCCGACTCGTAACCGACTAGGTACCTACTTTTTTACATTTATTTATTTATTTACATCTCTTATATCTATCATTACAGGAATTACCTAATGCGATAGTATAAGCCACTATCTGTAAGAGATTACATACAATGCCATCTTCTTAAATTCATTTAAAGAGCAACAGAATAGGTCCAACTCGTTAGCCATACTGTTTAACGTGCGCAGCCCTCGCGTCAGAGGCGCCTCGTTGACCAGGTTGGTCTTGCCGTGCGGAACGGCCAGCAGTTGCGGCTGACGATGCCGCCATACGTACTTGTTCGGTACAAATATACATATTTGCTCCAATATACAAGCGTTGTACACCTTCCCTCTCAGTACCATAAATATATATGATACTAGGGCCATCTCTCGTCTAACTCTAAGCTCATTGTATCCTACCATACCGAGCACGAATAAAGTCGGATACATAAGCGGGTAAAACGGGTACACATTATACAGCCTCAAGTATAAGTATGTCACAAACTTGTTTTGTATTCTTTCTAACATGAGGCTGTATTTGGTTTCGTGTGGAGACCATACTACTGAGCTGCTTTCTAAATGGCTCCGTACCAAGGCATTATATAAAATTTTAATAGCCGCAATACTTTTAAAATTCTTGACATTTTATATTCGGATCCAATATGGCAGATTTTAAAAAAAAAATTACAATATGGGTATTGTTTTATAGGTTTTTGAGGACGCTGATGACGAAAATCACATTTACAATATAAAACGATACCTACCCATATTGTAAAATTGAAAAAAAAATTGTCCGCCATCTTGGATCCAAAAATATTATTTTTTAAACCTCATCCCGAAAATTGGCCTTCACGGGATGTCAAGCAGATGTATAACATCTTAGCATTCAGGCACGACGATCACGCTATTAGCCGCGCCTATTAGATGAATTTACATAAAAAATGTCGGCCATTTTGGATTTAAAAGAAAATCATAATCAACAAAAATTCTAAAGGCGTCTCACCACTCGTTCCCGTCTCCTCTTATTTATAAAAAAAAAAGTACATGCAATTTTATGACAATCCTGACACTGCAGTGTCGGATCACGCTGGCGGCGATACCGTCATCATCAAGGCCGATGAACAACTGTAGGATTAGTTTTACTGGCAACATGAGGTCGTAGCCAAAGGAAGTATAAGATAGACTCACTCGAGTCTTGCGCGCAGGTCCCTCGCGCGCTGCAGCTGGTCGCGCAAGTCGCGCGCGGCGCGCTCGCTGTCGGCGAGCTGCGCGCGCCACATGCCCACCTGAGCGCGCAGCGACTGCATCTCGTCGCGCAGGTTGTTGTTCTGGAATGATCGCTTGCTCAAATATAACTTTCACAAACTTACATTCAAGGCCCATTTAAACGGTGCAAGTTTCTTGTACATACAAGAGCAATAATTGCGTGCAACAATTGACTATCAATAATTGCAATAAGCAACTGTTGTTTTAACCAAGAAAGTAAATATGCAATGTAAGAATTTTTTGTTCTACCAATTAATTGTTAAAAAAACATTGTTTTTATTTCGCTCAAAAATGGCGGAGTTACGGCTGTTAGGCATCTTTCTCATGCCACGAGATTTAAAAAAAATGCAAGTATCATTTGACATTTGATTCTTAACATTTAATGACAGTCATTTCTAAAAGTTATGACAATCACATTGTCATTCAAACTGACATAACGTCAACGTCGACATTCAAAATGCATTTTTTTGATATTACATGACACAGGAAATATCCTTTACAGCCGTAGCTCCGTAACTGTACAAAATGGTATGTAACAAGGATAAGCAGGTCCCTCTTTCTCCCCACAAGGCTGATGCCGTCCCTACCTCCTCGCTGAGGTTGGCGGCGCGCCGCAGCTCCAGCTTCAGCTCCTGCACCAGGCTCTGCTCCTGCGCACACAGCCGCTGCACTGATGCCAACTCTGCGCATTTGTCGTCCAGCAGTACTGTAACAACATTTCTCAAAGTTATATATGTCGAAGCGCTAGATTAAAGAACCTACCTAGCGCTCTCTGATACATTTTAAAACGTTGAACGAGTCAATGTCATTTTTGACAGCATCAGTCTTCGATCAATTTGCTGGCGAGTAAATTCTGTTCAATTCAATTCAAATAATTTATTGCTTTTCACATTGTACAGTAGTTACATAAAGGTTACACGTCACTACAAATTTTAGGTACAATGTAAACCCTGTCGGGCATTGCAATTAAAATAGAGAGGAACGGCAAGCGGATTGTTAAAGATTTTACAATTTAAATAGGTATATAATTTTAGATTTAATAATATTATTAATAGAATTTAAAATTTAAAATGTCAATTTTTTTATTATAGGTCGTTAAAATATTCGTCCAACGTGTAAAAACATTTATTTATTAAAATTAATTTAAGTTTTTTTAGAAATGAAGAATATTTTTTTCATTTCTTAAATCGTCAGGTAGGGCATTATAAATTTTTATAGCTATAGATAGTGGCCCCGAACTAAACAATTTTAAATTAGATGTCGGTATTACTAAATAATTTGTTTTTCCTCCTAGTAGGATAACGTCGCGGTAAATCGTCCTCTTTTGTAAATAGTTGAGGATATGTTCGTACAAATTTGCGAGTTAGGTGGCAAGTGGCACGCTCCGATTCTGGCACTAGTGCGAGCTTACTACTTTGTATAATAGCTAATGGTAAACTGGCATTAGGCAAATTTTTGCTTCGTGCCACTTTACTCTTTTCATAATAAAAGGTGGTAACCTCGCCCAAATCTCTGCTGAGGTCGTAATTCACGTATCTTTTTTGTGCAGGTATATGTTTTTGTTTGATGCAGTATTTGGAAAGGTAATTCAATCGAGACTTCTTTTTTGTATTTGATCCAAATCTGTTTTACCCTTACGTGAAATAGATTTATGAAAGCGATCAACGAAAATGAATGAAAAATAATAAACGTTTTTATACCTTATACATAATATATATATTTCAAAAACAATGCCAGAATTAAAATCAGTTTTTATAGTTGTAAAATACAGTTAAAAGTCGTTAAAATAAAATCATCATACATTCATAATATTACTTAATAGGGATTTATTTATGTTAGCTAAGGAAAATGATAACATTACAACATAATTTAGATACATAATATTTTCCCGGTGTTTAATACGTATTCATTATAATATAAATAAACAATTAATAATAACGGTAAATCATGAAACAGAACGCATCTTAAATCATGGTAAAATTATATAATAATTTGGCGGAAGTTTCACACTTTTTTTGTGAAGGTAGATGAAAAATATCGATATTTTATGTTGTCATTTTATAACAACTACACCACTTACTGAAAGTCGATGTGCTGACAGCAACATTATTTTACTGGATTTAACGGATTGATAAATTGTCTATAATTTTCGACAACATCTAGTCGTCAAAACCACGAAGGTAAGAACCATACATGAGTTGTTATTAGAGAGTATTACTAAGTTGATTGTTGTGATTTAGTCTAGACATTTCTTTTTAACTTGTTAGCCAATACAAGTTAATGATTTCGTCTGTGTAACTATTTTTAGAGTAGTCGTTTTAGAATAATTTTTTTAGGGTTCCGTAGTAAAAAAAAGAACTCTTACAGTTTCGTCATGTCTGTCCGTCTGTCTGTCTGGAGCAAGATTATCTCGGAGACTATTAAACCTAGAAAGCCATAATTTGGTAGGGCGATAAATTATTCAATATATTTTTCTTTGGTACCTTCCCTAAATGTAAAGGGAAAATAGAATTTTTATTTCAGCTATACTATTGTGAGGGGAATCACATTCGATAGGTATTAAAAACATTTGCACACTAGAGGTAGGACCCTCTAGTGTGCAAAACTTTAAAATATTTGCGTTAAATTTAAAGGGACCTTATATATTAAACTGAAAGTTTCTAAAATCAAATGTAGAATGTCTAAATATACAGATCATTTTATATTTCAGATGACTGAAATCCCATCGTCTAGTGCAGAAGATAAAAACACAAATTTTACATTTGTCTCTTCCCAAAGAGGTAGTGAGCTTCTGCTTCATAACGGGTACCGGTATACCAAGCAACGTATAAATGCTAATGGACAGATAGTGTGGCGATGTACTAAAAGAAAAAAATGTAATGTTACAATGGTGACAAAAGACATTAATATAATTAGACAGGAAGAGCATAAGTGCGAATCAAATGCTATAGCAAATGAAGTAAAAATTAGACTTGACAAATGTATAAAAAGAGCAAAAACTGAGACCACTCCTATTCCCTCTTTATATGCGGACGTTATAGAAGAGTTTAATGATAGTGGTTTAGACCTTATTGAAAAAATGCCACCATATGCTAATGTAAAAAAAACTTTATACAAGCATAGGTTAAAATCACTGCAGGCAAATAAGACTAGATTTTATGAAGTGCATAAAGTAGAGGTTCCTGGTGTGTTCAATAAGTTTTTATTAGCAGATTATACGAATAAAACCACAAAAATATTGATTTTTGCTTCACCGCAGGCAAGAGAGGCATTTAACTGCTAAAGATTTTTTTGGTGATGGCACCTTCAAATGTGTTCCTCCCCCTTTTAAACAGCTGTACGTAATTCAAGCAGACATGGGAAGTACCAGTGAAAATAATGGGATTATTCCACTGTGTTACTTCCTGATAAGAAGCAAAGTACATATGAAACAATGTTCCAATTACTTAAAAGCCAGATTCCTGAATTTGAACCTAACACGTTTACCACTGATTATGAGACAAGTGCTATGCAGGCTTTCAAAAATGTTTTCTCTGGATCCATTAGTCAAGGTTGTTTGTTTCATTTTAGCCGTGCATGCTGGCGTAAAGCAGATAAACTCGGTCTAAGAAAATCAAAAATTTTGAAGGCTCATGTTAGACGTACCATTGCACTTGCTTACCTGCCATACGAATATGTAAGAGACGCTTGGTTATATGTGAAAGGTGAAGGTGAAAATTTAGATAGTGTTATCGCATTTAACAAATATTTTGAGTCTACTTGGCTTCGAAAGGAATCTTGTTTCGCGGACAAGTGGTGCTTTTTTAATATATTACATAGGACGAATAACGCAAACGAATCGTGGAATAGAAGGTTGGCCAAAAAAAATTCCTCGAAGCCGAACTTAGCGTTTCTTTTGCGTATTTTAGATAAGGATTCAAAATATTATTTTGGTTTGTTGAAACAAAAAGGTTATATCAGTAAAAAGCAGCATAATACTATATCTAATCAAAGAAGAATTGACAGGTATCTCCAAGAATTACGCGATAATGAAATAAGCATTGGTCACTGTATAGAAAAATTAGCTAATGTGTGATCTTTTTCAAAGTTAATTTTTTTACGCATTTTTGATATTTATTGTTTAATTATTTATGTTATTCAAGATTTTGTTAATTTATTAATAGTTCTAAAAATAGTGTATCAGGGTTGCTGGTAACTAACGCTAAAACTCCAAAAGGTGACTTAGATAAATCAAGACAAATAACTTTTGTTCTATGATATTTTGTAATTTGATGTTTTTTTTTTTATACAAAAATAATCAAATACCTGTGCAATTTTATTTTCCTTTACTCTATGGCAAGCAGCACGAGGCAGTCTATCTCTTAGATCGACGACGAGAAGATCAGTTAATTTTAAAATTAATTTTTATTATTTTTTTTTTGTTATACTGTACAACGAAAAAATTCTTAGTTTGGTGATTTTTTTTCTATGAGTTTTAATTATGTTCATTTGTATTTTACAACTATAAAAACTGATTTTAATTCTGGCATTGTTTTGAAATATATATATTATGTATAAGGTATAAAAACGTTTATTATTTTTCATTCATTTTCGTTGATCGCTTTCATAAATCTATCTCACGTAAGGGTAAAACAGATTTCGATCAAATACAAAAAAGAAGTCTCGATTGAATTACCTTTCCAAATACTGCATCAAACAAAAACATATACCTGCACAAAAAAGATACGTGAATTACGACCTCAGCAGAAATTTGGGCGAGGTTACCACCTTTTATTATGAAAAGAGTAAAGTGGCACGAAGCAAAAATTTGCCTAATGCCAGTTTACCATTAGCTATTATAAAAAGTAGTAAGCTCGCACTAGTGCCAGAATCGGAGCGTGCCACTTGCCACCTAACTCAAATTTGCACGCTTCTAGGATGTAAATCGAAGGTAAAGTTAATATCTTTAAGTTTCTAAAATGCGGCTTACAGGTCTCTGTCTGTTTAATACTCAAAATTATACGAATACATTTTTTTTGTAATCTATACATATAATAAAACAGTAAAAATATTTTGTCTGTACATTAGTATTTTTGACTGAAATGGATAGAGGGACACTTAAAAAAAATAAAAGAAAGCAAAAAAATTTTTTTGGAATTCCTTGTCTGTCTGTCTGTCCGTCTGTCTGTCTGTATGTATGATCACGCTAATCTTCGAAAGTACTGAACCTATTTGAATGAAACTTTTTTGTTGTGTAGCTATTAAGCCTAGGCAACATTTAGGCTATAATTGATTTTGAAAACTGGAACACCTGATGAAGAACCAAAACAGAACAGTTAAACTATAAGAAATATGGAAATGGTGCCTTAACAAAAGTCGTTCAACCTGATGAGCATTTTCTGCTGACGTATAAAAATTGAAGATACGGAACATCTGATGAAAAGCTCCAAGAGACCAGCTACATTATAAAATATATGGAAATGGCGCCTTAGCAAAACTTGATTAATCTGACGAACATTTTCTGTAGACGTATGAAAATAGAAAATCCGAAACATTTGAAACAGTTTGGAACACAAAAAGATTTTTCATCTAAGCGAAACTCACGCGGGCAAAGCCGCGGGCGACAGCTAGTCTTCTATATATATAAAAGAACAAGGGTGATTGGTAAATCAACGCCCAGCCTAAACCATAAAAGCTATAAACTTGAAATTTTGACCGAAGTTTTATGTTAATACGTAGTGCTCAGATAAGAAAGGATTTTTCAAAATTAGACCCCTAAGGGGGTTAAAATTGAGGGCAAAGTTTGTATGAAAAAAAAAAAATCTTCACTGATTTACTTGAAACTTGGCAAGGATGCTTCTTAACAAAAATAAACAATGGCGTGTTTCAGCGTTTTTTGAAATTCAACCTCTAAAGGGGTAAAAAGGGGGAGGTAAACTAATTTATCATCACAAAACCGAAACTATAAAAGCTATAAACGTGAAATTTGGTTAGTGTCTTCATTATACTATACACTGCCCACATAAGACAGGGTTGTTCACAATTTCAACCCTTACAGTCCAAAAAAAGGGGTGAATTTGCGTACCTATAGACAAATCCCATTTGAAATTTCGCCGCATACAAGCAATGCATATTGGCTTATCGGTAAAGGTCGTGGAATATTTTTTTTAAGTAGAGGGTTTGAATCCTGCCAGACATGACTTCTTTTTACTGACTTTTTTTTTGTTTTGTATTAGTTTTTTAGAATTCTATATATTTTTAAATATTTTAGTAAATAAATATTTCAAAAAAGTAACTGGAAGTAGCTGGATCGAATCCTGCCACAAACAATAATTTTTCAATACAGTTGTATAACATGGCGTACTTTCTGAGCCTATATCTATGATTCGAAATTTGAATATTTCGCACTGGCATCTTACTTTTCCGCGGTCGTGACTTTTCCGAGCTCGATCATTACTTTTGCAGTTTAGTTTTAAATCAATTTAAAAGCAAGGAGTTTTCGTACATAGAATAAAATTGGATACAATTTATACGAATGATTATTTTAAATAGTTGTTTATTATCAAATATTTTAAACAAACATTTAGTTTCATTTACTACTTAGTTTTAATTAAATTATTTTCACTTAAACATTTGACAAAAATCGAATACTTTGGCTGTATACGCGTACGAGTCCGTTGCTTAGAATCGTCGTAAAAAAATTGCAAAAACGCGCCATTATCTGAAAATTTTCAATTTGTTATTTTTTTGTGTGCTTCGGAATTGTGTTTTAAATTGATTTTAATTCTTTGATTTGTTTTTTACTATTTTTCACAACTGTATTGAAAAACGTTGTTTGGCACACGTGCGGAAGTGTCATTTTCACTCGTCCCGACTCTTGACCCTCGCCTTCGGCTCGGGCCAAGACTCGTCGGGACTCGTGCAACATGACACATTTTCCGCACTTGTATCAAAAACTACTATTCTGATTTCGTTTTTTATTTGTTTTCTAGAATTATTTTCTTACTTTTTTTTAATTTTGAAAAGAAACGAATAAATTCATTTGCAAATTTATTTCCGGTCATCTACTGATTGTACCAAGAAAAATATCCAATAGATGGCGTTGATAAAATGAGAAATGTAAGCTGAAATTATTTCTCAATGTTTCCAATAGATGGCGCTGCGCCATTTTGGTGATTTCTACTTCGCGCTATTAAGATTTTTAACAGCATAAAGGGGTCGTGAGTATAATAATAAAACAGTAAAGATATTTTGTCTGTACAGTACATTTAGTATTTTTGACTGAAATGGATAGAGGGACACTTAAACAGAATAATAGAAAGCAAAAACATTTTTTTGGAATTTTTTGTCTATCTGGCTGTCCGTCCGTCTGTATGTATGTACGCGTTTCACGCAATAACTACTGAACGGATTTGAATGAAACTTTTTTTGTTGTATAGCTATTAAGCCTGGGCAACATATAGGCTATAATTGATTTTGAAAACTGGATCACCTGATGAAGAACCTTAAAAGAACAGTTAAACTATAAGAAATATGGAAATGGTACCTTTGTAAAAGTTTATCAATCTGACGAGCATTTTCTGTTGACGTATAAAAATCGAAGATCAGGATCATCTGATGAAGAATTCCAAGGGACCAGCTACACCATTACATATATGGAAATGGCGCCTTAGCAAAAGTCGTTCAACCTGATGAGCATTTTCTACTGACGTATAAATAGACAGGACACGGGATAGGATAAAGAGGGACTCGAGGTGGGAGTGGTGGTAGCAGACGAAGATCGTTTATTGAATGAAATATCACTTTTGATTCATTTTAACACCGCGACTATACTACGAGTACCTAATATATTCCCGCGGGACACGGGATAAATCCAAATAGCTGAAATTTTGAGTTGAGTTGATACTGGAGTTTAGGTTACTAAAATTTGGAACACAAAAAGATTTTTCATCTAAGGAAACTCACGCGGCGAAGCCGCGGGCAGCAGCTAGTGTAATATAAAGTGTATCTACGTCAGTGCTATTTCTCCAAAGAACTATTCCGTATGTCAGCCACGTATATGCATACGCGTAATAAGCTGTAATGGCGGTTTTCTCACTTGTTGTCATTTTGAGTTCTCTGAGTGCGTATGTAAACGAC
Source organism: Ephestia elutella (assembly GCA_018467065.1). Taxonomy (NCBI): domain Eukaryota; kingdom Metazoa; phylum Arthropoda; class Insecta; order Lepidoptera; family Pyralidae; genus Ephestia; species Ephestia elutella. The sequence goes on along the minus strand of CM031567.1, from coordinate 19,629,546 downwards.
GACAGTTTTGTTGCTACTTTACGTTCAAGGGCGCGTCTGAATAATGACGCACTAATTCGATATTTTTGTGTAAATATGGTATTGGGCTTATAATAACAACCTACCCTCAGCCTGTTTGAGTTTGCGTGCGAGGCAGTCACACTCCGCGCTCTGATCTTTAGAATTCCTCTTCTCTGAGGCCAGCTGACCCCGTACATTGTCCAGCTGTAAACAGTCGATTTATAGGAAATAATGATAGGCATAGATAGCGGCACCCGCACGTGCAGTAAACAAACCAACCAAGGAGCAAGTGGTTTTGTCATTCTTCGAAACACTTGTCATCGACAATCCCAAAATACTTTGTTTATGTACTCTTTATGCTAGTTCTGCCTACTAGTGTAACAACATCGCAGTGTAGTATCATAATCATTACCATAAAACCACACAGTCTTCGAAGTTAATAGTTTATTAGTTACTTAAGTTACAAAGTTAAATGCTTGACTCGTATACGAATGGCAATGTCTAATAGGATAGCATGTAATTACAAATAAACACAATTTATATCTTTAAGAGTCGCAGGTTCAAATCCTACTCGAGTCTCATCTCAATTATAATATGTAACTGTGAACAATGTTGTCACTACCTTCACTGCGACATTACCTCTTTCTCTTTAACATCCAAATCTTCCTTGAGCCGCCGCTCGACATTTGCTTTCTCTGTCAGTCGGTTGTCTCTCTCTGACAATTGCTGCTCCAGTTCCTCTATGCGAAGCTGGAAAGAGGTTTCTTTGTCAAAAATTACCTTTCGTGATTGTAAGAACTGAAATGACTGAAATTTTGGGAGTGTTTAGTTAAAAACTATATAATTAAAGCTCAATCGGAAAAATAATTTTATTTCGTGGAAATTTCGAGAAAAATGTAGACTATAATGTGTTATTCTATACGTATACCAAAATTTCATCGAAATCCATCCAGTTGATTTTACGTGATCAATCAATTTGTTTTTTTAACACACATACATCCAAATTTTGTTTTTAAAATTATTAGAATGGTTTCCACACCTGCATCGCTGCATTCGCTTGCTTGAGCATCTTGTTTTCCTTTTCCAACCCACACGTACAGTCGGCCTGGAATTAACAAGTTTTCTTCTTATTTAAAAAATGAGAAATGTAAAAGGAAAACCGTAATTACATACTACCTAAAAGTATATTTCCCTTTTAATTTATAAAACACAAATATATGCAATACAATAGGCAAAGTAAATATACTTAGGTAGGTACATAATTCAAGCAACTTTTTAAGCCTGCCTATCAAAATTATAACTAGGTGTTAACAAAAATACACATTCACACACCGTTAGAAAAATACACGCATTCACACCGTTAGAAAAACACACACATTCACACAGTTAGAAAAATACACACATTCATAACGTTAGAAAAACACACACATTCACAAGCACCGTTAGAAAAATACACACATTCACAACGTTAGAAAAACACACACATTCACAAGCACCGTTAGAAAAATACACACATTCACAACGTTAGAAAAACACACACATTCACAAGCACCGTTAGAAAAATACACACATTCACAACGTTAGAAAAACACACACATTCACAAGCACCGTTAGAAAAATACACACATTCACAACGTTAGAAAAACACACACATTCACAAGCACCGTTAGAAAAATACACACATTCACAACGTTAGAAAAACACACACATTCACAAGCACCGTTAGAAAAATACACACATTCACAACGTTAGAAAAACATACGCATTCACACCGTTAGAAAAACACACACACAAGGAACGCACAGTCAGCATATCCCTGAGCTGCAGCAGTTGAGCAGCGATCTCTCGCAGGTCCTCCGTGGCGTCTCCTTGCGAGGGCGAGGAGTCCCTCTCCCACATCCCCTGGCCAATAAAACTCGTGTCACAAATTATTCATGCTTTATTTTAGAATAGAATAAAAAAACACATTTATTTCTCAGACAAAAAACACACTCAAAGATTTACTTCAAATAACATTTATTTTTATAAAAACATTAAAATCAAAGTAGTGTTCTGTAACACAAAGTTTAGCTGAATTGCAGTAGAAATAAATTCAGAGTGTAACGCACCTCATAATTTTAAAATTTGTAAACGGAACGCACTTTTTCCCCCCTTCCCCGCACACCGATTACGAACAATCAGTTGACAACGGCCGGCGACACGCTCTCTTCGCGGTCCGCTATAATTATTTGTTCTTTTCATGTTTACTCTTAATAAATGAGTAAATAAAAGTGTAAATACTTGTTTAAATCAACTCCGTGTCACAGTGGACGCCCAACTCCTGGGCACGAATCACGCCATATACCTACCTCACGCGAGTTTGCCGCGCGTCGGTTTTTGGCGGACATACCTAAAGTTTTCTACATGTTCGTTCACGTTTTCTTGCAGTGAAGTGTTTGTTTGTGTTTCTATTTTTAGACTTGTACTGTGTCACTATGTCTAGGCGTCGTAGAAGTGCACAAAACAGTGAAGAAGAAGTTGCGGATACAGGTTTGATGAGGATCGAGGAGCGCTTGTCCTCGTTGGTCGAAGCGTTTGCCCGAGCTCAGGCGGAGTCCAACCGCCAGCTCGTCGAAGCCCTAGTGGCAGTGCAGAGCCCCGGCCCCGGCGCGCACTCTCCTCTCCGGCCCCCGCGCAAGCTCTTCCCGCGCACGCGACGGCGTCGCTCGGCGGCGGCAGCGGTAATTTCGCAAAGTGCACAGCTCGTTACCGCGGTGACAGTGATCCAGCAGTCTTAGAGGCATTTCTAGATGCCGTAGAAATATATAAAGAGTGCACCAACATAAGTGACGAACATGCGTTGAGAGGTTTACCTATCCTGCTAGAGGGAGAAGCTGCAGTGTGGTTCCGAGGTGTGAAATCTTCGATCACCAGCTGGAGTGATGCGCTAGCGCGCCTACGTTCTATGTTCGGGGTGCCGCGCCCACCTCATAAGATATTTCGAGAAATATTCAGCAGAGATCAAGGTACTGAGCGCGCAGAGACTTTCATTGCGCGTATTCGGGCTCACTTCGCGTGGTTACCATATAAGGTAGAAGAGCGTATGCAAATCGATATGGTATACGGTCTTATGAGCCGCGCTATAAGGAAGAGATTACCTAGAGAAGCTTGCGACAGCTTAGACATGCTCGTAGAAAAGTCGAGGTCAATAGAGGAGACTCTCGCGGAAGCTAGTGCATCGACGTGCGCGAGCGTGCCCGTGCAGGCGCACGGGGCACCCCGCGCGCACCCGCCCGCGTCGAGCGCGCCAACCGCGCGCACCGCGAGCGCGCAAGCTGCGCGCACCCGAGCACGACGGCTGGCGGCGGCGCGAAGGTCGCGCCCGCCTTCGCTAGTCGCGCCGCGTCCTCCTCGGCGGCAGAGGCTGCCTCGAGACCGACAACTTCGTGTGTCCCAACGGCTAACCCGTCCGTGAGTACATCGACGGTGACCGACGGCACGCAAGGACAAAAAGGTAAACTTTTCTGTGTTTATTGTCGTAAAAGTGGCCATAATCGTTCGGAGTGCCCGAAAATTAAAAATAAAGTCGAATCGGTGAAGTGTTATGGTTGTGGAGCTAACGGTGTTATCCGAGCTCAGTGCGAAACGTGTAATAATAGTAAGGACTCATTCTATGCGTGCGATTTTTTGTCTAACGACATTGTAGATAGTAGTTTATGTAATAATACTAAGCAGTCGTTACCGCCAAACTCGAATAAAGTTGAATTTCGAGAAACCGAAAAATTTATTGATTTACGTAACTCAAATTCAAATTTGGCGGGCAACGACGACTTCTTAAAATTGTCGTGTAATAATAATCGTTCATGTGTTGTTGTACCTACGACTTCGAGGAGTATACTACAAACAAATAGTGTTGTGACACAGTCAAACGATAGTTTGTCACACACTGGCGCCGGGTCAAATAGTGATGTACCCCTTGTTGTCGATAGTTTTAATAAAAATGTAAAGCGATCGGAGCTGTGTCACGCGTCGTCAACGGAAACTTGCGGTGTCGATATCGGTCGTCCTATACTCGGTATAGAGATATACGGTTTTCGCGGCACTGGCTTAGTAGATACTGCCGCTAAGCGTAGCGTTGCAGGTTCAAGTTTGTACGCGTTGCTTCAAAAGCAGGGTCATTCTTTTCGACGAAGTTCGCTTAATGTTAAACTCGCGGATGGTCAAATACGCAACTTAACAGTTAAACTCGCGGATGTCGATGTTAAATTGATTAATTTGATTATACCTACTACGTTTATTATTTTACCTGACGCGATTAACAATGACACACTTTTAGGAATTGACTTTTTACGTAAATCTCGTATTGTGCTGGACTTACCCGCTAACTCCTGGTTCACAGCTGATCATCCCCAGGTCATTCACCCCTTGCGATGCGAGTCGACTCGTACCTACGTTGGCTGCGCTTCTGCGGACGTGTTGAGGCCTAATGAGGGACTTATGCTTTCACCTACGGAGAGAGATGAGCTCGCGGAGTTGTTGCACTCATACGAAGATATCTTCAGAGAAGGGGGAGGACCTCCTACGCCTTTTGCAGAGCATCGCATAGAAACGGGCGATCATCCGCCCATTGCGGTGCCTCCTTACCGTTTGACGCCTAGTAAGAAGGAAGTCATGAAGGCTCAACTCGACATCATGTTACAGCAGGACGTTATTGAGGAATGCGAGTCTGCGTGGGCTGCTATCTTGGTCCCTAAGCCTGATGGTACCTATCGCTTTTGTGTCGATTACCGCCTTATGAACGCAGTTACGAAGAGTGACTCATATCCGTTACCTGTCATTGATGACCTGCTGCAATACACAGGCAAGAGCTGCTACATGAGTACTATTGACCTGCAATCTGGATTTTGGCAAGTGTCTGTTAAGGAGGAGGACCGTGACAAGACTGCGTTTGTCACGCCTTTTGGTCTTTACCGATTTAAGCGCATGCCCTTCGGTTTGCGGAACGCTCCCGCAACTTTCCAAAGGTTGATTGACAGATTTCGCTCCGTAGCTTCTCTCAAGGACGTTACTATCCTCGGGTACATCGATGATCTGATCGTGATTTCAGCGACCTTCGAGCAGCACCTGCAAGATCTGCGCGCCGTGTTCGACCGCCTCCGACTCTTCTGTCTCCGAGCCAAACGTACCAAGTGTGTGTTTGCTCGCGACCGTGTTAAGTACCTTGGGCACGTCATCACATCTGATGGAGTGGCACCAGATCCTGACAAGGTTGCTGCCATTGCTGATATGAAGGAACCTACCTCACTGAAGCACCTGAAAACCTTTCTACAGACATGCTCCTGGTTCAGGAAGTTCGTCCCGGATTTCTCGAAGGTTGCCCAGCCGCTTACTCTCCTCACGAAGAAAGATCAACCTTGGAAGTGGGAAGGAGAGCAGGTGGAAGCGTTTAAAGAACTGGAAAAGATTACTTACCTCTGCACCGATACTTACCCAGCCTGATTATAATCGCCCTTTTATACTTCGGACTGACGCCAGCAACTACGCGATCGGCGCGGCTTTACTCCAGGGGGAGTCACCTCGTGAAGAGCATCCCATCGAGTATGCTAGCCGTCTTCTGACGCCTCCGGAGCGCAATTACTCCACCACGGAGCGTGAAGCACTCGCTGTTGTCTGGGCAGTTGAAAAGTTCCGCGGATACATCGATGGACATGAAGTTCACGTTGCAAGTGACCACCAGCCTCTCAAATGGCTGCTCACACTTAAGTCGCCGTCTGGTAGACTCGTGCGATGGGCCATGAAGCTGCAGTCCTTTAACTTGAAGGTGGATTACACTCCGGGTAAGGCGAATTTAGTGGCCGACACGCTTAGCCGTCCGCCGTGTGAAGACGAGACTCGTGATAACTGTGGAGTATGCACTGTCTTCGTCGAGATCCCACGATGGGACGCTACGGCGCTCCGTGAAGGACAACTCGCCGACCCTGAGGTGTCAAAAATCATTAAGGAGCTGGAAGGAAAAGAGGAAGTTGCTGTGAAAAGATGGACAGATAGAAGTTATCACATGAGTAAGGGAGTACTGTACCGATATGCTGACCTTGAAGTTGAAGAACCGCAGCTAGTCGTTCCTGCAAGCCTACGTAAGGAGTAGTGTTGCAACAGAACTCTGTTTCCGTTTCCGCAACTGCGGAAGTTCCGCATGATTTTTCACTTCCGTTTCTGCTTCTGGTTCCGCAAACTTTATAACAGAACTCAGAACGGAAGCGGGGAGAGAGCGATGACGAGTGGTGCAGCAGACGCGACGGCGGCACGGCGCGTTTACTTTGTTATTGTTTTTATTTCACTATGCGCATCTCCGCGCCCCGTGACTTTGAGTAGTGACATTTTCAGTTGTTTTTTCTTCTGTTATTGTTTGCATGATACCTAGTTGTATTTAGTGCAATAAGAGTGCAATCATGAAACCAAAATCAAGTCCCATTTGGAACTATTTTGATGAAATCGACGCCTCGAGTGCCAAATGCAAACTTTGTGAAAAAGTGTATTCGCGAAAAGGCCGCACAACTACAGCTTTGAAGAGTCACCTACAAGCAATTCATGCCGAATGGTTTGCAGAGTTTGAGAAGTTAAATGATGCTGCCAAGCTTTCATCGGAAACGAAAAAAACAAATGGTCAGTTATTTTTTATTTATTAGGTACTTAGTTAGTACTTACTTTACTAACTTTGAGTAAGTGAGGTCGTGCCCTAGTGGTTGAATGTGATTGATGCTTGATTGAATTGAACGAGCAATAGGTACTTTTTTTATTTGTTTGATTTATTTTATATGCGTGTTTTATTTCGTGAAGTAATCGTAACCAATTTATGTTGTTGTAATTGTAGGTTACGTTAATACGTTGTACGCCAATATTTATCAGCTCCACCCAGCAGTGTAGCCAGCGAACAATTATTCAGCGGAGCTGGTTTAATTTATGACGAACATAGAAATAGGCTTAAAGGCGAAAAAGCGGCCAAGTTACTGTTCATAAAATATAACTTGCCGCTTTTTAATTTTGAATATTAAACTAAGTATTAAAGTACAAATTTAATAAAAAAAAATTAAAATGCAAAATTGTGATTTTTTTTCATAGTGTTAACGCTTCCGTTTCCGTTTCCGCTTCCGCTTCCGCTTCTGTTAAGATTTACTTTTGACATCTGTTTCCGTTTCTGCTTCCGTTATGCCAGTTCCGTTGCAACACTAAACGTTATGGCTGAATGTCACGACGCTGCCACTTCCGGTCATGGTGGGATAGAGAGGACTTTACACCGTATTGCTCAACGATTTTACTTCCCTGGAATGCGTCGTTATGTGGAAGACTACCTTAAGACATGCATCGAGTGCCAGCGCTACAAGCCATCCAACCAAAAGCCTACTGGTCTTATCCAGACGCCTGTGCCAGCGCAACGTTTTGAAGTCCTCGCCATCGACTTATTTGGGCCCCTTCCAAAAGGACCTAATGGCGAGAGATGGATCTTAATAGTGGAAGACACAGCCAGCAAATGGGTAGAGGTGTTTGCTCTTGTAGAGGCTACGGCTGAAGCTTGCGCCAAAGTTCTGATTGGAGAAGTTTTTCTTCGTTTCGGGGTGCCTAGACGGCTCATCTCTGATAATGGAGTCCAATTCATTGCAGACGTGATGCAGCAAGCTATGTTCGTCTTAGGAGTCAAACAGAACCTTGTTCCACTTTACCATCCGGAGGCTAATCCAGTGGAACGTCGTAACCGTGACCTCAAGACTCAATTAGCCATACTTGTGGTGTGGAGGGAGATCATCGGTCGTGGCCAGAGTCTTTGCCATTCATCCGATTTGCTCTCAATTCGTCGCTGACCAGCAGTACCGGTCAGACACCAGCTTACCTGACATTCGCTCGTGAACTCCGCGCTCCCATCGATGCTCGAGGCGATCTCCGTGCTATTATCGAAGCCGAAAACTATGTTCCCCAAGTTACTCCGTATCTGCTAAAGCTCGCTGATACTTTGAGAACTGCTAAGGAGAAAATTGAACATAGTCAGGATCAGCGGAAGGCAGTTAAAGATCAGACTCGACAGGAAGGTGGAGAATACGTACCTGGAGACCTGGTGCTTCTGCGAAGTCATGTGCTCAGTAACGCTGATAAAGGTGTCAGTTCTAAGTTTGTGCCAAAACGAGACGGGCCTTACCGTATCTTCAAGAAGGTGAGCCCGACGACTTACCTCGTGTCACATTGCGACAAGCCCGCAGAGGCGTTTGGCAAGTATCACGTGTCGGATTTGCGTCGCTATCATGCTCGTGAGGGTGATCAGCATGAGCCAGTGATGCCTAAGCGTAAACGTGGACGACCGCGTAAAGCGTCCACTTAATTTGTTTTGACAGTTTATATGTTTAAACGGCTTCTCCGCGTTTAGCTGTTACATATTTTGTGTTTTTATGGTTTCATCGTGTATGTGAGTGGTTTGATCATCCGTGAGGACACTAGTACGATCAAAAGGGGGAGTATGTAACGCACCTCATAATTTTAAAATTTGTAAACGGAACGCACTTTTTCCCCCCTTCCCCGCACACCGATTACGAACAATCAGTTGACAACGGCCGGCGACACGCTCTCTTCGCGGTCCGCTATAATTATTTGTTCTTTTCATGTTTACTCTTAATAAATGAGTAAATAAAAGTGTAAATACTTGTTTAAATCAACTCCGTGTCACAAGAGTAAATTTGAGTTAAATTTTAATAGCACTATTAAATAAAATTGTACATAATAATAAAGTCGTAAAATAAACGATTTTATTATAACAGAGTCAATGAAGCCAAAAAATAGGCCTTTTCAAAAAGTCCTCTGAAACAGCATCGAGCTCTGTAAACTTTTTAATTTTTGCCATACTATACATACCTATATATGTATGTATGTATATGTATATACTATTCAAAACAGAAACATTTTACACACAAAGAAGCCACTAGTCCAGATAGTGGGAACAAAGGTAATTATTTATCTGCCCATCTTTGCCATTTTTGACGTGAAAAAGAGCCTTCTTTGAAGGCAAAGTTTCAATAAAGAATTTCTGATTTCATCACGGAAATATGAATAATCATATTTCCGTGGATTTCATCCATAATCACGAATTAATGTTAGTACAAACACTGCAGCCAGTTAGTCTGTTAGTAGGAGTACCGAGTCGTTGTTGGAGCTGTTCAGGAAGTTCGAGATCTCCAACTTCAGGTTGTCCACTTCCATCGCAATGTCCTGGAAATATTTCAACGATTTTTAAAGACAGTGGGGAAAACCTCAAACAAATATGACTCAAGCCCAGCCATCGATATAAGTAACTTACTTTTAGAAGAAATTTAAAAATTCCCCGAAAGCAAAACTTTTACTAACATCTTTTGTTGCCTATTTGGATCAGTCCAGCGCATTCAAAACAATAATCTTTACAGCTTTATTAATCTCAGTAGAGATAAGGGCGCCTCTTGTCTCAATTACGAGAACGAGACCATAATATGGTGGAGGGAATTGAGGGAGGCTTTTGCCTAGCAGTACATAAATAGCTACAAAACAAATGTAGTAAACTGTAAACGACATCGTTACCTGACACCGCTCCAACGACCATTTCTGCGAATGCACCACGTCCTGCAGCGTCTGAATCTGTGTGTCTTTCTGTTTGTCCATCAGTCGCACGTCCAAAATACCGGACCTTAACATCTCTATCAACTTCTCCTGTTTCGCGGCCTTCAACAGTTTAGTAACAATATTATTTGGCATTTGTAATAAAATGAGCATAAATACTTTCCCCATGCAGGTTTATGGTATCCATCGATCATTTATAAGCTCAGATTTATAAGGCTCAAATGTAAATTAAATTCTGTCCATTGATTCTGGTTGAAGCTGAAGATTAAAATGTTCATGATAGATGAAATTAAACAAAGTAATAAAAAGGACACCACCATCAAAGGGTAGATAGCCGACTTTGTCTATTCAGCTGTATCCGAACTATCCTATCTAACATTATAAATGCGAAAGTGAGTTTGTTTGTTTATTTGTAACCTCTTCACGCTTTATCTACTAAACCAATCTTCCTAAAATTCATCCCGGGAAAAAGCACTGTTCGGCAAAGTCGCAGGCAAAAGCTGGTGGATCTATAAATATCACTCACCTCGTAGAAGCACTCTCTATATAGCTCCTCGATCACCGATAGATTGCTCTCCAGCGTCCGCACCACTCTCTGATGCTCCTAAAATAACCCATTCATCTTTATAGGCTGATGGGAAGTTGATTTGTAACGATTTAGTGTTTTGGTAGCGCCGGGCGTTGTTTGTTTTTATTCTTAATTCATTTCTTTTCGGTCGTTTGTCTTTATTTTAATAATGCATATTATGAAATTCACAAGCAAATGGTTACCAAATTGTACTTCATTGTTAAATCTACAGTACTATACTTACATACCTATAGTAAAAAAAGTTTTGTTAAAATCAATAGGTACTAACTAATCAAAGGTGAAGTATGCACTTAGTACTTAACTAGGAGAAACTAAAACACAGTAAGTACCTGTGTTTTAGTTTCTCCTAGTTAAGTACTATGTTAATTAATGAGCGTTTAAAACGCAAGTACTTACATATTTCTCATTTCATTTTCTCACTAAGTTGATAAATAAGTGCACGATTGAGAATGTTTATATCATTTTAATGTCTTTAACTACTGAATAGTGAACCGATCTCCGTTAATAGAATTTATTATTTATATTATAAAAGCTGACGAAGCCGCGATCAAAGCTAGTGTAATTTTGTTTGAAATGAAACTAGAGAGAAATATCAACATACTACATGCAACACCCACAAATCAACAGCGACATTTTTTTCCAACCCGGCGGAAATCCGCCCCGCCGCCCCCCGCCCCGCACCCCGCACCTGCCATCCACTCCGGAGTTTATTTTTACACGCGCACCGTTAGTTTCCAATTAGTAAACACACATCCAATATCCAATGCAGTAAAATAATCGCCATTCAGATTTAATTAAGATGTAGTTGTTTTTAAATCAAAAGCATACAAGGAGCATTTATTATTTATACTGGAAAGAAGTAAATTTGCAATCAATAAAAAAATCCAACGCACCAAAAAAGTTAATAAAAATAATAAGTAAAAAATATGATTTACAGACATGTATCCGAGAGTTCCTATTAGCCCGGGAAGTAGTGTCATGACGTGCAAATTTTGGTATCGGAAGAATTCACTTGGCATAGGTGTTATATACATGAAGTTAAGCTAATTTAGCCCGGTAGCCATCCACCCCCCCCTGGTGGGTAGGTAGGGGGGGCATTCAAAGGTACACGCCGCCGCGCTTTAGTTAAAAAATCATATCAGCTTCTATTTACCTACCACCTCGTGTTTGGTGTCATTTTCTAGTAAATCAGGCATGAGGAATTCATTTTTGAGACATTTAGTATATAGTTTAATAGAAAAAAAGGAAAATATTGACGAAAATATCAAAATCGGTTTGTTATTTTTTTTATTCAACTGTCAATATTTTTGAAAATCCTGAATTTTGTGCAAATAAAAAAATACTATATTAAAGGATATTTATCTAGCTTTTAAAAAATATATACTTTAATATATAAAGTTATCATAGATGTTTCTGAAAAAAATCGGACATGGTACGCGGCGCTGCCTAGGAACTTTTACAGTAGTCTAGTTTCTCATCCTTTTGTTGACATATTAATTTGGTTTTATATGCAAAATATACAGAATATGTACTTTACTTAGTTATTGACTGTCTCTTATGGTCTGATGAATAAATAATAGTATTTTTAGGGTTCCGAAGTAAACATGGAACCCTTATAGTTTCGTCATGTCTGTCCGTTTGGCTGTCCGACCGTCTGTCCGAGACTTAGCTCAGAGACTATTAATGCTATCAAGTTGTAATTTGGTATAGATATATATATTAATTACGCGGATAGAAATGTAGAATAAAATCATGAAAATAATTTTTTTTAGGGCGGTTCCCCTACGGCTAAAGAGGGGATGATTTTTTTTTATCTCTGTTGTACCATCGTGTGGGGTATCATTTGATAGGTTTTTCAAAAATATTATGAGTATGTGAACATTATATTTTGATTTAGGGATCCGTTTGTGAAATATTTGACTTTAAAGTGCAAAATTTTGTCAATGTGGTGAAAATGCTATACGAAAATACCTTCGCATACCGCTTTACTTCTCGACAGTCGAGCAGTGAAGCGGCATGTGGGACTTGGACCCACTAAAAACACCCCGATGCCTCTACATAGTACATACCAATACTGAAGAGGTGGGAACGGTGGAGTTACAACCAATCTTCCACACTCTCCAGCCACGGCAGTGACCTTCAAATGTCACCCTGCATCGAGTATAATTACTCCGCCTGCCTTAAATAATAGCCTCTTAAAAACGCGGACGATGGACCGATTACCAGGTCCATCGCCAGCCATTATCAAGGGGCATAAGATGGGCATAGGCCCTTCTTCTCCGGCCCGGCCGACAGAGCTTCTCGTTGTTGCTCTGCCTCTTCTTTTCTTTGGCATTATAGTCTCGCTGAATATCTATGCTTTATTGTGACCTAGGGCGCGATTTTCTTCACGCCATAAAAAGCCTAAAAGAATTTTTGCCTCTAGATCCCATGGCAAGGACCCAACAAGAATACAAGCAGCGTCTGCAGAAACTGTGCGATATCCTCGTATTGTACAGATAGCCCTTTGGGGTCTACGCAACAACATTATGCTCTCCTTTTTTAAATCATCTGCGCATATTGGGACTCCATATAATGCCATCGACCGTACGACACCAGTATAGAGGCGTCGCGCGGGTGTATTGGGTCCTATTAGGCAGTATCCTGGACGATGCAGATGCCGATTTCAAGAGTTTCGGAGCAATATTCTTTGAAATGATCGGAGAACTTCCATTTGGCATCCAGGATTAGGCTTCATAGTTCTAGGGTTCATTCAGGCGAGGTACTTCATAGTTCCACTAATAGCGATATTGACCCCACCTACCACTATGCTCGCATTTTCTGGTGGTGCATGTCTAGGACGATAAAAACATAGGGCATGGGATGCGGAACGCCACATGACATTTCCCAGCATCGCCATCCGTCTTTCCCTGGGTACTCGACGTGCAATGCACAGCACACTCTACATGCACACCCTAGTAAACAGCTCTTAGGAGATGCAGTCGAGAACTGGCTTCCATCGGCGGAACATTCTCTAGCTGTCAGTCTTTTTTAGAGAACAGCACACTTGCGGATTTGGGATAGGAAATGGAATTAAATAAATGGAAACCAAAGTGGACTATTGCACCAGTTGCTGCTACCGCTTGTCGTGAACTGATTCGGTGCAAGCCACGGTGCGGTGTTAGGTGCAGCTGTCAAAATTCAATTAAAATGAACCAAATTACTTATGCCACTGTGGTGGAAAATGTCGGTAATATAATAAAATAATTGGTCAAGTCCGTATCGGACCACCATTGTAGAGTTCCGAAGGTGCCTGCCTGCCTACTTTGTACAAATGTAGATACATCAACTCAAATTAACTCCCAGCTTTATTTAACTAATGACTATAATACAATGTATATATTCCATACCATCATATTCAATGAAATATGTTCCTACAAATATTTTGCATACTAAAATCGATTTTGTAAGTTTATCGTCTATTACTAGTTAAAGTGTAAAGCCTACATAATAGTGATAGTTTTCCTTTTAAATTCATTATCTTTACTACGTATCATGACTTTTTCCCGTATCCACCGACAACTATTTTCCTATTCAAAAGGGGGGACACTTGACTCTTAACAAAATTTTGCACTTTAAAGTCAAATATTTCACAAACGGATCCCTAAATCAAAATATGATGTTCACACACTCATAATATTTTTGAAAAACCTATCAAATGATACCCCACACGATGGTACAATAGAGATAAAAAAAAATCATCCCCTCTTTAGCCGTAGGGGAACCGCCCTAAAAAAAATTTTTATTCATGATTTTATTCTACATTTCTATCCGCGTAATTAATATGTATATCTATACCAAATTACAACTTGATAGCATTAATAGTCTCTGAGCTAAGTCTCGGACAGACGGACGGACAGCCAAACGGACAGACATGACGAAACTATAAGGGTTCCATGTTTACTTCGGAACCCTAAAAATACTATTATTTATTCATCAGACCATAAGAGACAGTCAATAACTAAGTAAAGTACATATTCTGTATATTTTGCATATAAAACCAAATTAATATGTCAACAAAAGGATGAGAAACTAGACTATTGTAAAAGTTCCTAGGCACCGCCGCGTACCATGTCCGATTTTTTTCAGAAACATCTATGATAACTTTATATATTAAAGTATATATTTTTTAAAAGCTAGATAAATATCCTTTAATATAGTATTTTTTATTTGCACAAAATTCAGGATTTTCAAAAATATTGACAGTTGAATAAAAAAAATAACAAACCGATTTTGATATTTTCGTCAATATTTTCCTTTTTTCTATTAAACTATACACTAAATGTCTCAAAAATGAATTCCTCATGCCTGATTTACTAGAAAATGACACCAAACTCGAGGTGGTAGGTAAATAGAAGCTAATATGATTTTTTAACTAAAGCGCGGCGGCGTGTACCTTTGAATGCCCCCCCTACCTACCCACCAGGGGGGGGTGGAAGGCTACCGGGCTAAATTAGCTTAACTTCATGTATATAACACCTGTGCCAAGTGAATTCTTCCGATACCAAAATTTGCAGGTTCCATACATTGGATGACACTACTTCCCGGGCTATATCATTAAACATATCATTTGTTTATCCACAAAATTATAAAAAATAACGTATTTCAGTATTTTAAACGGGATAGGTAAAAGTCGAGATAAAATAGGAACATTTAGAACCACTAGAACTGACCTGTAGATCTGTAGCTGTAGTTATAGAAACGCTAGCTTTGTGTTTTTTTTCGTACTCTGCTGTAGCTTGCAGTAATTCCAACTGAAAAAATAAATGTTATTCATATTTATTTTTGGATTTTTGAGCATCTCAGATGCAATATTAGTACTGAATTAAATTAAAGTATTAGTGTTCTTCATATTCATTTATTTATTTGCTAACTAAGTGTACTAATGTTGTGTGCCAATACACCAAATATTGGAAATGTATGGACTCGAGCTGGCTTTAACCGAATGAGCGATTCAAAGCCGAACGTTTCATCTCAATCTCAAATAGTGACTATAACCATCGATAAAATATTATTGTTAATATTTTGTCGATGCTATAACAAAAAAGTAAAGAGTATTCATAACAAAAATATGAAAAGTTTAAAGGTGCCATATTTTTTTTAGTTCGAATAGGAAACCCTTCAGGAAGCGGCCTATTTTTTTGCGGGCGCCGCCGCCGCCGCGCCGCGCCGTCGACGTTGGTGTCGCAATACCCTCGCGGTTTTCTATGTTGCTGATGCATTCTTAGACAACTACAAAATATTCTCCATGACACAGTTAAGAACCGAGTGATAGACGATTGATTATTTAAACTATACTTTTTACAGATACATAATCGCGTCTTTATCCCTTACGGGGCAGATAGAGCCAAAAGTCGTAAGAATCGTAGGCCATGCTTAGCTGAATAGTGGGCTTTTTGATGGAATGGAGATTCAGGTATAGTGACAGCGAGGCTAACCCATCGCCTAAGAGTTGAGGAAGCCCTCGATTGACTTTTACACTCTACGCGGGAAGAGAAGCAGCAGGCACATTCTCTGTTTTTTCTTCGCTCCCAGACCATCATAAAAAACTATACTTTTTAGCTCAGTTTAAACTACATACCTATACCTTTTTACTCAGCGGTTGAAAAGTCACAGTATTAGTAAGATTATAAAAAAATGTATACCTAAATCTGGCAGGACTGTGCTCACCTCGTTACATTTATCCTGCAGCTTTTGCCGAAGATCATCAGCGCGCGACGTAAGCTCCGATATCCGGGATTCGGCCAGACGAATACTATCCGCTTGTATCCGGATCATTTCATCTTTGTTTTCTAGCTGTAACAATGCATTCAGTTGCAATCACGACACACCAAACCGCTACTAACTTCGGATATATTGACGACCTTCTGAGGCGGTAATGGAGGCGAATTTTTTTTTTATTTAACTTTATTTTTTTTTAAAGTTATTGTACTTAATCATGTAATTGGCATATTATAAAAATTGGGTAGTGTGTAAAAAATCACCCTGAACTGCTCTTGTACATTTTCCGCAAGATTTTGAATAAGACTTTATAATAGTCAATTCCTAGGGTAATATTAAATCATACAATTTGTAGCGTAGTTAGTAGTTTCTCATGGTATTGCACAGCCCGCACCATGGCGCTGCAACGTCCGCTGCTCGCCCCGCTGGCCGCTCCGCTCTCCGCCACGCTCGATGTTCCATGACTTTCCTGTTCAGATTTATTAAAACACTATGTGAAATGGTACATTTATTTTGACGTTTGAAAGAGTTCCCTGTAGATAATTCATTAAATTGATGGTACGAAATGGGATAAGCTTTTGTCCAACAATGGGCTTAATATATTGCCTCAATATGAGAATGACGAAAAGATAAGTCAAGTTCATTTTGTACATATAAGTAGTACCTACTTTTATTCAAATTTTCTCATTAAAACAAATAAAAACAACGACATTATATTTATCTCTTCTTTTGTAGAGCACCATCACACTTACATACTTATTTCACGTCTTTACCTCCTACAGGGTAGCCCTCCTCAAAAAGTTATCCATCCCGCTCACCACCCTTCTCTCTCTCAGCCGAAAGACGTCCACTGCTGGACAAAGGCCTCCCCCAAGGATTTCCACAACGACCGGTCCTGCGCTGCCCGCATCCATGCGCATCCCGCGACCTTCACCAGGTCGTCGGTCCACCGAGTGGGAGGCCTACTCCGTGGGGAGGCCTGCCAACACTACGCCACCACCACCACCACCCTTACCTTAGTAAAATCACTATTGTCCGAATCACCGCACATTATCAATCCGTTGAACATCATCTTACAATCTTCACTACAAACTGACCACTAAAGTATAATAAATACTACACAATTAATGACAGTACAAATAAATTTTACACCTCTACAAAAATTGTAACCGAATCATGTCATTCAAAAAAGAATCGCTAAAAGTTAAAACAAAATATTTTTGTCTTTTGTATCGCGTTAATAATGTACAGTCGGCAACGCAAACACGCTACTATATTACTACGCTCATTCACTAGTTATCAGTGGATAAACAATAATATACAAGTTTACGTCAATTTTTCCTCGCGCCAGTAAACACGATGTGTGACGTGTTCACGTGTGGAGCTGCGCGTGCCGACTGCAAGCTATTTTTGGTGCGATGCACAAATTAAAGGAAGTCACAGATGCAAATTTTTTTTAGGCTGCTAACTAGCGTGTAATGTTCTGATGTGTAAACCTATATGATAAAAAGGACACAAGTGATCTCAAGCACAATAATAGTAAGTTTTTTTTTTTTCAAAAACAAGGTCATGATAAGTCACAGGGCGGGCGCTTCATAGAAACGGGGCGTAAAATATACCTACTACTACTACAAACGAAACTGTATATCCGTGAACACTGAACACGTCAGTAAATGTGTGCGTTTTCATAGTCATAGTGGTCATAGCGTCCTAATACACACAATAGCGGAGGAGAAGTGCGGGGAATGCGGGGGGGTGCCATATTGCAGGAGGGGCAGGGAGTTTCCTTTCTGTACGTAGTACTTATATTAATTCTGTGGTTAAGTCTCTCTGCTCAATTTTCGCGGCGCGAGCGAAGATTCGCCTTAGATTTGTCCAGAGACTATAAAGCGTTGATGTGGCGTTGGTGCACTATGTAAGTTAAGGTACCTATCTGTACTCCTGGTTATTGTGATCTGTTTGTAAATACTCAGTTTTGGAAGTGGCGGGAAGCTGCAGTGGCCCAGTTTGACTTATTCTTATATCGGGCCATTGATGTGGCGTGCTTTATGGGAGCTAATTTTTCTGCTTTGTTACGAAATGAGTTCTGGTCTTACTAAAGCTTTGTATTTCAAATAATTTCAATATATGGACGCGACACGCGCCCTAACGGAACCTTATATTTATGAGAAAAAAATTGAAGAGCAGCTCTTTCTAAAATTGACTGAGATGTAGGTACAGCTTACAAACAAGATAGGGCTCGATATTTTTCGTTTAATCAAGTCTAGGGCAGCTTAAGTATAAAAGTCTTAAAGATAGGTCACTCACTAAATTTACCCAATGCTTACACTATGGGAATATGATTGAACAGCCTAAAGCTTTATCCACCACGTAATGATAAAGACGTGAGATCATTACTGTTTTATCTGACACATGGAAATAGCCTCGTCCTGTGTCACTTCGTTAGCTGAAGACAGCTTAATGCTTCACGTGTCCGACATGGCGTTTCGACACACCTCGCCATCGCACCCGGGTATACTCGCTGTGTTTGTAATAAAATCTATGTTGTTTTGTCCGTTCGCCGCCGTAATATTCTAGCGCGTGCGGTAAGTTTCATATTAGTAGCGTCGTCGCCCGCTCGGCCGGCGTCGGCAAGTCACTGAGCGACCATTTTGAGTTCAGTATTGTTTGGACATCGCGCGGGGAGGCCGCGCCGCATGAAAATGCTCGCGTGAATGGCATGGCGGACTGGCCGCCATTTGTCCTGACATATATCGGTTTTGATTTTAATACGCGGAGAGGTCTCGCGTCTTTTGTATGTTGTTAACTAGTTTGAGTTATATTTGTGAATTTCCTGTTTGTTAAATAACTATTGAACATTTGTGTTTGTGAAACCTTTTACTTTGACTGTTTCTTGTGAGATGCGAAACGTGGCTGCCTGGGGACGCCGAAATCTGTTGCCGAGTGGAACTGCTAGACGGATCAGGTATTTTTTCTGGGGATTGAGATCTCATGGGGTAGGTTGGGTGATTTAGGGAACAGCCCCCTCCTCTTCCGAAGACACTCGAAGTTGGATCCGAAGATTAAGAAGATTCAGTTTGGTAAGTGGTTTGAATTGTAGTTATTAAATTAGGTTAGTATAGAGGGCCCCGTAGCTCCCTATATAAGCTACGGTGGTAGCAGACTGCGTATAGGTTAGGTTAGATTCTAGTCGGGCAAGCGTGGTGTCGCGTGGAGATTTTTTCCCGGTACTTATTTTTACCGGTGGTTTTTTCCCGGTGAAGTTCCGGTACAGAATTATTCCCGCCGCTTCGTTTGTCCGGATTCGCTCTGCGCACATTTTCTGGCAGCAGAGCGTAGTTTATCTACCCTCTATTTGTTCGTTTGTAAAAAATAATTAATTGTTTGTAAAAATTATTAGATTTTTCTTAGTTTGTTTGTATAAGAATATTTGTAACCTTTTTTGTATTTGTTTGCGGTTTGTACCGTGCGTTCCGGGTTTGTGCCATTCTCATACCTACCGCGGTTCTTCGTGTAGTTGTTTGATTTTGTTGTTTTTTATTTACCTTTTGTTATTTTTTGCTTGTGACTTGACGCGATGGCGAAGGTCCCCAATGCTAAGGCGACACTCGCCAACGAATTGAGATGGTTTGTGACGGCCGGTGGACTCCTGTCCCGGAAGGACAGGAGAGCCCGCTATACTGGAAAGAGCGGATCCAGCTCCGCTCACGATTGAACAACGCGGAAGCGGCCATGGCGGCGCTTACCGAAGCCGACCTTACCCCGGAGGTCTACGCAGGTCACGTGGCGGACCTGGACCAGATCCTGAGTCTGCACGATGACATCGTGGAGGCGGCGGCCGCAATAAGGGCGAGACGGGCTGGCGGACCAGCCCCTCGCACACCTGTTAGACAGGAAGGACCAGCGGTTACTGGTCGGCTCCCCACCCTTCAGCTGTCCCACTTTGGGGGTAGGATGGAGGAGTGGGTGGCATATAAAAATATGTTTGAGTCCCTGGTCGTAGCACGACAGGATTTGTCGAAGGCCCAGAGAGTAAGCCTACCTCCTCTCCACTCTTGGCGAGGATGAAGCGCGGTCACTCATCCAGCACCTCCGGGTGGAGGACGACCAGTACGATACGGCTTGGGAGTTATTGAACTCCCGCTACCAAAACTTACGTTTGTTAGCGGATGCGCACGCCGCACAGTTGATGGCCCTGCCCAAGGTGGCCAACAGGGCACAGTTGCGCCTGCAGTTGCTCACGCCCGTTACAGTGGCCTGTAACGCGCTCCGCACACTGGGGCTGCCCGTGGACCAATGGTCCTTTTTGCTGGTGCACATTGTATTGGGCAAATTACCCAATGACATCCGCTCGCGATTTGAGCGCGAGAATGCGGAACGGGATAGCACCACCCTACCAACATTCACTGACTTGGTGAAGTTTTTGGAGTTTGAGGCACGGGCTGCTGAGAATACCATGACGGACTCAGCGCCATCCAGAGCCGCCTGAACGTAGGCCCCAACAGGGACGGCAACCGCCACCGCGTGGAGCTGGTGTGCGGGTTGCACACACGGCAGCAGTCGCGGGGGACGCGGACTGCCTGCAATGTGGCCGGATGGGCCACAGCCTGCTGCAATGCAGGGACTGGCAGAGACTGCCAGTACAAGATCGGCGCCGCATGGCAAGGCGGCATGAACTTTGCTTTTTACTGTTTGGGCAGTCACTATGCACGTGACTGTCCCAGAGTACATACCATGCAGTGCATGCCGTGGGCTGCACCACGTGATGCTCTGCATGAACCAGAACAGGGGATGGCCCCCGGTTGTTGAGGGCAGGGGTCCCCTATGGGCAGGGGCGCTCCTGCGCGGAAAGCCCTCCACCATCCGGACGGAGGACGCGGCTTCGCTCGTCGCACCCCCCTCGGGAGGGGGTCGCGTACCGGCGCGGGTCTTGGCGGACCGGGACCACGCGCCCCAAGGTCGTGGCCAGATATGTGGCTGGCCAGGCCCCGGATAGGGCCCCCATGGGCGGGGGCCCTAGATCGAGACGTGAGAGTGGGGACACCCCCTCCCGCGCGGGTTACCAATGCCCAACACATGCAGCCGCAGCGGTTTTCTCCGCCGCTGCACGAGTACCCACGGCTGGAGTACCACCCGCCGTACCATATGTATGGCCGGGCCGCGGGTGATGCCCCCCCTCAGATGGGGATGTGCACTCGCCCGCCATATTATCCGGGTCGGTGGCGCGCCCCTGGTTTGGAGAGAGTGGGGAGCCCGTAACTAGCTTGCTCCCTTGCTGGGACAGAGCCGCGGACGGTTCTGCTCCCTACCGCGGTGGTCCGCGTATGGGGTCGTGGGGGAAGCCATTAATTTGAGAGCTCTGTTGGACTCCAGGGGCTCAAAGCAGTTTGGTTACCACTCGAGTGGCACACCAGTTAGGTTTAGTCGTGGAAGACTCGCCTGTGCCACTTCTTGGAGTTGGTGGCATACAAGTGAAGTGTCTGACGGGGCAGACACTTGTCACCTTTTCTTCGCTGAAGTCCTCCACAATGAGGATCACGACTTCGGCTATGGTAATGGATACCATTGCGGGTTGGCACCCCTCGACAGACATACCGCCGGGTGTGTTGTCTTTGGTTTCGGGTCTGGATTTGGCCGACCCCTTTGTCTTTCATCCCGGCCCAGTGGACTTGCTCCTGGGCTCGGACGTATTGGGTTGGATGTTGTTGGGTACACAGAAGGCTCTGGGTTCGTCTTCACTGATGGCAGTGTCTACTATCTTTGGTTTTGCCCTGATGGGCCCTGTGTTTGATAATGGCACCATGGAGGAGCCACCGGTTGTCGCATCTGCGTCCTTGGCCAAGACCATGCAAAGGTTTTGGGAGGTGGAGGAGCCACCTATGAGTTCCAGGATGGATCCGGAACACGCTGAGTGCGAAGCCCTTTTTCGATCGCCCACGGAGAGGTTGCCCTCCGGTCGGTTTGTAACTAGGTTACCTTTTGTTGCCTCTCGTCCTAGCCTAGGGCAAAGTAGGGCGCTTGCGGAGAAACGACTGCTGTCCATGGAGCGACGCATGCAGCGTGACCACGTACTTCGCGATAAATATATTGAATTTATGCGCGAGTACGAGGATTTGGGTCACATGTCTCCGGCTCGAGTTGATTGGAGCTCAACTGAGCATTATTTTTTGCCCCACCACGCGGTGGTGAAGGCCTCAACAGGCAAATTGAGGACCGGCTTCGATGGGTCCGCACCCACTTCGAACGGAGTTTCGTTGAATCTATGTTTGCATTCGGGTCCCAAATTGCATAGGGACATAATTGACATCATCTTGAACTTTAGAAGACATCAAGTGGTTTTTGGTGCGGACATCCGGATGATGTTCCGCCAGACAGTCATACATCCCGAGGACAGGCGATTCCAGTTGATACTCTGGCGTGAGCGCCCTGAGGATCCTGTGACGGTGTATGAACTCAACACAAACACGTATGGTTTGAAATCTAGTCCCTATATCGCCATCAGATCATTGCTTGAATTGGCAGAGCGGGAACGGATCCGCTTTCCCCGTGGGGCTTCCGTGCTGTCACGTGACTTGTATGTTGATGACGTGTGCACCGGAGCCCAAAGTATTGAGGAGGCCCTCCTACTGCGGGATGAATTGATCGAAATATTGAAGACAGGTGGCTACACGAGCGCACGTAGGTAGCGGTTGTCCAATGAGCCTAGAGTTCTAGAAGGGATCCCGGAGGATCACCAACAGAACCCTCACCTGTTTGAGGATGTGGATGATCCCAACAGGATAGCGGTGCTGGGCATGCAGTACCAGCCGCTAGCTCGATATTTTCACATTCCAAGTGGACTTGGAAATACCAAAAGTCTGGACTAAGAGAACGGTGTTGTCCGTAATAGCCCGTATGTTTGATCCAAGCGGTTGGATCAGTCCGGTGATATTCTCTGCAAAGTGTCTTCTTCAGAGACTTTGGACTTTGGGCGTCTCGTGGGACGAGCCGCTGTTTGGCTCCTCCATTGGATGATTGGCTCGAGTTGTTTTCATCGATTAAGGAAGTCAATCGGATTGCCTTGCCTCGTCGAATATTGCCCCCGGGAAATGTAGAGCCAGCCTGCATGGCTTTTGTGACGCGTCGGAGCGAGGCTACGCCGCGTCGGTCTATATGCGGACAGTTGACGCCGATGGCCGGGTCAATGTCTCGCTTTTTATTAGGGAAGAGCAAGGTCGCCCCCATCAGGACTAGGCTGACTATTCCCAAGCTTGAGTTGAGTGGAGCTCACCTTCTTTCTAAATTGTTGCATCACGTTGCATGTGAGCTGGCGGCCACGGTCGAGATACGGGACATCTTCGCCTGGTCGGATAGCCAGGTCGCGCTTGCATGGTTGCCCGCGGCCCCACATACCTTGGAGGTTTTTGTGGGAAATCGGGTTTCCCAAATCCAGAATATCGGAATTGATATAACATGGAGACATGTGCCGGGAGAGCTTAACCCAGCGGACTGTGCTTCACGAGGTTGCACGGCACCAGGGTTGGTGTCACACCCGCTCTGGTGGGGTCCAGAGTGGCTGATGGGATCAGAAACTTCTTGGCCTGTCTGTCAGACAGATGTTACTTCTTT
Organism: Ephestia elutella; assembly: GCA_018467065.1. Classification (NCBI taxonomy): domain Eukaryota; kingdom Metazoa; phylum Arthropoda; class Insecta; order Lepidoptera; family Pyralidae; genus Ephestia; species Ephestia elutella. Next base: position 19,605,980 of record CM031567.1, on the reverse strand, counting down.
GAGTTTGACTGGGCTCCGTGTACATGCTGTAGTCGCTGATACGACGTCGGAGCCGGATTGGCTACTTGCTCGGTATAGCAGCTTGGATAAGCTTCTGGGTGTTACCAGTTGGATTAAGCGTTTCATACATAATTGTAGAAACCCACAGGCAAAGCAGTTGGAGCCGATTGCAGGTGCAGAAGAGCGCCGGAGCGCATTGTTGCATTGGGTCCGTGTCGTGCAGACCGGACGGTTTGAGTCAGAGCTTCGTATTTTGCGCGACGGACGCGCTAAGTTGAAGGGCGCGGTCGCTCGTTTGAACCAGTACATCGACTCGGATGGGCTTCTTCGGGTTGGAGGCAGGCTCCGGAAGGCGGATCTTCCATATGAGACTCGCCATCCTCTGTTGTTGCCCAAGGGCGGACCCTTGGTGCAGCTTTTGGTATCTGATCGACACATTCGTAACGCCCATGCTGGGTGCAATGCTTTGTTGGCTATTTTGCAACGCGAATTTTGGATTTTGTCTGCCCGAAGAGCAATCCGTAGTGTCCTGTTTCGATGTATTGCATGTTATAGGTTGAAGGCATCCACGATGCAACCACGGATGGGTGATTTGCCCGCTGATCGAATCCGACCTTCGAGACCGTTTGACGGCGTTGGAACCGATTTTGCCGGTCCCTTTTCGATCAAGGCTTCTCCCTTTCGTAATGCCCGTATTGTGAAGGGCTATTTGTGTGTATTTGTTTGTTTGGCCACCAAGGCTGTCCATTTGGAGGTGGTATCGGCTCTGACTACGGAGGCCTTCGTCGCCGCGTTGGATCGCTTTGTTTCGCGTCGAGGTCTACCTTCCCTTATTAGGTCTGACAATGGCACAAACTATAAAGGAACTGTAAATTATCTTAAGGATGTTTCTGTGTTTATTGATAAAAATTGTACTAGTTTAAGTCAAATTGCTGCCCAAAGGGGAATAACCTGGAAGTTTAGTCCCCCAAGTTGCCCCCATTGGGGAGGGATTTTTGAAGCGGCTGTGAAATCCGCAAAGACCCACCTCCGCCGCATTATCGGAGAAACGGCTCTAACTTTTGAAGAGCTGGCCACAGTGTTTTGTAAAGTTGAGGCGGTCCTCAACTCTCGTCCTCTCTGTCCGCTATCTCCAGATCCAAATGACTTGGAAGCTCTCACCCCTGGTCATTTTTTGGTGGGAGGGCCGTTGAATGCCCTGCCCGAATACCCGTGGAAGGATGAACGCGTATATCGGTTGTCGCGTTTTCAAATGTTGCAGCAAATGAGCCAGGACTTTTGGCGTCGCTGGTCGCTTGAATATTTGCATTTGCTGCAGCAAAGAGTGAAGTGGACAGACAGGACTGAGCCTCCCAGGGAGGGTGATTTAGTATTGTTAAAAGAGGCAAATTTGCCCTCATTGCTTTGGCGACGAGCTCGCATATTACGTTTGATTCTTGGCGGAGATGGCACTCCGCGTGTGGCTGAGGTGTTGGTCGACGGTTCGATTTTGAGGAGAGCTGTGACCTCTCTCGCCCGCCTTCCCGTAGAGTAAGCTAGCGGTCTGCTTCTCAGACCGGGACGGGGGGATGTTTGTAATAAAATCTATGTTGTTTTGTCCGTTCGCCGCCGTAATATTCTAGCGCGTGCGGTAGTTTCATATTAGTAGCGTCGTCGCCCGCTCGGCCGGCGTCGGCAGTCGCGAGCGACCATTTTGAATTCAGTATTGTTTGGACATCGCGCGGGGGGCCGCGCCGCATGAAATTGCTCGCGTGAATGGCATGGCGGACGGCCGCCATTTGTCCTGACATATCGGTTTGATTTTAATACGCGGAGAGGTCTCGCGTCTTTTGCTTGTTAACTAGTTTGAGTTATATTTGTGAATTTCCTGTTTGTTAAATAACTATTGAACATTTGTGTTTGTGAAACCTTTTACTTTGACTGTTTCTTGTGAGATGCGAAACGTGGCTGCCTGGGGACGCCGAAATCTGTTGCCGAGTGGAACTGCTAGACGGATCAGGTATTTTTTCTGGGGATTGAGATCTCATGGGGTAGGTTGGGTGATTTAGGGAACAACCCCTCCTCTTCCGAAGACACTCGAAGTTGGATCCGAAGATTAAGAAGATTCAGTTTGGTAAGTGGTTTGAATTGTAGTTATTAAATTAGGTTAGTATATAGGGCCCCGTAGCTCCCTATATAAGCTACGGTGGTAGCAGACTGCGTATAGGTTAGGTTAGATTCTAGTCGGACAAGCGTGGTGTCGCGTGGAGATTTTTTCCCGGTACTTATTTTTACCGGTGGTTTTTTCCCGGTGAAGTTCCGGTACAGAATTCTTCCCGCCGCTTCGTTTGTCCGGATTCTCTGCGCACACTCGCCCTCAGAATTAAAATGCCCATGCGAAGGTAAACGACCAAATAAATTTTATTAACTTACCTGCAGCATAGGTGTCCGACGCAGAATCAGGGACAAACGAAGTGGCGGGAAATTTGTCGGAAGACCGTCTTAAAACAGACCGGATCTTAAATGGCGGTAAATCGAAATAACGGTAAGAACCTGACACGGCACTACGTCTGTCCGACTAGAGCCTAAAACCTAACCTATACGCAGCCTGCTACCACTATAGCTTATGAAAGGGAGCTACAGGCCCTATATAATAACCTAACTTAATAAATACACCAAACCACTTACCAAACTAAATCTTCTTTCTTCGGATCCAAACTTGAGTGTCTTCGGAAAGGTGAGATCCTAATCACCCTACCTAACCCATGAGATCTCAATTCCCCAGAACAAATAGAGTTTCTTCCCGGAAGTTGGGCTCGGCAACAGATAGACGTGGCGACTCAGCCACGCGTCACATCTCACAGGAAAAAGTCACAATAACGGGTTACACAAACACAAACTTAATAGTTATTTAACAAACAGGAAATTCACGATATCTCAAACTAATTAACCATCAAAGACGCGGGACCTCTCCGCCATTAAAATCAAACCGATATAGCACAACAATGGCGGTAAGTCCGCGGGCCACATTCACACGAGCAATGTGAGAACCCCGCAAGCCGGGTCCTTGCCATGAGAACCCCGCGGTAGCAATGCGAAACGCCCTGCGTTTCCGTTTCAAGCAATTATCATTACAAACATCCTGCCTCGTCCCGGTCTGAGAAGCAGACCGCAGCTGTCCTCTACGGGAAGGCGGGCGAGAGAGGTCACACCTCTTAAAATCGAACCGTCGACCAACACCTCAGCCACACGCGGAGTGCCATCTCCGCCAAGAATCAAACGTAATATGCGAGCTCGTCGCCAAAGCAATGAGGGCAAATTTGTCTCTTTTAACAATACTAAATCACCCTCCCTGGGAGGCTCAGTCCTGTCTGTCCACTTCACTCTTTGCTGCAGCAAATGCAAATATTCAAGCGACCAGCGACGCCAAAAGTCCTGGCTCATTTGTTGCAACATTTGAAAACGCGACAACCGATATACGCGTACGAAATCGAGACGGCTCAACGGTGCCTCCCACCAAAAAAATGACCAGGAGGGCAGAGCTTCTCCGCAAGTCATTTGGATCTGGAGATAGCGGACAGAGAGGACGAGTTGAGGACCGCCTCAGCGTAGTTACAAACCGACCGGAGGGCCTGAACTCTTCGATCGAAAAAGGGCTTCGCACTCAGCGTGTTCTCCATCCAAGTGGGTACTGTGCAGCGGCGGAAAACCTTTGCATGGTCTTGGCCAAGGACGCAGATGCGACGACCGGTGGCTCCTCCACGGTGCTATTATCAAACACAGGGCCCATCAGGGCGAAACCAAAGATAGTAGACACTGCCATCAGTGAAGACGAACCCAGAGCCTTCTGTGTACCCAACAAAATCCAACCCAATACGTCCGAGCCCAGGAGCAAGTCCACTGGGCCGATGGATGAAAGACAAAGGGGTCGGCCAAATCCAGACCCGAAACCAAAGACAACACACCCGGCGGTATGTCTGTCGAGGGGTGCCAACCCGCAATGGTATCCATTACCATAGCCGAAGTCGTGATCCTCATTGTGGAGGACTTCAGCGAAGAAAAGGTGACAAGTGTCTGGCCCGTCAGACACTTCACTTGTATGCCACCAACCCCAAGAAGTGGCACAGGCGAGTCTTCCACGACTAAACCTAACTGGTGTGCCACTCGAGTGGTAACCAAACTGCTTTGAGCCCCTGAGTCCAACAGAGCTCTCAAATTAATGGCTTCCCCCCCACGACCCCATACGCGGACCACCGCGGTAGGGAGCAGAACCGTCCGCGGCTCTGTCCCAGCAAGGAGCAAGCTAGTTACGGGCTCCCACTCTCTCCAAACCAGGGGGCGCCACTGACCCGGATAATATGTCGGGCGAGTGCACATCCCCATCTGAGGGGGCATAACCCGCGGCCCGGCCATACCTATATGGTACGGCGGGTGGTACTCCAGCCGTGGGTACTCGTGCAGCGGCGGAGAAAGCCGCTGCGGCTGCATGTGTTGGGTATTGGTAACCCGCGTGGAGGGGTGTCCCCACTCTCACGTCCGATCTAGGGCCCCCGCCCATGGGGGCCCTATCCGGGGCCTGGCCAGCCACATACTGGCCATGACCTTGGGGCGCGTGGTCCCGGTCCGCCAAGACCCGCGCAGGTACGCGACCCCCTCCCGAGGGGGGGTGCGACGAGCGAAGCCGCGTCCTCCGTCCGATGGTGGAGGGCTTCGCGCAGGAGCGCCCCCGCCCATAGGGGACCCCTGCCTCAACATCCGGGGGCCATCCCCGTTCCGGTTCATGCAGAGCATCGCGTGGTGCAGCCCACGGCATGCACTGCATGGTATCTGGGACAGTCACGTGCATAGTGACTGCCCAAACAGTAAAAGCAAAGTTCATGCCGCCTTGCCATGCGGCGCCGATCTTGTACTGGCAGTCTCTGCCAGTCCCTGCATTGCAGCAGGCTGTGGCCCATCCGGCCACATTGCAGGCAGTCCGCGTCCCTCGCGACTGCTGCCGTGTGTGCAACCCGCACACCAGCTCCACGCGGTGGCGGTTGCCGTCCCTGTTGGGGCTTCCCTCGCCATGAGGGTTCCAAGGGCCTACGTTCAGGCGCTCTGGATGGCGCTGAGTCCGTCATGGTATTCTCAGCAGCCCGTGCCTCAAACTCCAAAAACTTCACCAAGTCAGTGAATGTTGGTAGGGTGGTGCTATCCCGCTCCGCATTTTCGCGCTCAAACCGCGAGCGGATGTCATTGGGCAATTTGCCCAATACAATGTGCACCAACAAAAAAGACCATTGGTCCACCGGCAGCCCCAGTGTGCGGAGCGCGTTACAGGCCACTGTAACGGGCGTGAGCAACTGCAGGCGCAACTGTGCCCTGTTGGCCACCTTGGGCAGGGCCATCAACTGTGCGGCGTGCGCATCCGCTAACAAACGTAAGTTTTGGTAGCGGGAGTTCAATAACTCCCAAGCCGTATCGTACTGGTCGTCCTCCACCCGGAGGTGCTGGATGAGCGACCGCGCTTCATCCTCAAGAGTGGAGAGGAGGTAGGCCATCTTCTGGGCCTTCGACAAATCCTGTCGTGCTACGACCAGGGACTCAAACATATTTTTATATGCTACCCACTCCTCCATCCTACCCCCAAAGTGGGACAGCTGAAGGGTGGGGAGCCGACCAGTAACCGCTGGTCCTTCCTGTCTAACAGGTGTGCGAGGGGCTGGTCCGCCAGCCTGTCTCGCCCTTATTGCGGTCGCCGCCTCCGCGATATCATCGTGCAGACTCAGGATCTGGTCCATGTCCGCCATGTGACCTGCGTAGACCTCCGGGGCAAGTTCGGCTTCGGTAAGCACCACCATGGCCGCTTCCGCGCTAATCAATCGTGAGTGGAGGTGATCCGCTCTTAGCAGTATGGCGCCCTCCCTGTCCTTCCGGGACAGGAGTCCTCCGGCCGTCACAAACCATCTCAATTCGTTGGCGAGTGTCGCCCTAGCATTGGAGACCTTCGCCATCGCGTCAAGTCACAAACAAAAAATAACAAAAGGTAAATAAAAAACAACAAAATCAAACAACTACACGAAGAACCGCGGTAGGTATGAGAATGGCACAAACCCGGAACGCACGGTACAAACCGCAAACAAATACAAAAAAGGTTACAAATATTCTTATACAAACAAACTAAGAAAAATCTAATAATTTTTACAAACAATTAATTATTTTTTACAAACGAACAAATAGAGGGTAGATAAACTACGCTCTGCTACCAGAAAATGTGCGCAGAGAATCCGGGACAAACGAAGTGGCGGGAAGATTCTGTACCGGAAAAGACCGGGTCTTAAAAACAGACCGGATCTTAAAATGGCGGTAAATCGAAATAACGGTAAGAACCTGACACGGCACTACGTCTGTCCGACTAGAGCCTAAAACCTAACCTATACGCAGCCTGCTACCACTATAGCTTATAAAGGGAGCTACAGGGCCCTATATAATAACCTAACTTAATAACTACAATTGCAAACCACTTACCAAACTAAATCTTCTTTCTCTTCGGATCCAAACTTGAGTGTCTTCGGGAAGGGGGATCCCTAATCACCCTACCTAACCCATGAGATCTCAATTCCCCAGAACAAATAAATAGATTTCTTCCCGAAGTTGGCTCGGCAACAGATAGATGTGAGCGACCAGCCACGCGTCACATCTCACAGGAAAAAGTCACAATAACGGGTTACACAAACACAAACTTAATAGTTATTTAACAAACAGGAAATTCACAAATATAACTCAAACTAATTAACATCAAAAGACGCGGGACCTCTCCGCGTATTAAAATCAAACCGATATAGCACAGGACAATGGCGGCCGTCCGCGACCACATTCACACGAGCAATGTGAGAACCCCGCAAGCCGGGTCCTTGCCATGAGAACCCCGCGGCAGCAATGCGAAACGCCCTGCGTTTCGTTTCAAGCAATTATATTACAAACAATAGGTATACCTGTTATTATTTTAATTTTACATTTCCAAAAAATAAATGAGCTACTCTACACCCATTCTAAAGAAGGAAATGGAAGCGTCGTCGTCGCCATTAAATTAACAGTAGAAATTGTAATATTATTATGTAAGTAAGTATACTTCAATTAATCCAATTTTCGGTTTGTTTGCGTTAACATTTTTGCTCAGAATTGTACAACATTTCGTTGGCTAATAACCCTAGATACGTAGTATAGTAGGTATTTAATCTATGCTAATGCTTTGAAGTGATCATGGCCCACAAATCAAAATTTACTTCAATTCGGGATAGTTCAACGATATCTATATATTTCCGTATGCACTGGACTAAGACTACACTGTACCACGCCTAATTAAGTGCTATATAATTGCCCTTTTAGCGTAAATGTGTGCGTGCTTAGCTTATTGTACTTAGTTAAATCACCGAGAAAGTTTCAAGGGATTGGATTTCTTTGCACAGAAATCAAAAAATGTAATCTTTGGATAAAAAAAAAGCTTCGATAATCCCTTTTATGTTCGGTACAAAACCAAATGCGGACTTAAAGATGGAAAAAAAGTAAAAAAGTGAACTCTAACAATTTACATATAAGAACAGCAAGTATATAGACATCAACTGATATAAAAATATAACATCCACTTACCTTTTTAAAGTAACCCCTTACCTGTACATTTTCGATTTTTGCAGACGAGGGTTTTAATTTTACTTTCCTGAAACAATACATTTTATTTATTTCACAAATGCATACCTATTTGAAAAAAAGTCTAAAGGGCAAATTTTTGACAACTTGTGTTGTGGAAGAGCTGGTCATAAGCTAGTAGACCTGTCCCCAGTCGAGGCTTCTAACTATTTGCCACCAGACGTCACTATTGTCGCATTCGCGCGGGAAGATCCACTGCACAGTGTCAACACGTGCCGCAGATGTGTCGAAGTTATGCGAAATTTTAGAGATGGTGCTCATTAACAATGAAGTGCTGTATTGTGGGGTGTAAAAGTAACACACACAACAAGGAATCACGCGATAAAAGTATATCTTTTCACTTGTAAGTAATTTTTACGTAATTATTTCCACAGCGGTTGGATACGCGCCTGTATCAGTACAGCCATCTAGTTGAGTAATAATAGCAAGAACTCAAGAGAATAATAAAACAGTTTGCGAAAATTGATAAAACAGTATGCGAAAATAATTCTGCTACTGGCCAATAGGTGACTATACAGTTTGTTAAAATAAGATAAAAATAAGTCGTACGGCATTAAGAGTTCATTTCTTAATTTCTGTCTACGGTAAGTATACGTCCTCCCGCTCCCCTCCCAAGTGCCGGACAGTGTCTTTCATATGTAAGAAATGCTCTTATGTGCCACCTCCTCTCTTTACCTCCAAGGTATTGATTTAGCATTCGGTATTGTTCCGTCCCGGCCTTACAGACTAGTTTTGCCTTATAGGACACTAAGTTGGTTGAGCAAATCCTCACAACTAATTTTGAGGTAAACAATTTTTAATTATATATTTTTTTTGGCAATTTGCTGGCTTGCCGACTAGTTTTACGCTTGCGTGAGAAGCGTAGTTGACCCAATATAAGACTTAACTCTTAATGCTTGGTTATAAAAGTTTTCTCATTATTAAAGATGGGTTTATAAAATACTAATTTTATAAACCCATCTTTAATGATGAGACGTTTAGGAATTAAGTAGTAAAGAGACTTAACATACATATGAACCCTGAAAAGATAACACTGCTATTTCGGCACTTGTGTAAAAAACGAAATACACTGACCCGTTACTTGATGCCATTTTTTCTAGTGGATTCCTTGACGTCAGAACTGCTGTGTATCTTTCAGATTTTATGGAATCTTGGACACGAGGTGTTCTTGCAGCACTTGGGCCGGGAGTGGGGGGCATCGTCGGGGACCCAGGACCGGGGCTGAGGTCGACTAAATGAGAAATTAAAAACTATAGCCGCAGAATCCTACTCAAACGCAAAAGTCTCGGAAACGGCTTCATAGGCCTAATCCCAAAAGAATTTTGACTAAAAAAATTTTAAAAATAGGAGACTGTCTCTTTCAGGTTTTGGTGGTTAGCAAACTAACCACCTTTTTTATAGAAATTATTTTTTTTTGTGCCTGAAAGAGTTAATAATAACGAATGCTTTTCAATTTTTAATTTATGATAAGTATGTACCTTATGTAAGTAATACACTAGATCTATGGGTATATATCATTTTAAATATACAAAAATGAATAAGAAGAATTTTGATGAACGCCACGATCGCTCGCATAGCAGCATTTAAAACGCACATGTTCGGTTCCAAACTACAGCTTATATTAATAATAACCTAAATTACTTTACTTTAGCCTTACTATTCAACTCAGAAATAAAAGAGGTTATTTTAGAAAACTGGAAAGACTTACACATTCCGACAGATCTGAACGGAAACATCCAGGGGCTGAGGAAGCTTTCGTGCATGCATCGTCATGCATGTGCTACTACCGGCCCCGGGAGCGTGCCACGACGAACTTGTTGACACCTAAGCAAAAGAAACACTTAAAAGGAGGTATGCTGCAAATTAAACAGATGATATGGACTTGGAAACAATATGCATTTTCCACATTTATGCTATAAATGAGTTTATAATATTCGATTTATTTAATCTAAAAACATTGGTCCAAACACGATTTTAGGAATAAAAAGAGGGAACTTACATTTCAAAGATGCTCTGTTATCTTCTCAATATGGAATGAAAAATATTATTATTTATGTCTTTGAATACATGTACTATTTTAGTGAGTGTAAATATTTAATTAGAAAATTTACAGATACTTAGAAACTGTATGAAAACAGATAAAAGGCCAAAATAAGTGGATGGAAAGTGTAAAAAAATTGTACATTTCTATGACAAACAGTTATGTTTACATTTTGTTAAAGTTATATTATATACCCACACCTGATTCAGTTTTTCGTTTTCAAGTCATATACTATGCAATTAGTGCATGTGTCACTTTAAACATTATCTCCAATAATATACATTAAAAAGCCGAAGTAAAACTAAATCATTTAATATAACTAGACCACCTCAGTCCTGCTCCAACGACTCTGAGAAGCAAACCTCGAGCTGCCTGTCAGCGGAGTGCGTGCGCTGGCGCCAGCAGCGCCACGCTGGCGATCGCTTGTCCGCGCCGCGGCTTTGCTTGCCGCACGCACTGCCACTGTCACTGACTCGTACTCGCGCACGGGCGATTCCTCATTATCACCGCTCACGAAATCCTTGCGGACGGAACCCTTCTCTGCGACGTCTTTTAGCTAGAACAAGTCATTAAAAATTGGTCAGGCGTAAGCCGGATTAATTTTTATCGTAATCTTAATTTATGTCATAGCGATTCTTGGTTATTTTAGAAATTTGATTATGAAGTGAAAGCTGAGCAGTTTATTTTGGGGGTAGTAAAACAGACTGAGAATAAACCTTCTGCAATGTAAATGCGTGTTGTGGTAAGATAACACTTCTGACGTGTGATCTTTGTCTTTGCGCTATAATCGCAAAAAGCTCCTAAAGGCCATAAGCTCCAGAACTTTCGTTTGCTTTGATTACCGTTGCATTTTTTTCTAATATGTCTATTTCTAGTATAAACTTGATCCACTAATTTTACAGCAGACCTTAATAGCGTTTTAATAAAGTTTCCTCCTTTTTAGGGTCGTTGGTGTCTATGGACTGCGGTGATTGCTTACCATCAGGCAACCCGCATGCTCGTTTGCCTACTATTCTATAAAAAAAAAAAAACCTACCTTAGCTTTCGCTTGTTTCAGTTGCCGACGCATCTCTCTAATGATATCATCTTTGAACTGAGCCCTAGTGCTTTCCGCCCGACATTGCTCCTCCATCGCTGCGCACATGCGTTTCATGGCGTGCAGGTCTTCAGATAGTGCCACGTTCATCACTTTCAAAGACTAGGGAAAAGAATTTATATTTTCATTGATGAGGAACATTGCCTTCATATCTTGGCAGAGTAAACTAGATCCTTCTTGAGCTATTAATAGTACATTACTGCAGAGGCCGGGAATTCAGAATTTGCTGGATGAGTAGGTTTCAAGATCAATGGAGTTATTTTAGCAAAAAATGTTTACATAGGTCCAGAATTCTCTTCAAGACGATCAATAAGTTCATTTTATTTCAATACGAGTCCAAAGTAGACTGCAGTGTAAGTATTATTAAAGTCAAAAAAGTCAAAAGAGGAAAAAGTAGAGATCTACACTTATACGAGGGCTGCACTGAAAGTTTTAAGAATGGAATATTTCCACTGTTCCTGTCATATTAAGGGCTCTCAGTAAGTGAAAACGGCAATATTGGCTGTTTTCTATAAGCTGCTGTTTAAAGAATTGAAGAGTTTTCGCCCTGAAATTTCTGATATGTATTGTAGAACGTATGTTTAAAGGGAGGACTGTTTCCAAAACACGATGGGAAAAATTTTGCTCGATAGAAAAAAATCCTGAAGTTACCTCTAAAATTTTATATGAATACAGATAACATCCGTGTTTTATAATAAAAAATGTTTTAAAATCACCAACACAATGATATTTTACCTTTTCGATTTCGTGACTGATTTAAATTTTTGAAAAACTAAACATTTCTATTAACATTTTGATAAAAATGTGAATGGCGCGCAACCAGGACGTCCCCCCCGCCTCAGCCGTTTCATATGAATTTTCGCTGACCGCCTAACCACCCTTAAAATCTTTTTAATTGAAAACTCCTTGGTTTTAAAAATTGAATACCATTTATTTATTTAAAAAAAGATTCGCGGTCTTTTTACGAGGTCTTGTCAAACTTGTTTAGTCGTTGAGAAAATGGAATTGACTCGAGAAAATTCAAGAGCGATGATTTATTATGACTTTAGAAGTGATTTAACACAAAAACAGTGTGTTGATCGGATGCTTTCTGCATTTGGTGATGAAGCACCATCCAAAAGCACAATTTATCGCTGGTTTGCTGAATTTCAACGTGGACGTGTCAAGCTCGGTGATGATCCCCGTCAAGGTCGTCCAAAACTGCAGTCACCCAAGAAAACGTTGATGCTGTGCGTAAGCTGATTGGGGAAGATCGACATGTGACATACCGCGAAATTCAGGCAACTTTAGACATTGGCATGAGTCAAATACAAATAATCTTGCATGAACAATTAGGTGTAAAAAAGTTGTTTACCCGATGTATACCGCATTCGCTCCGTGAAGAGCAAAAAGCGGCTCGCGTTACTTGGTGCGTCAGAACTCTTGAAAGATTCCACGCAGGATCCTCAAATGCTGTATACAACATCGTACCAGGTGACGAATCCTGGATTTATGCGTACGAATCCGAAACAAAAAACCAGTCACGAGTTTGGGTGTTCGAAAATGAATTAAAGCCAACAAAAATTGTTCGCTCACGGAGTGTTGCAAAAAAAATGGTGGCAACGTTTGTCTCCAAAACCGGCCATGTTGCGACTATTGCTCTTGAGGGACAAAGAACGGTTAATGCAGAATGGTATGCTAGCATTTGTTTGCTACAGGTCGTTTCTGAACTCCGTAAAGAGAACTGCAACCCCGCATCATCCTCCATCACGACAATGCGAGTTCTCACACCGCGCACAGAACAAAAGAGTTTTTGGAGCAAGAAAATATAGAATTATTAGACCATCCGCCGTATAGCCCCGACCTAAGCCCTAATGATTTCTATACTTTCCCTAAAATAAAGAATAAATTGCGTGGTCAGAGATTTTCATCACCTGAAGAAGCTGTGGACGCCTACAAAACGGCCATTTTCCGAATGGAATGCTTGCTTCAATGATTGGTTCCATCGTATGGAAAAATGTGTCAAATTTCGCGGAGAATTTTTCGAAAAGCAATAAATACATTTTTAAATAGTAATGTTCTGTCACTTCCTTGATTCCCGAAATTTTCAGTGCCGCCCTCGTATCAAAGGCCAAGACCAACATTAGGTCATTGAGTGATGACAGTAGAAACAAACAACCCACCTTGAGGTTGGCTTCGGTCTGCTGAAGCCTCTCCTCGTGCTTGCGCTGCTCATCTCTCAGCATCACATTAAAATCCTTCACCGGCTCCCAGTCCCGACACTGCGCATACTGCAACAATCAATGGCTTATGCCTTCACGTTAGCATTAATTTCAAAAATGAGTATAGCAAGGCTCTAAAACTTATCGTTCAATAATATTTTATATCAAAATAAAATTAGTTTAATGATTTGGTATCGTATTGTCCTAAACTAAGGAGACTATAGATGTTGCAAGTACGAATTAAAGAAAAAACCTTTTAGAATTACAATTTCCAAATTGCAATTCTGCATAAACTTTCCATAACACAGGCCACAAATATTTAGTTATTATTTACATAGTTATTCTGCAATCATTATTCATCGTTTCGAATATACTTAGGAGATTTGAAAATGAACTCTAGATGAAGCTGGAACTAGTCGGCCAAACCGACTAATTTACACGGAAGTGACCCGTTTCGATAATACAATGTCACATCATCTTTTATGATTTTGCAAAATAAAACTACTCCTTTGTCACCTTTATCATCGTATTTGGACCAATGCGAGGTTATCTGTCTAATTTCTAAAATTACATTTACAAGTTTCTAATTTACGCCTTTTATCTACAATAAAACAAAGTTCTTTATCCGCTGTATATAATGTAATAAACATAAAGAAGAATAAATAAAATAATATCAATACAAAATCATAAAATCATCAATACGAGTACAAAAACGCCGAAGACTTCATTCCTTGGATTCATTCGTGCAAAAATTTACATATTGTTTAATTTTGTTTTGATTCCGCCTCGATTTGAATTTCGATGTTTGCAAGGCATTTTGATTCCCTCATATCACCCTGATCCAACTTTTCTCGCCTGCAGAAATAACCATTATTTGAAGATGAATACTAATCGAGACTCGACTATTAGAATAAAAAAAGCTTCAATAAAACTATATTTCCTCGTCTGAATTATCATAAAAACATTGAGACTAAGGAGAGTCTATGTTGCTTGACATGCAGTTGACTGTACCTACTTTTCGGGGACTTCACCTTTCAAATAGATTTTCTTATCAACTGTCAGTGATTTGAGTAATATGATGCGTAAAAATACTGGACTTTTTAATTTTCAACAGCAATTACTTTAGAAAATATTTACTGGATTTAACTGGAACTGGATATATTGGACTGGACGAAAACGTAACATAACACTGACCAGTCCAGCGAGCCAAATATGTCGGAAAAATATTTACTGGATTTAACTGGAACTGGATATATTGGACTGGACGAAAACGTAACATAAACACTGACCAGTCCAGCGAGCCAAATATGTCGGACTCCGTGATCTCGTAGAAGTGTATCCCGTTGAGCGTGCAGTAGTCGAACTCGCGAAGTCTCCTCAGCACCTCGACCAAGCCGCGAATGTCCGAGTCCTTGCGCTCGAGCCGCCGGCGCAGCGCCGCGGTCTCCGCGCGCAGCTCGCACAACATCTGGGGGAATTTAGTATATCTTCAATTTTTTTCTTTAATTCGAAAGTTCATAATTAATTTCTTTAAGACTAAAAAAATATTTATAAGACCATGACAAAATATCTAAAACATGGTAAAATTCGAATTTCTGAAAATCAGTTAAAAAATACCAGATTACAATTTAATATTGGTTGCCGTGTTAATTGAAGATATCCCTTCGACATTGTGCGAGTTGCGTAATGAAGAAAGTTGGCGGTTTTGTTTCTCGACTCGTGTCGAATTCTGATACTTCTGAAACTAGTCGGCCGCGGCGACTATCGCATTAAAAATTTCGTATATCCTGACACTTAACGAGTAAGTATACATACATATAAGCCAACAAGCCTAATATTATACGAATAAGTATATACATTCAGTTTTAACTATAGAACCGCACCCAGCATTTGGCGTATTTCTTCATTAATTTTCTTTAAAATCTGCGATAAAATCGAACACAATTATGCGTGTATTCAACCTAATTTCTTACGTATTAGTTTTATTTGAGCTGATATTAGTTGTTTTTTTTTTAGCCGACCTGCTCGATTTCTTATCTTGTTTTAAAATATACTTATTATGGTATTACATAATTATAAGACGGCAAACGAGCAACCGAGTCAGCTGGTAGCAAGTACCTAATACCGCCGCCAATGGACACAACTGGATACAACTGCAACAACTTTAAATTATGTTAAAGTCAAAGTATTTTTTTTATTCGAATAGCACTTTATATCGTCATGTAAGTACATACTTAATTATATTAGTTGACGTCAAAAATTTACGTTTAGTATTAGCACAAGCACGTCGACATGCAAGCTAAACTGGACGATCTGCAGCGAGGCCGCAAAAACTTGGCTTAAAATCAACGCAAAGAAGACCCAAGAAATGCGCACGGGGAAACCCCCGCGACCACTGATGCTCGGTACAGAGCAGATTCAGCAGGTGCAATAGTTCCCCTACCTCGGAAGTGTAGTCTCGAAGACTGGCGAAGCGGAAGAAGATGTTGCTGCTAGAATAATAAAAACTTCAGCCGCCTTTGGACAACTCCGGCTTCTGTAATGTAGTTACCTACACCAGTTTAAGCCATCTGACCTCGAGATGCCTGCGGCGCTCCACCATGAGCTTGGCCGTGGCCTCGGCCTCCAGATCCTCGACCGCGCGCACCAGCAGAGCGTTCTGCCCCACCAGGTCGCCCACCCACGACCTGAGAAGGTCCACTTGCTTCTGTAAAGCATTGCAAGGGTTGCTTTAGATTTTTCTAGCTATTTGTGTCCCACTGTTGGACAAAAGCCTCCCCAAACTGAGCTATATGAGGAATACGACTAGGTACTTTAGAGATAGTAGCTAGTAAGTTAATCCTATTCCTAACTATCCTAATCCTAACTAATATTATAAAGGCGAAAGTGAGTTTGTTACTTCTTCACGCTTTATCTACTGAACCAATCTTTCTGAAATGCATAGGTACACATAAGTCAGAAGTACTGAGAAGGACATAGGGTACTTTTGATCCCAGGCAAAAGCACTGTTCCAATAAAATCTATAGCAAAACCTTTGTATCTCTTTGTTATACTTAGATTTCTTTGGAAATAGTACCAGTGCCCTATTAGGGTATTACACCATTTTTTAAAAACTGTTTTAAATTAATCCTGAGATCGTAATGAACTAGTAGAAATTTTGTTAATTTTTTTTTAAAACCGAAAATCGCCTTAAAATCTGTTTTTTATTTATGATTTTGAATTTTCGCGCGGAAACGCTAGCCGCCATGCTTTTTCATCTCGTGACGTCACTCGGTTAGTAAACAATACGACTGCGAAAGACCAAGTAATAAGATTCGTAAAAATAATGAGTTATCATTGGTGTCTTGTGCCTGAATGCAAAAATACAAGTGTAAAAACGCCACAAAAATTATGGATTCAAGTGCCAAGTGATGTAAAAATGAGAAATACTTAAAGTATTAACCAGTGGCAGATTTGTACTTTCTGCTTTCACAAAACCGTCTTCCATAGTGAAATAAAGGCTAGAAGTCTACAAACGTGTTAATAACTCGTAAATTTATCAAAATAACAGCGCACAACTTATTTTCAGTAGATTGTTTACTATCGGAATGACGTCACGGCGGGATCCAACATGGCGAATGGCGTTTTAGACATTTGAAAAACAGATTAGAAAAGACGATTTTTAAAATGGAATTATAAAATTAAAATTGCAATTTTATGAATAAATATCGACGTTTCTTGTTTACTTTTTTCGAAATCTATTATGAACAAACATTTTTATATTTTTTCTTACATGGTGTAAAATACCCTATTCAAAGTCGCTGCGATATTGTAGCTTGCAGTGTGCGAGCGGTTTGACAATAGTCAAATTTTTGTCTACGTCGCGTTACTCACTCTGCTAGTCGAAACGATATTGCAGCGACTTCAAATTCGATAATTAAACCTCTGCTGCGAAAATGTATCCGGTGGATAAAACGTCACTCTTCTGTATGTGCCTCTCTTTTTGTTTGACTATGTTTTGTACCCTTTTAACTACTTGTGTGTATGTGCAATAAAGAGTTTACAAACAAACAAACAGTGTTGCTTGCTACCTGCAGCTGGTCCTTCCCGCCGCGCCGCTCGATCATGACCATCATCTCCTCGTACTGCCGCCTGACGTCCGCCAGCACGCCCAGCCCCGACTCCTTGCACACGCACCCCTCCCGCTCCCGCTCCGCCTCGCACTCCACCAGGCTCGGATCCATTACCACTTATACTTTAGCTTTAGGCACCTAACACTATTTCATTGCAACTGTGATTAATTTTAAAGGGAATTGGACGTGATGTCAGTTTGCCTTCTGTTTGACACGCTTTGACAGGTGTTATGAAAGTCAGGCAGGACGAACTGAAAAGAAAACTCGCGGGTAGAAAAGAAAAAATAATTCAAAGACTGTAAGGAAACTTACCCATATAGTTTTATACCTTCTTTTTTTGTTTTCGCAGGGGGAAATGTATTTACACACTGAGTGTGGGACTCTGGGCCGCTAGCCGCCCAGACTACCCACTAAAACCCCCTGCGGTGTTTCCGCGCCTGCCGTTATTAGGGGCGTCATGCGTCATGGATATAGATTTATACCTGTATCTCTGAGTACTACTGCTATATACTTCAAAAAATGCGAGGAAATGGCCACTACTATTATTACTCTTGCATGCACATTTGCAACATAATCCACTTTTTTATGGCACGCAAAACACGAGCCATGCTTCTACCACAGAAATATTTTTTTATATATCTTTTTTTTCTTCTACCCGCCCCGTGCCCCGTTACGCGCGTTCTCGAGTTTCCTAACGTCACCGCAGTTTCCGCGGCGGCGCTGTATGCCGTAGTGTTGTCAGCGCACAAACCCTAAGTGTTGTCAGCGCATAATAGTAGTTGTAGTTGTTGGTTTTCTTTGTATAAATAAAAAATGAAAAATAAATAAAATAAATCCTGAGCCACAAAAATACTTTTTTTTAATAGGAGTATTTAAAAGTATGTCTGTGACCTGAACCTGTATAGATTTGTAAACTTTTTATAATACTAGCTGTGTCCCGCGATTTCGCTCCCGTGGGAATCTCGGGATGCATGCAGCATAGCCTTTCCTCATAAACGTGGCTACTGAACACAAACTACAGGGGCCCTATTTTTTAGATATGACTCGAAAAAATCGTACACGAAAATATTTTTTCATTCGATATCAATTATTTCGTATTTTTAATTGTCTTCATGTCGAATAATCTCGCAACAGGTGGTTTAGATCCACTCGTTTTTCAACGTATGATTTGGTAGTCGAACGTTTTTACATCAAAATCTTGGATGAATGACATTGACAACCGGATACGGATATGAATGGAGTCTATTAGATTTTCATTTTTGCGTTCCGTTTACTTACGTTCTCTTTTGATTGATTGAAGTTAATTTACGAACATTTTTTTACGATTCGTTACGATTCAGTTTCGTTGGGTGTCGAATGTGAAGTGAGAAATTGTTTCTCGCAATTGTTTTATCTTATTATTTATCCATATCTGGCAACATTGCTAGAAGAGTGATTCCAAAAATACGGCTTTTATGTTTTTAAGTAACATAATAGGACGAGTGCGATATAATAGTTCATTCGTTTTGACACGGTATGTCATACTTTCAAAAATAGGACCCCAGATACATTATCACGTTTTTAGATACGAGTCGAAGGAGTCGTACACAGGGGTCATTTTACAAAATATTTTCAAATCCGATTATGGCGCGCGCGATCCCACAAACTCTGAAAATAAACGCTTAATTAGGTTTGAGTTTAATTTTAGAGATTACGGATTATACCAATATCGGCTTTCACATAACGGCTTATTCCCAACGAAATTCCCTTCTACGAAGTCACAGTGACTATACTCTGGATCGTGTAAGAAAAAAATAAAAGGTCATTCTGGCACAAGCACTACAACTATAAGACATTTTTTGCGATTGCGATTACCGGCTTACCATAGATTGGTATTGCAAACTATCGTCCCTCGTGAAATCTTAGCGTACCGGCGTGTAAAGGTAGTTGAGCTACACTGACGTACTGACATGTCCAAATAAAATAAAATCAAGGTTATACTTCACAGATATTATAACGGCGAATCTATAGGCAATATTAATTATTATTATTTTTTTCGAAAGTTTGATATGATTTATAATGCCTTCTTTTACTCAATTCCATCTGTACAGTAGTAGGTATATAATATTTTTAATAAAGCGCAAATAAAATTAATGGCTTCCTTGAAATCGTAAAAAATTAAGTTATATCGGTTTGTCGCAAGTCGTAGTTTTCGTGTGATGTCAGATTCTGCTCGCCTGGTCCTGGTCAGAGAGTGCATAACGGCTTTTCAGCAGGTTATTGTTTAGTTGTGTGGAGTTGTGTGGATAATTTTAAAGGTGTTGTTAATTGTTTTTTGTTTCTTTATTTGTTTTTGTTAATATTAATAGTTTATTAGTTGTTTTGTTTGATTGAGCAAAAATTGTTCTTGTTCTTACTTCTATTGACATAGACTCATATTTTTTTTTCTTAGGTAAATAAATATCTCTTAAGTACAAACACAGACCAGTTACAGTTTTATATATACTTCATTATGTGTAGATATGATGTGGTTTCCGATATGCTTTTTAAATATGTTGTTATTGGAACAATAAAAGTTATTCTCCAAAATACTGAATATTTTTTTAGTCACGTATCTACGCGCCTTAGGGCTTACATAGGTACTTTTGTTCCTTTTTGCCTTGGCACAACATACAGCCTGGCATAGAATCTTATATTTAACTTCCTCACATACAGAAATACCAATTGGGTTTTTTTATTTTATTTTACTGTCTTTAAAAAAATGTTTGTGACGTCTGACAAGGTCATTATGCTCACCGCAACTTCTACAGCGATTCATAAGGGAACGTATTTGCGATAATTTTTTCAAAGAACGCATTGTATAGTATCGTTTCCAAAAATGGTGTACATTGGTAGAAGAGACGTCAATGAACTTTTTATTCACAGATTTATTTCGCTTATACCTATAGTACAACCCATCGACTATCGTCATCCCTCGAGCAAGCAACGGACTTCCGCATGTTTGCTCTCCATGATCGTCACAGTGTTCGTGTTTCAAGAAGGCATCAAAGTTCAGCAGATTTAACCGTAAATAGCATAGAACATAGAAAAAAACATTTATTCTTTAATCAGACTGATAGCTTGGTTGTCAAATGAAGCCGAAAAACGTTTTCCAAATTTAATGGCTAAGCTCTATGGTAAATAGTTACAAGACAAACACAAATATACGTACTTTTACTTTACTTATATTTAATTGTATGAGTTAAGAGTATAGATAAAAAAATTAAAAACATATAACAGCTATACAACGTTTAATGATCAACAATTACAAAAATGCATCACATGTAAGATAACAAATAAATAAATCGGTTTGACCATACAGTAACAATTTATTGAGATTTCCACTCATTGACGTGAGTCACACGAGTCAAGAAAAAGAAAATTTCCAAAAAATTATCTACAGATTCAAATTGTATAAGTTATATTAATAATAACCTCGTATAGTTACTAGTGTAAATTTCACGACAGTAGTTTGACACCCTTTTATTCATAAAATAAAATGATCCGCATGTTTAGTTTATTATTGCATAAGTAATGTTTGGGAGAGACGAGAATGGTATATAAAAAAATAATAGGTAAGTTTACATCCCGAAAAATGGTCTCACATCCTTACCGTCTGGTGCCCACTGGTTTCAGCTGATAAGTAAAGTTTCTTCTTGTCTATTCAGAGGTCAAATGTCCATTGGGGTCGTCGTCCAGTCAGAGGCCTCCCTGACCTAGGACTGGATGGTCGGACGAAGGAACTAGACACAAGGTTCATGGAGAGTGGGGTGCCCAAGCAATAGAACATGTTGTAGCTTATAAAAAAAATAACGGGGCTAGGCTTCAGACTTCATTAGGCTATTTTTGTTTTAACGAATAAAAAAGATTGTACTTAGTAATCTCTCTATACCGTAAAGAATCGATTCGGTATATTAATATGAATGAATCTCTTGACAAACACCACAACTGTATAAAACGCACCTCAAAGTAGTCAAGTTTATCACCAATCACAACAAAATAATATTGGAATACGAGTTTTTCTTATATTCCGCCTCCCTTATGAAAACAACAAATATATTATTTATGTAAATGAATGTAAAAAACTACATAGCTTAGTGCTGATTCGCTTTCATATCGCACGAATAACCTACACCCAGTGCTGAAGACCCATTTATTTGTAGCAAAAGGTAATTTTCCAGGGAAACTCACGCAACGTAGTGACGTTCCATGCTACGTATTTTAGAACTCACTCAAATCATTTACAACTTATATACTACATCAAATAAGGTGCACTTAGGTACCAAAACCCTCAGGAATATGTCACAGCTATTTAAGGTCAAGCGTCAAGTCAATATATTACTGACAATAAAGTTACTTCATTTTCCATAAATACGGACAGATAGTTTTTGGCTATAATGTAGACAAATGCGCGTTTTATAACATAATCTTAGACTACATATAAAATAGACTAACCTTACAAATATCCTATTATTCGAACTATGAAAAATTAATGAGAATTTGGTATTGCCTCCTTTAAAGGAGACGTATGTGTATAAGCAGTAGTAAATAGAGTACGCATACAGAAATCAAAATTATATGCTAGGATTTTTTTATACCTCTCGCTAAATGTGTGTCAATCCACGGAAAAAGTTACCTTATGGTCGTGTTGGTGCACTTTGACATTGTTACTTTTGAAGCCATTGTAAGCTAAGTAAACTCGTATGATTTGTATTTCTGAACGACTTAAGCGCCATGACCATGAAGTGCCTTACCTGGTCTCAGGATTAGCACAAATAATGATCCTTTCTGACAAAAATCACGTCGCCTGACATAAGCCGCATTGAACTCTGACGCTCGATAGGCTCACTCACACACAAACAAATATTTCCATCTTCAATTTTTGAATTTTCAATTACGTATCGCTGTAGCTATACGTGCGCACTGGTTTTTAAGTGTGCGTCAGAGCAACATTATCATATAAAGATACAGCAGATATCATTGCTATTTGTATTATAATGTTACCTATTTCTGTGAAAGTAAATATATAATAACCTAGGTAAAAGGAACTATACTTCCAGATTCATATACAAGCACTTTATCTCAAACTTTAGACACACTTTATACTAGTTAAAGGTTTTCACTTCATAAGCTCCCTTCCTTAAACAATAGTTTTAATCTCTGAGAACTATTTAACCCTTTGTAAAATTACTACAAGATCAACCATTGACGTAGATCTATAATATTCTTTTCGAAATATTTACGGATTAAATAAATAGAACGTGAATCTAAAAATGAGTGGTTTTGTTTTTGAGAATATCGATAAGAAGAATTTAATAAAGCGAAATGCTTTTAAGTTTTTCATGCTGTTGAAAAATGTACTCTACCACCTACGGAGTCCTGCCACACAGTAACCCTAGTGGTACATTTTTCCTAGGTGTATTCAGCACTAAAAACGTCCAGATTTTATATTCTCTAAATGCCAAAAAACCGATTTAAATGTGTTATATGAGGTAGTCCTTAGATTGATTTTGCATAGAAAACACTGATTTTACGTGTATCTGTTTATTTTTCTTCAGATTACAAATTAGCAGAGCATAATAGTTATTATACACTATTATTTGTAAATTGAACACTACAGTAATACCTGCTTTGGTAAAACGCCTCAGCCTTAGCGTAACATTGTTGCTGGACTACTTACAGCTAAATTGCGCTATTCATACCTATACAAACATAAAGTTTGATCCAAAATTAGGAGAACGCTAGTTTACGACAATTCAAAGTACTATTTAATTTATCAATGTTATCTTATTTTTTTAAAGTGTAAATTAAGATAAGTATGGTGTCATTGTATATGGCAAACTAACATAGACCAGGTGAAAACAGTTAGTCCACTCGCTCATGAAATCGTCTAGCGTCACTCGTGGGCTCATTTTATAATGTCTACTTATTGCTCACGTTAGTTTCAATTTAAAAAATTTAAAAAAATTGAGCCTTAATAAACCATATAAACTAATGCCTGCCTACAATTTTAATTTTGGATTCCACAAAGTTTCCCATCCATCCTTATCTCGATGATCTCTCGTTCCAGCCCAGCTGTTATTCTGAAACAAAATATTAGCTTCATTAAGTGCTATTCACACTAACATGGCGTATTAATCCCACATAAATGGGTACGCTCAACTTACATCCGAAAGGAGCGGGTTCCAATCCGAGAGCGCCGACAATCCTTTACCTACAGCAGCAGTGATGATGACGTCATTCCTCACATCTTCCTCACATGTTCCTCACTCAGTACATGTGCTTGAGCTTGCTCGTACGTGACGAAGAAGATGATGTCCAGGGCCCCATGCGCAGCCAGGTTGGTATGAAACCCTTGTACAGCGCTAGGAAACCTTGGCGGACCGTCTGCGAATTATAATAATAACTCATATAGACAACGAATTATAATAATAACTCATATAGACAACGAATACAGGGTGTGTAAATCATTGGCATCCTTTTACTGGTGAAAAGTACTACTGAATATGAGCGGTCGGGACTGAGTCAACTCCCATGGGCAAACCGTTGCTGCGGTCATGACCACCCGGATCACATCAGCGGATGCCAATGGCAAAAAACACCCTGTATAATAATAACTCATATAGGCTGGAAAAACGTCCATGTTGATTGAAACCTTCGATCAAAAATATACCTTAAGTTTAAGCAATAAATATCGTAATGCAATGGACCGTCCTGTCAGAAATAAAAGCACACGCTTATTGTTAGTCAGCCCCCCCTTCTTATTACCTATAGTTCTTTATATAATTTAAAATTAAATCAGATTGAAATTGGATACGCACCTGTAGGAAGCAGTCCGTGGTTCCTTTATATATCCTCTCGTTAGGTTTCGCTACGTGATTCTTCACTTTTCTCTGTTGCATTAACCGAGTCTGAAACAGAAGCAAATAGTTAATTGCAAACAATATGTGCCAGAATATAAAGGAGTGTTAGCAAAGGTTAAGCTTCTTTTAGGGGTTCAAAAATAACCACAACTATAACTAGTCGAGCTTCAACACATATCATACCACTCACCTGTATGACATCCAGAAGTGGGCATAGCGCTGCCCAGATTTGCCTACAAGCTCGATGCAAAGTGATTGATAGGGGTGTCTCCCAAGGTCGGCCTGTCGACGTGTCGGCTCCACGGAATTTGCAGATACTTACTCTTTGCAAAGTCTTCCTTGCTAATAATTGAGAGGGGTATTGACCTGAAAACTGTCAAGGCTGGCCAGCAGGCTGGACACGAGGTGGTTGGCGGCCGTGCATCTTGCAGCATGACTCACCCGGATCACATCGAGCGGGGTGCTGGCCACCGCGCTGCCCAGGCTGGCCAGCAGGCTGGACACGAGGTGGTTGGCGGCCGTGCATCTTGCAGCATGACTCACCCGGATCACATCGAGCGGGGTGCTGGCCACCGCGCTGCCCAGGCTGGCCAGCAGGCTGGACACGAGGTGGTTGGCGGCCGTGCATCTTGCAGCATGACTCACCCGGATCACATCGAGCGGGGTGCTGGCCACCGCGCTGCCCAGGAGCTGGCCAGCAGGCTGGACACGAGGTGATTGGCGGCCGTGCATCTTGCAGCATGACTCACCCGGATCACATCGAGCGGGGTGCTGGCCACCGCGCTGCCCAGGCTGGCCAGCAGGCTGGACACGAGGTGGTTGGCGGCCGTGCATCTTGCAGCATGACTCACCCGGATCACATCGAGCGGGGTGCTGGCCACCGCGCTGCCCAGGCTGGCCAGCAGGCTGGACACGAGGTGGTTGGCGGCCGTGCATCTTGCAGCATGACTCACCCGGATCACATCGAGCGGGGTGCTGGCCACCGCGCTGCCCAGGCTGGCCAGCAGGCTGGACACGAGGTGGTTGGCGGCCGTGCATCTTGCAGCATGACTCACCCGGATCACATCGAGCGGGGTGCTGGCCACCGCGCTGCCCAGGCTGGCCAGCAGGCTGGACACGAGGTGGTTGGCGGCCGTGCATCTTGCAGCATGACTCACCCGGATCACATCGAGCGGGGTGCTGGCCACCGCGCTGCCCAGGCTGGCCAGCAGGCTGGACACGAGGTGGTTGGCGGCCGTGCATCTTGCAGCATGACTCACCCGGATCACATCGAGCGGGGTGCTGGCCACCGCGCTGCCCAGGCTGGCCAGCAGGCTGGACACGAGGTGGTTGGCGGCCGTGCATCTTGCAGCATGACTCACCCGGATCACATCGAGCGGGGTGCTGGCCACCGCGCTGCCCAGGCTGGCCAGCAGGCTGGACACGAGGTGGTTGGCGGCCGTGCATCTTGCAGCATGACTCACCCGGATCACATCGAGCGGGGTGCTGGCCACCGCGCTGCCCAGGCTGGCCAGCAGGCTGGACACGAGGTGGTTGGCGGCCGTGCATCTTGCAGCATGACTCACCCGGATCACATCGAGCGGGGTGCTGGCCACCGCGCTGCCCAGGCTGGCCAGCAGGCTGGACACGAGGTGGTTGGCGGCCGTGCATCTTGCAGCATGACTCACCCGGATCACATCGAGCGGGGTGCTGGCCACCGCGCTGCCCAGGCTGGCCAGCAGGCTGGACACGAGGTGGTTGGCGGCCGTGCATCTTGCAGCATGACTCACCCGGATCACATCGAGCGGGGTGCTGGCCACCGCGCTGCCCAGGCTGGCCAGCAGGCTGGACACGAGGTGGTTGGCGGCAGCATGACTCACCCGGATCACATCGAGCGGGTGCTGGCCACCGCGCTGCCCAGGCTGGCAGGCGTGGACACGAGGTGGTTGGCAGCCGTGCATCTTGCAGCATGACTCACCCGGATCACATCGAGTGCTGGCCACCGCCGCTGCCCAGGCTGGCCAGCAGGCTGGACGCGAGGTGGTTGGCGGCCGTGCATGTCGATGAAGCCGGATCGCACCAGGTTGCGTTTCTCATCGCCCACCTGGCTGGAAATTCATTAAGGTGGTAAAGCTGCTGAAACTAATAAAATATATCACAGAATCACATCCGGATAAATGGCCACCGCGCTGCCAAACAGGCCGTCCAGCAGGCTAGAGAACATGAAAAAACAAATTCCGACCTTCGGCGTCGTCGCTGGAACCTCCACGGATTAGGTTTTTTTGTTCAATAAACGCTCTGAATCATTGTGAATGCTCTAAAATGTTAATATTTTTAAGAACCATCATCAGCACCAGTACAGTATTTATTATAAATTCAGAAAACTAGCGCCATCTGTGTTCCCTACCTGCATCCTAACTTTGAGTACATCAGTGGGATTGGCGATGGCGCTGGACAGCCCGCCGGAGAACGCGGCGCAGAAAGTGTTCGTGACCAAGTGCTCCTTAGAGCCGCCGTCAGCTCGGTACTGGCTGAACACATCCTTCAGAGAGTAGTAGGTGCCGAACTTGATTGTACCGTACGTCGCTTGCCGGAGGACCGCTGGCCAGATCCTGGGAAATTACAAAACAATAATTTGAGGTTTATATTGGTCTTATCATTCTTGCCTGAATATTCGTCTACACATTTGATTTACCAACGATTTTAGCAACGATGATCAATTGGAGGCTCAATAAAGCAACTTGGAATTATATTTTTACTACAGATTGAATAATTATCATATCTGTAAAATGACGAAAAACGTAATTTCTGAATTAACGTTGCATTCATTTTTAACCATATCAATTGTTTTCATAACTTCTTTAGCAGTTTGCGGAAATAAATTATATGTGTAGTTTCTACGTTGAACCGTATAAATATTGAATGTCAGATAGTTCTGCGATTCAACCTTGGCAGTGGTGCTGTAACCGCTATAATCAATAAAGTTGTGTAATGTCGTTATTCAAATATACCGGAGACATCGCTACCACCCATGATACAATGTCGGCATTTGTGGCGCAGTGGTAAAGATAACCTCTGAACCATGAGGTCCCGGATTCCATCCCCGGTCAGGTCAAAATGGGAAATTATCGTTTTCAAGTATAAAAAAAGTTTATCTCAAAATCATCAAATCAAGCAATGAGTGACGATAATAACCATGTTTTCGCGAGAGAACCCTGGGGTCAAAGGCCAGCTTCTTATGTTACCACAGACACTATTGTATTTACAAGATAACATTATTGTCTGGTGTTATTCCTAATACAACAACTTGCGTTCAAAATAGATAATATCAATCCATAGTTCTGATAGTAGACAACGTAACTAACGTCTGTTAAAAACATTTTTCTTTTTTTTAATTAAAGATGGGTTTGCTCTTGACCACAATCTTGGCCGAGGACAGAGATGAGGTCTGAAAAAAATCAAATTTGAAATCAAAAATGAAAAAAATCAAAAGAAAATCCTGGATCCGCCGTTGTTAATATGCATCGCATGAGGCATGACTATGATTCGAATCAACAAATATATCTGTGAATGGTGAAATTCCAGTAAATATTAGAAGATTAACGTTATCTATGACGCGTTAGTGCTATCTATTGTTGTCTGTAGTATTAAGATAAAGGTCGAGCCTTATCAAACGTTACCCGACTATACAAACAGTGGGGTCTCGCCCCACGGCTTCTTATTCAGGAATCATACGGAATAGGTACACGGACCTAAATCTTTCTTTAGAACCGTGGCGTAAGTATTAAAAGAATAGTGGCTAAGATTTAGGAAAAAAAACCGGCCAAGTAAGAGTCAAACTCGCGCACCGAGAGTTCCGTACACGCAAATCATCTCACATTATTGCTCTATCTGAAAGACCAACTAGTTTCAAAAACAAACTTAACTTTGCAGATCGATCCTTAGGATTCATACTGAATCGAGCGCAAAAATAAGTTTGTAACACTTTTTTTAGACTTCCAACAACATAATTAACAACTTTCAAATTTATTCCTGTATAGTATATTAGTTGGTTTTTGCCAAATTTCATAATTTAGGTCAACGGGAAGTACCCCATAGGTTTTGATTGCTGTCTGAAATCGCAAAATAAGCAAAAATTCGCAACATTTACGGTAATATCTCCTGATCGCGATGACGAATAATTTTGATTATTTTTTTGCTGAAATCGTGAACCCGAGTATTCGATATTACTTGACACCTTTAAGCATTTCTGAGAAAAAAAAAGTTTGACAGACAGATGGACAGACGGACAACAAGTGATCTTATAAGGGTTCCGTTTTTGCCTTTTGAGGTACGGAACCTAAAAATGATCATTTAGCCGAAGATTAATCTATGCAACAATGGTTAATTTATCTTTATTTATGAAGTTAAATTAATTCAATTACTGAAAGGTGCATGTCAAGGTGCCCTACGTGGTCCTCTATATGTGCGATGGTAGAGCGACGAATTTAAGTTCATATGGAGTTGACTGTACATTTGAATTATCAATTTAGAAAAGAATAACACGCGTACAAATTTATTACATGAAATCAAAGTGGCTTACATCCCTAAAAAAGACCTTATACCTTATGACCTTATACGAGTAAGAGTTCCTTTTTTGCCTTTTAAGGTACGGAACCCTAAAAACAATATTTTTGGTTCCTGTGAGCGATAGCAATATTGTACCGGGGCAATTTCATTTCATACATCGTATCATAAGCAAATAATAACCGAATAACATATTTAAGATGTAAACATGATGAGGACTATATAATATTCGAATACCGATTGTATGATAATCACAACAACGTAAAAACACTCTGGCGACATTCCATACGTTTGAAGATAAATTCAATATTTACAGTACATTAAATGGTGTTTTGGCAAACTATACGAATTATATCGTGAAGTTAATGGCCTCTAACAGATTGTGTTCTGATAAAAACGGAATCGGATGGTAAAGTTTTTTATTTATATAAGGTGGACTCAAATTAACTACAAATATTTTCAGGGCTGGCTCCAGGGGGCTAAATAAACGAATTGGAGATACAATTTTAAAAATCGATACGCTAGTTTTTTTTTTGTTTTTTCTAACAAAAAAAATATTATTAAATGATGACATTTAGTATCATACTGTAGTTAAATGTGTAGACTTCATTCCTCTTTAAGCTCCTCCCACCAATTAATAGTTGAATGAAATTAATTTGCTGTATTTCTCTTTATTTATGAAAAGTGCGTGAAAGACAGAGATGTCAAGCGATTTATTATACGTAAACGACAGCGACCGACCGGTGGGCGGGGCGGCTTTTGTTTGTGTGTGTCATTTTAATTGTCATTTTACGCAAAGCTGTGTAAAGTATGTTATAATGTTACGGTTTTCAAAAAACATAAACGTTAATTTTTCTCGAAAACTAGCGTGTAGAAAATTGAAAAAACCACTGATATACTTTCTAAATAATATCAGTAATTAGCCCTGAAAATATTTGTAGTTAATTTGTGTCCACCTTATATTTTGAAACAAAAACTTTATTTCAAAACTTGAGTTTTCGTTTTTTACTGTTTTTAGACAGTTTAACCTAATTTTGTTAAATTACATAGTGTATCGTCATTTAGCTCAGTAGCGGATTTAGCGGGCACGTGCAGATGTAAAACATCTGAACATCGTGTCACGATGTCGTAATGTCATTTGCCGTCACGCAATTCGATGTTTTACATCAAAAATGAGATTTTTTGTGAATTATATGAAAAAAAAACTTTACCTTCACAATTTACTACGCACGCAGTAGAAGCGTGCCTCGTGGTTTATGTGGGCAAAGCAATGAGTGACGCATTCATCCCATGGGTTATCTGACTTCCTTATCTAATTTAAATTATGACTTTTATTATTAAAAAAATTGGTCCGGACAAGTTTGAGCTATACGTTACACTGACTGTACATAACTATTTGAACGAAATAGGGTTCCATACATAAAATATTACAAACTTATTCATTCCTTTTGTGTGTTTTTTTTAGTAATATTTACAACAAATTCATTCACGTATACATCCATTATTATTATTTGGAAACAAGTTTCTATGAAAGGAATATTATTCGTTATTCGAAACTCTGGTTTCGAAAGTGGCCAAGCGACATCCACGCATTAAAAAAATTTCATGAATTAATTTAAATACAACGGGAATTTCCGTTGAAATAAAAGTGGAAACAAATAATATTAATAAGTTTACCATATTTATTACATCAATGTCGCGCATTTCGCATCGCAAGATAATGTTCATCAGAGACAAGTAAACACGTCGTTGAAAACAGAAATGGTTGTAGAAAAACAAGGGCGTATTATTTACGTCTGAAAGACGCAAAAGCAGGACTGGACTTGAAGATTGAGCCAGACCAGCTGTTCATTAGTTTCATTCATCCTTTTTTTTTAAAGTACAAAGTGTATTTTTTTTTAATCCTTTGTCCCACTGCTTTAGTCACCCCATTAACATTAATTAATTAAGCGTAAAACAGAAGTTTTACGCTTAATTAATTATTATGTGTATAATAAAAAAGTACTACGCAACTGATGTGGTTTTCACTACTAGCTATATAGAAATGACTGCATAAGAAATTATTGAGAAATTATTAAAAAGGGACTACCTTCTGGGCTTAGGTATAATTATACTTTGGCCATAAATGTCTTTTAGGCAATTTTTTGGCATAACTGAATAAGGTAGCTTAGGTTGTTTTTACACCTGAAAATTATTATGCCTTGAGAAATGATGTCTAAATAAATAAATAAATTATGTGTTAAGATCATTATGTGAAAAAATATTATGCCAAGATAATATATATGACTGTGCAGAGCAACTACGCTCTGCTGCCAGAAAATGTGGCAGAGAGAATCCGGACAAACGAAGCGGCGGGAAGAATTCTGTACCGGAACTTTACCGGGAAAAAATCTACCGGTAAAATTAAGTACCGGGAAAAAATCTCCACGCGACACCACGCTTGTCCGACTAGAATCTAACTTAAGCTATACGCAGTCTGCTACCACCGTAGCTTATGAAGGGAGCTACAGGGCCCTATATGATAACCTAACCTATAAATTAAATACAATTGAACACTTACCAAATTAAATCTTCTTTCTCTTCGGATCCAAACTTGAGTGTCTTCGGGAAGGGGGAATTCCTAATCACCCTACCTAACCCTTGAGATCTCAATTCCCCATAACAACTAAATAGATTTCTTCCCGTAGTTTCCCTCGGGAACAGCCAGATGTGAACAGCCAGCCACGTTTCACCTCTCACAAGAAAAAGTCACAATAACAGAGTTTTTCACAAACACAAATTCAATAGTTATTTGACAAACAGGAAATTCACAATTATCACTCAAACTAAACAACAAGCAAAAGACGCGAGACCGCTCCGCGTATTAAAATCAAACCGATATCGCCCTGGACAATGCAATGGCGGACCACACGATGCATTCCACGCTAGCAGTGTGAAAACCCCGAACGCCCTCTGGCGGCAGCAATGCGAAACGCCTGCGTTTAGTTTTACCCAATATATTACAAACATCCCCCCGTCCCGGTCTGAGAAGCAGACCGCTAGCTTACTCTACGGGAAGGCGGGCGAGAGAGGTCACACCTCTCCTTAAAATCGAACCGTCGACCAACACCTCAGCCACACGCGGAGTGCCATCTCCGCCAAGAATCAAACGTAATATGCGAGCTCGTCGCCAAAGCAATGAGGGCAAATTTGCCTCTTTTAACAATACTAAATCACCCTCCCTGGGAGGCTCAGTCCTGTCTGTCCACTTCACTCTTTGCTGCAGCAAATGCAAATATTCAAGCGACCAGCGACGCCAAAAGTCCTGGCCCATTTGCTGCAACATTTGAAAACGCGACAACCGATATACGCGTTCATCCTTCCACGGGTATTCGGGCAGGGCATTCAACGGCCCTCCCACCAAAAAATGACCAGGGGTGAGAGCTTCCAAGTCATTTGGATCTGGAGATAGCGGACAGAGAGGACGAGAGTTGAGGACCGCCTCAACTTTACAAAACACTGTGGCCAGCTCTTCAAAAGTTAGAGCCGTTTCTCCGATAATGCGGCGGAGGTGGGTCTTTGCGGATTTCACAGCCGCTTCAAAAATCCCTCCCCAATGGGGGCAACTTGGGGGACTAAACTTCCAGGTTATTCCCCTTTGGGCAGCAATTTGACTTAAACTAGTACAATTTTTATCAATAAACACAGAAACATCCTTAAGATAATTTACAGTTCCTTTATAGTTTGTGCCATTGTCAGACCTAATAAGGGAAGGTAGACCTCGACGCGAAACAAAGCGATCCAACGCGGCGACGAAGGCCTCCGTAGTCAGAGCCGATACCACCTCCAAATGGACAGCCTTGGTGGCCAAACAAACAAATACACACAAATAGCCCTTCACAATACGGGCATTACGAAAGGGAGAAGCCTTGATCGAAAAGGGACCGGCAAAATCGGTTCCAACGCCGTCAAACGGTCTCGAAGGTCGGATTCGATCAGCGGGCAAATCACCCATCTGTGGTTGCATCGTGGATGCCTTCAACCTATAACATGCAATACATCGAAACAGAACACTACGGATTGCTCTTCGGGCTGACAAAATCCAAAACTCGCGTTGCAAGATAGCCAACAAAGCATTGCACCCAGCATGGGCGTTACGAATGTGTCGATCAGACACCAAAAGCTGCACCAAGGGTCCGCCCTTGGGCAACAACAGAGGATGGCGAGTCTCATATGGAAGATCCGCCTTCCGGAGCCTGCCTCCAACCCGAAGAAGCCCATCCGAGTCGATGTACGGGTTCAAACGAGCGACCGCGCCCTTCAACTTAGCGCGTGAGTCGCGCAAGATACGAAGCTCTGACTCAAACCGTCCGGTCTGCACGACACGGACCCAATGCAACAATGCGCTCCGGCGCTCTTCTGCACCTGCAATCGGCTCCAACCGCTTTGCCTGTGGGTTTCTACAATTATGTATGAAACGCTTAATCCAACTGGTAACACCCAGAAGCTTATCCAAGCTGCTATACCGAGCAAGTAGCCAATCCGGCTCCGACGTCGTCTCAGCGACTACAGCATGTACACGGAGCCCGGTCAAACTCAAAGAAGTAACATCTGTCTGACAGACAGGCCAAGAAGTTTCTGATCCCATCAGCCACTCTGGACCCCACCAGAGCGGGTGTGACACCAATTCTGGTGCCGTACAACCTCGGGAAGCACAGTCCGCTGGGTTAAGCTCTCCCGGCACATGTCTCCATGTTATATCAATTCCGATATTCTGGATTTGGGAAACCCGATTTCCCACAAAAACCTCCAAGGTATGTGGAGCCGCGCGCAACCATGCAAGCGCGACCTGGCTATCCGACCAGGCGAAGATGTCCCGTATCTCGACCGTGGCCGCCAGCTCACATGCAACGTGATGCAACAATTTAGAGAGAAGGTGAGCTCCACTCAACTCAAGCTTGGGAATAGTCAGCCTAGTCCTGATGGGGGCGACCTTGCTCTTCCCTAACAAAAGCGAGACATTGACCCGGCCATCGGCGTCAACTGTCCGCATATAGACTGACGCGGCGTAGCCTCGCTCCGACGCGTCACAAAAGCCATGCAGGCTGGCTCGATATTTCCCGGGGGCAATATTCGACGAGGCAAGGCAATCCGATTGACTTCCTTAATCGATGAAAACAACTCGAGCCAATCATCCAATGGAGAGCCAAACAGCGGCTCGTCCCACGAGACGCCCAAAGTCCAAAGTCTCTGAAGAAGACACTTTGCAGAGAATATCACTGGACTGATCCAACCGCTTGGATCAAACATACGGGCTATTACGGACAACACCGTTCTCTTAGTCCAGACTTTTGGTATTTCCAAGTCCACTTGGAATGTGAAAATATCGGTTAGCGGCTGGTACTGCATGCCCAGCACCGCTATCCTGTTGGGATCATCCACATCCTCAAACAGGTGAGGGTTCTGTTGGTGATCCTCCGGGATCCCTTCTAGAACTTTAGGCTCATTAGACAACCACTTACGTAGCTCGTAGCCACCTGTCTTCAATATTTCAATCAATTCATCCCGCAGTAGGAGGGCCTCCTCAATACTTTGGGCTCCGGTGCACACGTCATCTACATACAAGTCACGTGACAGCACGGAAGCCCCACGGGGAAAGCGGATCCGTTCCCGCTCTGCCAATTCAAGCAATGATCTGATGGCGATATAGGGACTAGATTTCAAACCATACGTGTTTGTGTTGAGTTCATACACCGTCACAGGATCCTCAGGGCGCTCACGCCAGAGTATCAACTGGAATCGCCTGTCCTCAGGATGTATGACTGTCTGGCGGAACATCATCCGGATGTCCGCACCAAAAACCACTTGATGTCTTCTAAAGTTCAAGATGATGTCAATTATGTCCCTATGCAATTTGGGACCTGAATGCAAACATAGATTCAACGAAACCCCGTTCGAAGTGGGTGCGGACCCATCAAAGACAGTCCGCAACTTGCCCGTTGAGGCCTTCACCACCGCGTGGTGGGGCAAAAAATAATGCTCAGTTGAGCTCCAATCAACTCGAGCCGGAGACATGTGACCCAAATCCTCGTACTCGCGCATAAATTCAATATATTTATCGCGAAGTACGTGGTCACGCTGCATGCGTCGCTCCATGGACAGCAGTCGTTTCTCCGCAAGCGCCCTACTTTGCCCTAGGCTAGGACGAGAGGCAACAAAGGGTAACCTAGTTACAAACCGACCGGAGGGCAACCTCTCCGTGGTTGATCGAAAAAGGGCTTCGCACTCAGCGTGTTCCGGATCCATCCTGGAACTCATAGGTGGCTCCTCCACCTCCCAAAACCTTTGCATGGTCTTGGCCAAGGACGCAGATGCGACAACCGGTGGCTCCTCCGCGGTGCCATTATCAAACACAGGGCCCATCAGGGCAAAACCAAAAATCGTAGACACTGCCATCAGTGAAGACGAACCCAGAGCCTTCTGTGTACCCAACAAAATCCAACCCAATACGTCCGAGCCCAGGAGCAAGTCCACTGGGCCGGGATGAAAGACAAAGGGGTCGGCCAAATCCAGACCCGAAACCAAAGACAACACACCCGGCGGTATGTCTGTCGAGGGGTGCCAACCCGCAATGGTATCCATTACCATAGCCGAAGTCGTGATCCTCATTGTGGAGGACTTCAGCGAAGAAAAGGTGACAAGTGTCTGGCCCGTCAGACACTTCACTTGTATGCCACCAACTCCAAGAAGTGGCACAGGCGAGTCTTCCACGACTAAACCTAACTGGCGTGCCACTCGAGTGGTAACCAAACTGCTTTGAGCCCCTGAGTCCAACAGAGCTCTCAAATTAATGGCTTCCCCCCTACGACCCCATACGCGGACCACCGCGGTAGGGAGCAGAACCGTCCGCGGCTCTGTCCCAGCAAGGGAGCAAGCTAGTTACGGGCTCCCCACTCTCTCCAAACCAGGGGCGCGCCACTGACCCGGATAATATGGCGGGCGAGTGCACATCCCCATCTGAGGGGGGGCATAACCCGCGGCCCGGCCATACATATGGTACGGCGGGTGGTACTCCAGCCGTGGGTACTCGTGCAGCGGCGGAGAAAACCGCTGCGGCTGCATGTGGTGGGTATTGGTAACCCGCGTGGAGGGGGGTGTCCCCACTCTCACGTCCGATCTAGGGCCCCCGCCCATGGGGGCCCTATCCGGGGCCTGGCCAGCTACATACTGGCCATGACCTTGGGGCGCGTGGTCCCGGTCCGCCAAGACCCGCGCAGGTACGCGACCCCCTCCCGAGGGTGCGACGAGCGAAGCCGCGTCCTCCGTCCGGTGGTGGAGGGCTTCGCGCAGGAGCGCCCCCGCCCATAGGGGACCCCTGCCTCAACATCCGGGTGCCATCCCCGTTGCGGTTCATGCAAAGCATCGCGTGGTGCCGCCCACGGCATGCACTGCATGGTATGGCACTGGGACAGTCACGTGCATAGTGACCGCCCAAACAATAAAAGCAAAGTTCATGCCGCTTTGCCATGCGGCGCCGATCTTGTACTGGCAGTCCCTGCCAGTCCCTGCATTGCAGCAGGCTGTGGCCCATCCGACCACATTGCAGGCAGTCCGCGTCCCTCGCGACTGCTGCCGTGTGTGCAACCCGCGCACCAGCTCCACGCGGTGGCGGTTGCCGTCCCTGTTGGGGCCTCCCTCGCCATGAGGGTTCCAAGGGCCTACGTTCAGGCGCTCTGGATGGCGCTGAGTCCGTCATGGTATTCTCAGCAGCCCGTGCCTCAAACTCCAAAAACTTCACCAAGTCAGTGAATGTTGGTAGGGTGGTGCTATCCCGTTCCGCATTCTCGCGCTCAAATCGCGAGCGGATGTCATTGGGTAATTTGCCCAATACAATGTGCACCAGCAAAAAGGACCATTGGTCCACCGGCAGCCCCAGTGTGCGGAGCGCGTTACAGGCCACTGTAACGGGCGTGAGCAACTGCAGGCGCAACTGTGCCCTGTTGGCCACCTTGGGCAGGGCCATCAACTGTGCGGCGTGCGCATCCGCTAACAAACGTAAGTTTTGGTAGCGGGAGTTCAATAACTCCCAAGCCGTATCGTACTGGTCGTCCTCCACCCGGAGGTGCTGGATGAGCGACCGCGCTTCATCCTCAAGAGTGGAGAGGAGGTAGGCCATCTTCTGGGCCTTCGACAAATCCTGTCGTGCTACGACCAGGGACTCAAACATATTTTTATATGCTACCCACTCCTCCATCCTACCCCCAAAGTGGGACAGCTGAAGGGTGGGGAGCCGACCAGTAACCGCTGGTCCTTCCTGTCTAACAGGTGTGCGAGGGGCTGGTCCGCCAGCCTGTCTCGCCCTTATTGCGGTCACCGCCTCCGCGATATCATCGTGCAGACTCAGGATCTGGTCCATGTCCGCCATGTGACCTGCGTAGGCCTCCGGGGTAAGATCGGCTTCGGTAAGCGCCGCCATGGCCGCTTCCGCGCTAATCAATCGTGAGTGGAGGTGATCCGCTCTTAGCAGTATGGCGCCCTCCCTGTCCTTCCGGGACAGGAGTCCTCCGGCCGTCACAAACCATCTCAATTCGTTGGCGAGTGTCGCCCTAGCATTGGAGGCCTTCGCCATCGCGTCAAGTCACAAACAAAAAATAACAAAAGGTAAATAAAAAACAACAAAATCAAGCAACTACACGAAGAACCGCGGTAGGTATGAGAATGGCACAAACCCGGAACGCACGGTACAAACCGCAAACAAATACAAAAAAGGTTACAAATATTCTTATACAAACAAACTAAGAAAAATCTAATAATTTTTACAAACAATTAATTATTTTTTACAAACGAACAAATAGAGGGTAGATAAACTACGCTCTGCTACCAGAAAAATGTGCAGAGCAACTACGCTCTGCTGCCAGAAAAATGTGGCAGAGAGAATCCGGACAAACGAAGCGGCGGGAAGAATTCTGTACCGGAACTTTACCGGGAAAAAATCTACCGGTAAAATTAAGTACCGGGAAAAAATCTCCACGCGACACCACGCTTGTCCGACTAGAATCTAACTTAAGCTATACGCAGTCTGCTACCACCGTAGCTTATGAAGGGAGCTACAGGGCCCTATATGATAACCTAACCTATAAATTAAATACAATTGAACACTTACCAAATTAAATCTTCTTTCTCTTCGGATCCAAACTTGAGTGTCTTCGGGAAGGGGGAATTCCTAATCACCCTACCTAACCCTTGAGATCTCAATTCCCCATAACAACTAAATAGATTTCTTCCCGTAGTTTCCCTCGGGAACAGCCAGATGTGAACAGCCAGCCACGTTTCACCTCTCACAAGAAAAAGTCACAATAACAGAGTTTTTCACAAACACAAATTCAATAGTTATTTGACAAACAGGAAATTCACAATTATCACTCAAACTAAACAACAAGCAAAAGACGCGAGACCGCTCCGCGTATTAAAATCAAACCGATATCGCCCTGGACAATGCAATGGCGGACCACACGATGCATTCCACGCTAGCAGTGTGAAAACCCCGAACGCCCTCTGGCGGCAGCAATGCGAAACGCCTGCGTTTAGTTTTACCCAATATATTACAAACAATGACTAAAGATTTTATGTAAATGGATGGGGAACCATTTTAGCTCTTTTCACACAACTGATTTTTTTGTAGAAGTCACTGTACACATACACTCATAAATGTTTGATATAGGTATTTTAAAAAAACCTTACACCACATTATATAATTTTACATTAGCTTCTTATCTATGCTGTAAAGTTAAATTACATGATATTACATACAAGTTGTATAATGAAA
The DNA here is from genome assembly GCA_018467065.1 of Ephestia elutella. NCBI lineage: Eukaryota > Metazoa > Arthropoda > Insecta > Lepidoptera > Pyralidae > Ephestia > Ephestia elutella. Next base: position 19,567,634 of record CM031567.1, on the reverse strand, counting down.
TAGCAATAATTCTATTATTGTTTCAAGGTTTTTCTTTAATAAAGTTAATATTTTAATGTATGAGCATATTTTGTAAAATTCTTACTGCTTAATATACAGTAATCAATGAAATAAACAGACAGAACCAATCATCACCAAAATATGATTATGCTCAGCAGTGTGCAGTAACCAGCTAGATGAGATGAAATTATTATAGGTTGAACTAAAATAATTTATTAATTTAGTTATTTAACAAATTACACGTAGGTACATGAAAAAATTCAGATAATCTTTCTGTAACAATCATTAATCCTTCCACGACCAAGAGATCACATTTGGTAGTGCGCAAGATAATATAGGCTTGCTTCCCGAAAATTAGCAAGAGAGAGTGAGCCTGACTAAAATATATATAATAAAATGAAGACAAACTCACCCGCAGTACAAGGCTTTGATTCCTTCCTGTTGTGATGTTTTCACAAAACAATCCACCATGCCAGTGTAGCGAAGTGTGACATGCCGGGGATCAATCTTCTGGCCTTGGATCTGAAGGCGTGTCTTTGTCGTGTCAATTGGGAATGTGCCTGTAAAGTTATATGTAAATTGTCCTAATTGAGCTCTTTCTCCCCTTCAAAAATTTATTAAAATTACCTCAGAAATGTATTTTTATTTTGGGGCCAAGTCAGTTCTGGCGCTTCTCAATTCGGTCACTTGCCTCGCAATATTATTAGTTTTTATACTTATTTCAGACATACTTATTTCTGTTTATCCCGAAGGTTGACTGGTAGAGAATGCTGTTAGCATGAAGTCCGCCTTTTATACCATTTTATTATTTTTGGTTTAATAAAGTTTTAAATAAATAAATTATTCATTTGTTATGTCTAATCTGGCGTAGAATGTATTTAAAAACTTTTTGTAGGTACCAAGTGTAATGAAACCAGCCCCTACTAAATATCTAATCAACTACGATTGATTTCTGACTCAAGTGGTAGACTAGACATGGAATAAGCCATGGTTCATTTTAAATCAAAAGTAAATAACCAGATAGGAACTTATTTATAGGTTAGGTTATGTACAGATTTAGAAATAAAAGACTAGTCTTACCAAATTCTGCAACGATCGACGCCAAGCCGCCGTAAATAAACGGTCTCCAGTCTCTATCTCCCATTACATATGCACACTTTCAACTTATTTAGAAAAAAATATATAAAAATTGTTAAAATCAATGAGAAAAAAAAATTGTTCTCTGCAATTTTTCAAGTTTTAAATTTTTATTTAAGACTTTCCACAAACCTCAAGGATTATTTAATGATAATAAGCGACATTATACAAATTATCGTATTATATTAAATCAATTAAATAAAAAAAGACATGCACACAAGACGACTGCAGATGATATTACTGCCAAAGCAGTGTTGCCACAGCTGAGTTCCCAAAAGGTACATATCCAGTACTGAAAAGGTACATTTTGGGGTAAAAAGGTACATAACCATTTTTTTCCTCAACTCACTTATACAGCTTCTATTTATCGTGGTTAGCGATGTGTCACCGAGACTTTCTCGGTTTCTTTCATGAAAAATTTCCGAAGTTCTCGGGAACGTTTTCTCCCAATTTTATGTGAAAGTCTGTTTGTTACTATTTCACGGCGTTTTAAAGTTTTTATGAAAGACATAATTCTTTTTGCCGCGGTTGGAACCGCGGGCAACAGCTAGCACTGAAATATTTTGATCTGAAAAATTCTCAGGAATGAAATTCTCGAGGAATTTTTATGAAATTTCTTGAAAATTTTCTCGGGAATGAAATTCTCAAGAAATTTCTCGTTTTCTCGGAAATTTTTTGGAAATATTCTCAGGAATGAAATTATCAAAAAAAATTCTCGGAAACTTAGGAAAGTTTCCCAGGAATATGGAAAATATACATTTCCCATCATCCGATTTTTCCGAAAATTTCGGAAACGGCACATCACATTCGCGGTCCCGCAAATCGTAATAAACGTGGGAGAGAAAGCGAGAGAATTTCTGCTCGCTTAGGTAGGCAGGTACCTTTAAAAAAAAATCCTACCAAGCAAGCAGCACAGCGAGGAAGGCGTCCGGGCACCCGGTCAGCCGCCACGGCCAAATCTGAATCGGTCGGTCGAAAAAAAATAAAAGATAAAAAGGTACATACATATACTGGACCCATTACACATATGTATGACACATTGGAGGCTACAAAGGTACGTCAAATGTGTAAAATGTATGGTAACGGCAACACTGTGCCAAAGAGTATGTAATCACTAAATTACTGCTTTTTTTTTCTCCTCTCCAGAGCAGAGAGAGACCAAGAGTACCAAGACCATCCATCTGTCCATCATCCATCCATTTCCATCCCTGCTTTTTTAAGGCCTCTACACACGCGCTACTATTACGGTAGAAACATACTAGGCCCACGTACGCAACGCACGCTATGCGACGTGGGAGAGTCGGTGTGCACACTAGTCCCACGTACACTACCACAGATATAAGAACATTACTTGAAGCAGATGTAACTTTTCCTGCAAAATTGCGCAATGTAAACTTCATAAACAGGTCTGAACTCAGTACTTAGATAACTGTGCCACTGAAAAAATATAATAACCTTCGTGCGTACCATTGATTTATATTAGACTCTTTGCTTTATTTTTAATGTTTATCGATACCAGTTTTAACTAGGTCAAAAATATAGTTTTTGTCGCAGTTGTCACAACTTTGCAGGTCACCATTTTAATATTGAAAAAGGCGAAAGTGAACAACCGAGTTCTGCCCTGTTCAATAATATTCTATCTTATAAGTACAAGAACTGTCATGACAAATAAAAACATTTACAAATTTGCAAAAACATTAGCTCCAGTTCACTGGAACAAGCCAATATTGGATGGAACAGAGGATGAGCAAAGTAATTAACAATTTTGTCATTTAAATTTCCAAAAAAGGAGTTTATTTTGGTAGTAATAGCCCGATAAAAATACTGGTTATAATAAGTCTTGGATAAATTACCTGTGAAATGATATTCCTTGTATTTTCTTATGACTGGAACTCTCACAATTAATTGCACTACACTTAACCATATTGATTTCGTGTCTTTTCACGTTTTTTTACCTAATATTATTCGATATTTTCACTCCAACACTCCACTTCACGATTTTGATTATAGGTATGTCAAGATGGCGACGGATGGAAACAAACGCCACGCTTTTGCAAATTGTCATTGTGTGTGTTAGTGTTGCTACACGTGAAAAACAAGGATAGCGCATATGGAAATATTTCAAGAGTAAAAGAGATACAACATTTAGTCAACACATACAAAAAATGTGTCTCGTCTGCTTACTAAATGTGCCTGTGTACACTACGCATGTTGACGTCAGACTCGTTGTTCGTCTCCCATTTTTACACGGTCGACCAAAAAGGAGTGTTATGTTTTCATGGTTCATGTATGTATGTTTGTGTGTATGAGGTATTTTTAAATGCCTTGCATTCCTTCAAGTGACCTAGGTGACCTATGATAAAATTGTATCAATCTTATTGAGTGGAATATCAAAATGAAGGGCTTTAAAAGGCGACTTCAAAAATGTATATAACTTATATGTTTTATGTACTTTTTGTTGTATAAGTTGTCTCTGTCTGTGGTGTTTTTTATTTTTTTAATACTTTAAATAATTAGCTTGTGTTTGTACACGTTCCAACGCAACAAACATCAATGTATGACTGACGCGCTGCCAACGTAAGTTCCTTCCTAGAAACACACTGGGTCTACGCGTGTGATGGCGTATGATTATCCCCTCCACTTCCCACGCCGATCTCTGGATCGACAGATCTTACGTTGCGTGGGACGCGTGTGTAGCGTCGTGAATGATAAATATGTATGTTTCTGATTCAACTGTTTCCATACAAAACCAAGAGTCCAGATTTCTGCGTAGCGTGCTTGGAACCTAAGAGCAGTGCTGCCAGACCCAATTTAAAAAAATCCGCATTAATAAGGTTTTGTGCTCAGAAGTCCATAGAGGTAATCTATGAACTTTAACGGATTTTCAAGCAAAGCCTTACGGATTTCTCTAGGGAGCCTCTAGGGAGAAACAATTTCCTAAACAGTGTTTGAGTATTCTTTGTGTGAATTCACAAAGGCTGCGCTCCAGATTATTTGTTATAATTTATAAATAATTGAGTAAAAGTAGAATAAGTAAGAATTTGAGAATAAAAAATTTAAAATCTAGCACCACTGCTCCCAATTTAGGACTAGGACACATGGAAGTAGTACTTATTATAATCGGGCCGAAACCTAAACTCCCGTATGACGTATGTCAGTTTGGCAATAATAGTGATGGACCTAAACACGAGTCGCTACGATTATTTTATTTTACGTTAAAAAAACAAATCCAAATTAAATAATTACTTTTATTAATCAGAAGTCTGAACCATCAAAGTAGCTGTCATAGTCACTAACATGGATAATAAATTCATGGTAAATAATATTATCTACTCTGATGTCACGATTCGATACGATTGCGCGAATTCTTGTCCCTCTTTCTATTTTTTTTTTTGTATTGCTTTATTGTTATTTTTTATTTTTTTTTAATTCTAAATATGCAATAATTGTTATATTCAGCATTTAAACATCAATAACAAACCTTATTAAATAAATCGAAAAATTAAACGATGTATCGCGATTTTTTATATTTTCACGATCGATTTATTGTAGCCGAATGCAATGGAACTCTCTAAACGGGCAAGCCGGAAGTTCAAGTACTACATTTTCGCGCATAGATTTAAAAATCAAAAAATTCGGAACTTCATGGGCTTGACCCTGATGACACCTGTCATACGGGAGTTTAGGTTTCGGCCCGATTATACTTCCATGCTAGACCTTAAATCGGAGCGTGTAGAGTACGTGTGGAGCCTTATTTACTGTCAAATCAAAAATCACTGTCAACTTGTCAAGACTGTCAACAGTGGAGGTACATAAAACTGCATAAAACAAACCGAATGAATGAAAGTTGTTGATGAAGAAGAAAAGCAAAGAAAAGAAAGTGCATGCATGTGCAAGGAAAGTGTATTCAAGTTGCATTTTTAAATTACCATCTTCTAGGTGATCTTAATAAAGGTAAAAAGAAATAATTATATTAAAATAAGCCAATGTAGTATCTTACTTAGTCAAAGATTGTGACATTATTTTAAAATGATAATTTTCTATAATTGTTAGCTGCTCTTAGGCCTACACATTTCCATAATCATGTCTACTACGAATATACACAATTGATCGACATATCTTCGCACGAGCAAATTTTTTCATTTTAGTATTTTGCATTATTATTTTGACTTCAAAATTATCCTGCTTACTTGCCAAACCTGGGTTTCCCATGGTACCAAACTACCAGTTTCTATCTATCCTTTTCCTTAACAGAATTAAGTTTTGCTTGACTTTAATGGTATTTTTAACATAATTTTATTTGTTAATCTTGTTAGAATGTCATAACGTGTTGTAGTGATTTTGAATTTGTTATTGATTGTATAATTTCAGACTTGTAATCAAACATGTTTGATAACTATGGACATAACCAGGTCCCGGCCCCTGCTCAGACATCACAGAAAGTACTGCGTTTTGACAAGAACTACATCAAAACATTGCCAGGGATACTCAAGATAGTAGAATTGGTAAGATTTAGACATCTTCCAACATATAACTGGACGTAGTTAAGCAGAAAGGATCTAATCCAGACTTACCATGTTTCGAGATACGATTTTTTGAAGTTCGAATGATATTTTCTCACGAATTTTATAACTGATGATTTTTAATTGTTTTGTGTATATTATGTGTACCTTACATTATCTAGGGTCAGTACAAAATAAGTAACTTAAAATGTATAAAACAATAAAAAAAAATATGCAACATTTATGTTTTATGGTATTTTTGTTTTAAATTACTTTGTTTGTCTATAAAATGTCTCAGTGCTGCTGAGCAAAATAACCTTTAAATAAATATTTTATTGAGAAATTGAAAAAAGGACAAATTCATATGATATAATACACCACAACAGAAATAAAAAATTAAATTAAAATAAAATGGCTGAATGTTTCACCTCAGTCTCATTCAATACAATATTCAATTATTTTACAGTTATGCAACTTCATCGGCTTTATCTGCATAAAAGTGTCATGGGGAATGTGGATATCAGCGATCTTCTTTAACATCCTGTACTGGGTGGGGAACATAGTCACCTTCTTCATTTTCATCATGTACTTGTTCCACTTTGTGGAGAAGTATGACCAGTGGCCGTGGCTAAAGTTGGAGTTTTTCTTCTGCTGCACGATGGCGCTAGCATATATATGCTTCTCGATTTTTGCGACGACCATCGGCGAAGGCGTTGGATATGCTGTTGGGGTATGTTTATTTTACATTTAATTAGCTTTTCCCCAAGACTTCATCCGCATATATTATACTCCAAAGCCTTCCTCATGACCCACTTCGTCTATTATAAAAATAGTGGTATGAAAGTCTATTTAGTAATTATTGAGTTTATCATGAACAGACAGACGTCGCAGGGGACATTAATTATTTTGTAATATGTAGTAATAAGCTGCCACTTTGTTATTTTGCGATAAAAAGCATTCTTTATCTAAATCCGCACCCTATCACCAATTTTCATCAATATTATTATATTATCTCCTGATATTTATGTAATATTACATATATGTAATATTACAATAATACAATATGTAATATTACATATATGTAATATTACACAAATATCAGGAGAGTAATTATCCAATTACTCACCATTTACTTAAATATTTAGATTAAGATAAATGTAATCAATGAATTGTTTATGAAATCATCTGAGAATGACACCAAAAAATTTTTCATCATATCTTTCGGTTATGATTTGTTATTTATTGACACAACGCCTAGCTATGATTTGTTATTTATTGACACAACGCCTAGCTATGATTTGTTATTTATTGACACAACGCCTAGCTATGATTTGTTATTTATTGACACAACGCCTAGCGTGTCCTGTAGTATTTATTTAATTTCTTTTTGAACACACTTGCAGCTTAATAAGCTGATGCGTGTGTATCTTGCCTCAGTTATACCTCAGTTTTATTATTTTTCCAGTTCTTCGGTCTGTGTGCCATAATTGCCTACGGAATTGACGGCTACTTGAAGTATAAGGGATGGCGGCGAGGGCTGCCGCCACAGTGAGTGCCCGAGTTATTGACTTGTTGACCAAGTGTTTTTTTTTTTATATTTATTTATAGACCAATCAGTGGTTGAAGCCTTGCATTCTATAAACCCATTAGCATAGGTAATCAGTCTTAATAGGATTACAAACATAATCAACTGAAAATAGATTGTATCGGTTAATTTTTATATGAATTTACAGGTTTATATGTATAGATAAATTTTTATGATATACATATTTAATGATAATTTTGGATGTTTTAGCTTCAAGTGAAAAATTAAGAAAATCATATTATTTTTTTAATATTATATGTATAGGAGCTAGTCTTAAGCAGTTTCGCTAACCAAACCTGTTATAATATACTTAAAATATATAATGTAACATACGTCATAGCTATTAATTAGATTTAGGAGAAAATATGTGCCTTTGACGCGGATGATAGCAAAATAAAAAAAAACTTTCAAAGAAAGTAATTGGATCTTATTCAGATGTTTAAGAATATAATTTTCTAAGGATTTTTTCTCGTTATATATTCCCATCAGTTTGATAGTGTAATGTTATGTGACCTAAAGAATTGACTGGCCCTCCAAAACACTGTGGCTGTCTTATTTTTTGAGATTTTTATATATATATTCTGCTAAGTTCTAACTTTTGATAACCACACTATAACATTAGAATAGGTTCTATAATTGTGTCATTTTATATTGATTGGTTGTACATAGCTATAAGTTTTAATTTACTGTGTTTAGAATTTGCTTAGTTTTAAGAGATGTCATTACTAGCCACATAATTTTGGTAGCTAATAATTACTTGTCTTTAAATCATGTCAAAGGAAATAAGGGTCCATTTATGCATTTTTACGCGACTGCCCAAGTAATGTCATATTTGTATAAATCCTAGAAACCTTTTTATGAAAGTTAACGAACACTAATTAAGCTAAACTACAAGCCTATTTACGTTAAAATATGTTTTGTCTCGTTATTTTAATGTCAAATATAGGAAAGAGAGGGACAAAACATTTTTTACAAACAAGATAGGTAATATGCAGGAATATGCAAAGCAAATGTATAAATACTAGTGCCTTATTTGTACCATGCAAGAGTTATCGTTTAATAACCATATATATTATGTAGGTATACTTAGATATAATCTCTAGCAAGGGCTTTAAAAATTATTTCATTCTGAATATGAGTTCAATGTTTTTAGAACTTACTAGCTTTTGCCCGCGGCTTCGCCCGCGTGAATTGCCCACGGGAACAGTGCTTTTTCCCGGGTTGAAAGGTACCCTATGTCCTTCTCCGTACTTCTAACTATGTGAATGCAAAATTTCAGGAAGATTGGGTCAGTAGATGGAGCGTGAAGAGGTAACAAACACATAAACAAACCAACTCACTTTCGCATTTATAATATTAGGATAGGATAATGTCTTATTATTCAAAATTACTAGGTTTTGTTACTTAATCTAAGAAATACTTAATTATTTTTTATACAAACAGGCAACTCTTTAACCGAATGTAAATAATATTATATAATGTGTTCAATAAAAGACAGACATATGATTTATGCATTTTATTTTAAACATAGACAATTCATTGAGTTGAATAAGTAGAAAATTCTGAAAAATATATGCATGTGATGTGAAAATGCTTATACATAAGTGTTAATATAAAGTGCACCATGTGCATAATATCATTTTAATTATTTAGCCGTTCACTGACTGATTAGGATATCAACGCAGAAACGAAACCAACAATTTAATTTATTAATTAAAATAATTTGACACAGTTTTGATTTATGAGCATATTAGTATTTATTTATTTCTATTAGTAATAATAGAAATAAAAACTACAACAAAATTGAGATCTTTATACTAGTAGCAATAAGTTGTCCGAATATAAATTGGTTCTACGATTAGACAATTTTCTTTTTAATTTTTGGTCCGTGACGCTTTATAATAATCTTGTGTAAGCAATTTAAAGTATATAAGTAACACCTATGTGCTTGTATTGAGCCTGATTTTGGCACAACAATAAAACATTGATTAGCAACTTTTACATAACACTATAAAATAATATTCTTTATACAATATTCGATTAAAGATCAGTGAGATTAAAACATCTAGATTTACAAATCCTTAATTACCAATAAATAAACAAGGCAAATAACCTAGAATTAAGATTGCTATATTAGTTCATATCACAAAAGATTAACTTATTCGTCTAACAATAAGTACACAACGAGGTAACAAGAAATAAACAATATGAATACTTAATAATATCAACTGTTATACAAACTTCCAGATAATATTCAATACGGATTTTTATTAATCAATGACATCGGTATCTTGTTTTTAAGTGTAGATTGGAAATTACGCCTAGCGTGTTTTAAGAATCTGCGGCTTGACACGCATGGCGCGAAACCGCGAACAAGAATCTCACGACGTTTAATCGTGGTTTTGGTTCGTTTTTTAACTGTTGACACATTATCTGGCTGTTAGTGTAAGGATTACATCAAAACATAAATTAATTTACACTTTAATTTGTTAACATATAGGTGGGTAATAAAACCTAACATAATCTCATCGCTACAAATATTTTCATAAGTCAGTAAAATTTTCATTGACTGAACTCGTACAAAATATATTGCTTCTTAGAAGTTACCCGCGGCGTCGCCCGCGGCAAAGTGTCTTATCTTACACACCCGATTTTAGCCAATTGAGGTTGACTTTTTTAATTTTTGAAATGTAGACTATTTGAGCTCGGGTTTTTAATGATAAATTCCATCAAAATCGGTTCAGCGGTTTAGCCATGCTAGCGTGACAGATAGACTTTCGCATTTTTAATATCATTAAGTATGAATGACGAATGCAAAGAACATATTTACATCGTTAATCAGCACTCTGTTGATACACTGCGTCAAGCTACATTAGGCAACTTTAGGCTGTAAACCTCAATAGAGGTTTACGATTCAATAGTAAGCAATGTAAATGAAATCTATTTATATAAGGTCTTATATGCCTACACTTCAGCGGTCATCACTTAGAACCTTGACTCCACAGATGACGTCAAGCAGAGATGCGGTAATGAGACGGTTTAGTATAATCATTATTACATTACATTTACACCAACACGACGTCTGTACGTGTGTGTGTCGTATTCTTCATTGCTAAGAGTCGTAGTCTAACGATAATTTTTTCCTATTTCATTCTAGTTAATAAATCAACAAGTTTACATTTTCTCGCTATATTTTTCTTCATCGGAAGCAAATGGTGGTCTAACAAAACTGTCGTACTTAAAGTCAAGAGTCTGCTAACTTACGAGGCACGTGTAGGATTCGGATTGTTGATTATCGTTGTCACTTCAGTGGAAAAATCTATCGAATAACCAAACAATCAAAGTACACTGCATCGGAACCACAGATAAAGCAATCACGTCGTTCTAAATTCATTTCATATCGGCGTGACAGCCTTGAGATTAGCATGATGCATTCAGAATTCATCCATTGTAAATACTAATAGCGTAACTAAAGAATAGAAAACATTCGAAGAATATTTTGAACTAGTTGCGCCCTCAGGCCTTGCTCCCGTGGGAATCCTAGGATAGCTATCGAAATAGGCATCCATATATACTAATATAATACATATATGCGAAAGTCTGTATGTGACACTATCGGCTATATCACTGAATCGATTTCTATTAAACGGAGACAGTTGAAGAAGCCGAAGTAAAATATGGGGGGAGACTTAAATCAGGGTTGAAAGTTTGTATGAAACAACACAAAGATAGTTTTTGACGCAGCAGGTAACAGCCAGAACTATAACATTTTTTTAAACCTGTTAAACTGTTTTTATGAAATCATATTCGATACATCGAGAATTTATAATTTTCGAGCCTATTAATGTGCCATTGCAATGGCATTGGTATAGCTTTACGTTCATATTGCAAAACTATTTGTACTTACAGTGATGAGCACATACTTCTTAAGTCATCTGCCGTTCTATGTATGCAGTTTAGTTGGTAAATATACAGTATTACGACAACTAAAGGCCAGATACATCATTAATGACTACTGCACGAAGTCACTTAAATATTAGAACAGATGGTAATAATAATATCGTCCATAAATAATACCTATTATTGTATACCACTTATTGTGAATAATTTTAATTTACAAATTATGACTAAATTAAAATATACCTTCATGCCAGTTCACAAGACTTTGGTTTTAAGCCACATACTCTATCAAGCAAAGTTAAAAAATAAAAAGGTTTGAGGCTGATTCCTTCCGAAAACGTGTACTATTACCACAGAAAACGTAGTAGTAGGACTGAAACCATATTTTAATTCAGAAAGACATTAAAAACGTCTCGATTTCCTATTTTATCTGTTGCCTTCTCTTTAATTCTACTTTGGTCTTTTCCGTCCGTGTAAAATCACATTTTGGCTTACATTATTGAGTCATTATAAGCGTATTGTAGACTCTAAACCGGTCGGAACAACAGATAATGATCTAGAATAAATCTAAGTATCTCTCTCTCTATAAGAACGAGTGACAATATTTTGACATTAGGTACCCTTTTTTCGCGTTGCTGAGAAATTGACTTTAACAACACAAGAAGCAATTTTCCTTGCGCTTTGAAGTGCTTCGAACCGAAACACCTCAAAGCGCAAATACTTAAAGATTTTAAAGTTGAAGTGTTGGAAACCTTTCAATATTTGCATTTTATACTTACAAAATAAACAACTAATATCTTACAGCCTTGTCTCGCGCCACTACCACACTGCTAAGGCATGGCGGGGTCACCACTACCATTCTTCTTCTTATTGAGTGTGTTATTACTAACACTGGTGTCAGATTTCATTCAAGTCGCCTAAAGGTATCTGACATGACTTTTACGACTACCGCCATCATGCTGCTAAGGCATAGCTGGCGGGGTGACCATATGCACTTGCTTGGTGACCGTCCTGTGTCCCTGCGCTAGCTGGCCGTCTTTAAGTGCTCGTGCTTTGAGGAACGCGTCTATCCCATAGAGCACCATCGTTAGGTATGCGAAGAACTGAAAAGAAATAGCGTGTTAATAAGGAATTTCGACGGTGATCTACTCGTTTATTGCCATGCTGCACTTTACAGAGATTTTTGAGAAAAACCTGGCAGTGTGATCTATACATATAATAAAACAGTAAAAATATTTTGTCTGTACATTTAGTATTTTTGACTGAAATGGATAGAGGGACACTTAAAAAGAATAATAGAAAGCAAAAAACATTTTTTGGAATTTCTTGTCTGTCTGTCTGTCTGTATGTATGTACGCGTTTCACGCAAAAACTACTGGACGGATTTGAATGAAACTTTTTTTGTTGTATAGCTATTAAGCCTGGGCAACATATAGGCTATAATTGATTTTGAAAACTGGAACACCTGATGAAGAACCATAGCAGAACAGCTAAACTATAAGAAATATGGAAATGGTGCCTTAACAAAAGTCGTTCAACCTGATGAGCATTTTCTGATGACGTGTATAAATTGAAGATCTGGAACATCTGATGAAGAACTGCAAGAGACCCGCTATACTATAACATATATGGAAATGGCGCCTTATTAAAAGTCGTTCAACCTGATGAGCATTTTCTGCTGACGTATAAAAATTGAAGATCTGGAACATCTGATGAAAAGCTTCAAGAGAGATTTTTCATCTAAGCGAAACTCACGCGGGCGAAGCCGCGGGCGACGGCTAGTTCTTATATAAGGCTAATAATAAAAACAAGGACATTTCATTGAAGAAGAGAAAAAATATTCTGTTGTAAAAGAAGTACTTAAATAATATTAAATGAATCTCAAGCGTTATAGAATTGCTGACTACTGAAATCTTCCATTACTACCATCTTAGATCGTCCCCAATGACCCTTCCGTAAATATCATGACTTTTGGCATGTATCATAGAAGCTTGAAGTCAGAAGATAGGCAAGTGAGTGTGGAAAATATGGGACGCAAGTGTTACAGTTGGTTAGTTGAGTCTTAAGGCAGTTCGAATAATTGAAGATACAGATAGTAAGAACATGACGAACAAAAGTACCGACAGATTACGTTATGGTTTTGATTACTACCGGGGCGCCCTCTAGCTCACCGGAACAATTACATCACTTAACACTGCGTTATTAGCAGACAATTTGCAACATGTTGATTAGCGTGAATTATCATCATACTGGTTGTGATTTGACGTCAGTCAACCCAGGACATGATGCTTTCGCTCAGCGCTTGATTCTCTGACACAGCTTTATATCGGTAGACTATCAAAGACCCAATCTTATGAATAAAAACCTAGTACCAGTGGTCAATCTAGATCATTCTAGGTGTTTGCTTTATCGACCCGGTCGTCATAAGTATAAAATCCCAATCCTACATTGTTTTTGTCTTGTCTACACCTCAATTTTTGTTTGAGGAGCGATAAAAGTCAAATATACATTTGCATTAATGATATTATCAAAATGAGACATTTCATTGCGTCGTATAAAACAACATTGATTAAGATTCTAGTTATACATAGAGCCTTTGTGAAACTCTGCTAACAATCACATTCCATACCAAGTATGAAACTACTGATAACAAATAGGTGTGTCATCTAATTAGCAAAAGGAAAGACTAACTATATAATAGTCGGCTCACGTATGACATAGAAATCATAATGTGTCATGTTTCTTATTTCATAACTATGAACCATCCATTGCGCATTTAGTCTTTAAAATAAATATTTACAGGTAACTTGCTCGCAAATGGAAGTTTATTACCGAGATAACTTTGTAAACGAAATCCATGTAGAATAAACATAAGATAATATTGTCACAAGTGACTTGTAGTTCTAATGATGATGTTTTTGTAACGACGTTGAGTCATCTCACAAGGGCGAAGGCAAGGAATCGTTTCTATTTTGATTGATTGATGATTCACTCCAATATCAATTGAGTTTAGTAGCTCCTTTGAATTGCTTTTCAACCGACTTCCCAAAAAAGGAGGAGGTTATATGTTTCGATGTATGTATGTTTTTTTTTTATGTATGTTCGCCGATTTCTCCGCCTACGGTGGACTGATTTCCGAAATTGATTTTTTATTAGTAATGATATATACCCAAGTTGGTCCCATTTTAAACACGTCTAAATCTGTTAGGTAATTTTAAAGATACCTAACAAAATATAAAAATACCAACATTGCATTATAGAGCAAAAGCCCGCGATAGCATGCCCTTCCTTATTTTATTAAAACTAAAGATTTTTTTGTGTATGTTCCCAACATAGAAATAGCGATTAGCGACTATAAAAGTTGGATCATGATTACTTAGGCAGATTATTTGTAGCAATAACATTTAAAGTGGTAACTCAATTTCCTTAGTAAAGTTTTTTAAAGATTTTATTCCTAATAATATAAGAAATCAAGCCATCCATTGCCAGGCAATTGGTGCAGATATAAACCCCTGTTAGACATTGTAACTTTACTAAATTATAGTTATATTTGTTTTATTATAAAAGATGAATTTAATATTACTTTGGAAGGCCCCAAGGGTGCTTTTTATACCTATAAAAATCATCCTTGCTATCCATATTACCTGCATAAGCAACTAAGATCCAAACTTCATACCTAGTCGCTAATATTTTTTATCCGTATATACCACGCAGAGAAACATTCAGCATTTTTAAAATAAGGAAGGTTTGGTCATCGCGTGCTCACGGTCTATTTATGTGCCAAAAATAATAGACAATTTGACATGTTCATTTCAAATCAAACTGACATAAAAAGTTTCGAATTCTTAATTTTTTATTTTCGGCCACCAGTAAAAGAAAAGTTTAAGTTTTTATTAAAGAAAATGAAAAGGTGTAGAAGCACTAAAAATGATAAAATAAAACTTTTTTTCAAAAAAGTGAACCGACTTCCATCATAAAACTTAAAATCATAAAATAACATTAAGAAAAATGTATTAGCATGCTACCTACTGAATGAGGTGAAGTCGGTGCCAAATTGAATATTAAATAATCTAAATTAACATTAGAATCATGTATATATACAAAATGCCTAGCTAAACAATTACATAGTCCTGCACTGTGCACCGACTTCACCTCATTCAGTAGGTAGCATGCTAATACATTTTTCTTTATTGTTATTTTATGATTTTAAGTTTTATGATGGAAGTCGGTTCACTTTTTTGAAAAAAAGTTTTATTTTATCATTTTTTAGAAGTATGATTTAGATTTTAAAGTACAACTTTCGAGAAATCTAGAACGTCTGTCTGTGCTTCAAAGAAACAACGAAGTTCTGTAAGAATTTTAAAACAACGGAAATCCTATATATAGGCAGTGGCCTATCAACGTCGTCGTGAATATATTCACGAGATAAAGATGGGTTTATGTCCGGGAATAAACGAGAAGAAATGGGTTTTGCCCGACGTAAACCCATCCCGGGAATAAACGGGCGGGAAACCTTTCTTCCCGGCGTAAACCCATCTCTGTCGACTACTCATAAAAACCCTGTAGCTTTATTTTTTTATTTAATTAAACTTTATTGTACACACATACAAAAGTACAGTACAAAAGGTGGACTTAATGCTAAAAGCATTGTCTGACAGTCAAACCTTAGGGTTGAGCAGAGAGTTCATGTGGGTGTAAATAAATTTTATTATACAAATTAATTATTGTTAAATTAAGCAGATACATATAAAGATGCTACGTAAATAAAATAAATTAATAAACATATAATACATATATAATACAAATAAACATAAGAATATCCGTACCTATAAATATATATACTTACTTACATAAATTACAAATAAAGATGAAGCAATCAAACAAGGGTCAGTTTTGCCGATGATTCAGCATATGTTTGCAGACAGTCGCTTTAAAAGAATCTCTACTAGGAGCTTTGTCCAATGAGCTTTTAAAACATTTGTTTGCATTGTTTGTAATCACTCAAAAACGAAAATTTATACAGATACAGTTTACGTCTCTATCGCTGACGGGGTAGACAGAGTCAGATTTCGCGAAATGCAATTTGTCATGTGTAAAGAGACAAAAACAAGGTCATGGTTGTCACAGTACTTACATTCAACATGCACATTTAAATTTTGTTTATATTTCACATTTGTATTGTTATTGTCTTACATGCTATTTTTCAAAGTGTAAATGGTTCAGAATAAAGCATTTATCTTTTTATTTAACTCACCCCAGCCGCCGAGTACGCCGCCGATCCAAACGCCACAGCTACAGTAGCGGCGATGAGGTACAAGAACACGAACGCTACATACGCGATCAGCTCAATCTTCAACCACTTGACATTGTGATACTTCTCCACCGCATGGTATAGATACAATATGAGCAAGCCTCCGGTGAAGAAGAAGGCGAACACGACTACTATGCAGAAGTAGACGCCTCGCCCGTTGGATCGGAATGCTGACGACATGATGCAGATGAAGCTGATTATGTTGAATACCTGTTGAATTATTATTTTTTATTATAAAACTAGTATTTGCCCGCGGCTTCGCCCGCGTGAATTTCCCACGGTAGTACGGTCCCCAAGTAATTCGAATATTTCGACATGAGTCAAAAGACTAGATTGACATGACAAGATTTGTTAAGACTTTGTCGCGCCAAAACTATGACGTAAATTACATGCGCCAGTGACGATTTCGAATTGATATGGAAATAAGCTGTGGTGGTTACGATGTTCCCGTGGTCGGAAGGTCCCAGGAGTGAATCCTACTCATACCTCATGAGTTTGTATAACAATCTGACTCATATATAGTAGTTTTCATAGATCACCTCTCGCTTCCGGTAAAGGTTTTCCGTTCAATGTTTTCAATGTTTTCATTGAAATGAAGAAGGCGAATGGCTAAATTACTTCATTAACATTGGCCAGAAAGTCGTTGCGTGTGTCTCATTCCGCTTAACGACTTCGACTGGAGTATATCTCTGATATAGTAAGTAAAATGGAATCCTTATCTTTACATCTATACATTATAATAAAACAGTAAAAATATTTTGTCTGTACATTTAGTATTTTTGACTGAAATGGATAGAGGGACACTTAAAAAGAATAATAGAAAGCAAAAAAAATTCGAATTTTTTGTCTTTCTGTCTATCTGTCTACTGTCTGTCTGTCTGTCTGTATGTACGCGTTTCACGCAAAAACTACTGGACGGATTTAAATGAAACTTTTTTGTTGTATAGCTATTAAGCCTGGGCAACATATAGGCTATAATTGATTTTGAAAACTGGAACACCTAAGGAAGAACCTTAACAGAACAGCTAAACTATAAGAAATATTTAAATAGTACCTTTTGCAAAAGTTTATCAATCTGACGAGCATTTTCTGTTGACGTATAAAAATCGACGATCAGGATCATCTGATGAAGAATTCCAAGAGACCAGCTACACTATTACATATATGGAAATGGCGCCTTAGCAAAAGTCGTTCAACCTGATGAGCATTTTCTGCTGACGTATAAATAGACAGGGATAGAACAAAGATGGACTCGGGTGGGAGTGGTGGTACACGGGAAATTGTAGATAACGAGCCGACGAAGATCGTTTATTGAATGAAATGTCACTTTTGATTCATTTTAACACCGCGATTGTATTACGAGTACCTGACATATCTTCTTTAGGATACGGGATAACCAAATGGCTGAAATTTTGAGTACTGGAGTTTAGGTTACTACAGTTTGGAACACAAAAAGATTTTTCATATAAGCGAAACTCACGCGGGCGAAGCCGCGGGCAACAGCTAGTCCTAACTAATATTATAAATGCGAAAGTGAGTTTGTTTGTACCTCTTCACGCTTTATCTAGTGAACCAATCGTCATAATTTTTTTCATACACATAGTTAGGGGTCCAGAGAAGGAAATATGCTATCATTTATCCCGGAAAAAAGTACGGTTTCCGAGGGATCAACATAAGCGCGAGTGGAGCCGCGGGCGAAAGCTAGTAATTCATAAAAATGCGCTATGCGTGTTGTGTATAACACGCTAGGGGTGTTTTTCTACAGTTAATGTATTAAACCATATGAATACCACTGCTAATCAGGGACTCCACCAGATTTAGACATTGAATGGTAGGAAAGGCCTGAACTTTGTCTCAATCAATAGCCACATATAATATAGAGTGACCAAGACAAAGGCTTTTTCAAAAATTTTATTGTGATGAAATTTTTGGTTATATTATGAGTAATCAATCAATCAGATTCTAATAGTCAATTAGATCACATGTCAAGCTGATATTATAATGTAGTGACTTATTACTACGGTGTCAAGTGTGTCCTTCATATATATTTTCTTTGCTCCTAGACAAGTTATTTATAATTTAAAGGAATCAGATTTTTATTTTTTATCACATAAAGGTTTTTGACAATTAATTGATGATTGTTACTCTTTCACACAAAAACTACTCGACTGATTTCAATGAAATTTAGTAAACATAGTGTTTGTAATATATTGGGTAAAACTAAACGCAGGCGTTTCGCATTGCTGCCGCCAGAGGGCGTTCGGGGTTTTCACACTGCTAGGGTGGATGGCGTCGCGTGTCCGCCATTGCATTTGTCCCGGGCGATATCGGTTTGATTTTAATACGCGGAGCGGTCTCGCGTCTTTTGCTTGTTGTTTAGTTTGAGTGATAATTGTGAATTTCCTGTTTGTTAAATAACTACTGAATTTGTGTTTGTGAAAAACTCTGTTATTGTGACTTTTTCTTGTGAGAGGTGAAACGTGGCTGGCTGTTCACATCTGGCTGTTCCCGAGTGAAACTACGGGAAGAAATCTATTTATTTGTCCTGGGGAATTGAGATCTCAAGGGTTAGGTAGGGTGATTAGGAATTCCCCCTTCCCGAAGACACTCAAGTTTGGATCCGAAGAGAAAGAAGATTTAATTTGGTAAGTGTTCAATTGTAGTTAATTTATAGGTTAGGTTATCATATAGGGCCCTGTAGCTCCCTTCATAAGCTACGGTGGTAGCAGACTGCGTTAAGTTAGTTAGGTTTTAGTCGGGCAAACGTGGTGCCGCGTGGAGATTTTTTCCCGGTACTTATTTTTACCGGTGGTTTTTCCCGGTGAAGTTCCGGTACAGAATTCTTCCCGCCGCTTCGTTTGTCCGGATTCTCGCTGCCACATTTTCTGGCAGCAGAGCGTAGTTGCTCTGCACATTTTCTGGTAGCAGAGCGTAGTTTATCTACCCTCTATTTGTTCGTTTGTAAAAAATAATTAATTGTTTGTAAAAATTATTAGATTTTTCTTAGTTTGTTTGTATAAGAATATTTGTAACCTTTTTTGTATTTGTTTGCGGTTTGTACCGTGCGTTCCGGGTTTGTGCCATTCTCATACCTACCGCGGTTCTTCGTGTAGTTGCTTGATTTTGTTGTTTTTTATTTACCTTTTGTTATTTTTTGTTTGTGACTTGACGCGATGGCGAAGGCCTCCAATGCTAGGGCGACACTCGCCAACGAATTGAGATGGTTTGTGACGGCCGGAGGACTCCTGTCCCGGAAGGACAGGGAGGGCGCCATACTGCTAAGAGCGGATCACCTCCACTCACGATTGATTAGCGCGGAAGCGGCCATGGCGGCGCTTACCGAAGCCGATCTTACCCCGGAGGCCTACGCAGGTCACATGGCGGACATGGACCAGATCCTGAGTCTGCACGATGATATCGCGGAGGCGGTGACCGCAATAAGGGCGAGACAGGCTGGCGGACCAGCCCCTCGCACACCTGTTAGACAGGAAGGACCAGCGGTTACTGGTCGGCTCCCCACCCTTCAGCTGTCCCACTTTGGGGGTAGGATGGAGGAGTGGGTAGCATATAAAAATATGTTTGAGTCCCTGGTCGTAGCACGACAGGATTTGTCGAAGGCTCAGAAGATGGCCTACCTCCTCTCCACTCTTGAGGATGAAGCGCGGTCGCTCATCCAGCACCTCCGGGTGGAGGACGACCAGTACGACACGGCTTGGGAGTTATTGAACTCCCGCTATCAAAACTTACGTTTGTTAGCGGATGCGCACGCCGCACAGTTGATGGCCCTGCCCAAGGTGGCCAACAGGGCACAGTTGCGCCTGCAGTTGCTCACGCCCGTTACAGTGGCCTGTAACGCGCTCCGCACACTGGGGCTGCCGGTGGACCAATGGTCCTTTTTGCTGGTGCACATTGTATTGGGCAAATTACCCAATGACATCCGCTCGCGATTTGAGCGCGAGAATGCGGAACGGGATAGCACCACCCTACCAACATTCACTGACTTGGTGAAGTTTTTGGAGTTTGAGGCACGGGCTGCTGAGAATACCATGACGGACTCAGCGCCATCCAGAGCGCCTGAACGTAGGCCCTTGGAACCCTCATGGCGAGGGAGGCCCCAACAGGGACGGCAACCGCCACCGCGTGGAGCTGGTGCGCGGGTTGCACACACGGCAGCAGTCGCGAGGGACGCGGACTGCCTGCAATGTGGTCGGATGGGCCACAGCCTGCTGCAATGCAGGGACTGGCAGGGACTGCCAGTACAAGATCGGCGCCGCATGGCAAAGCGGCATGAACTTTGCTTTTATTGTTTGGGCGGTCACTATGCACGTGACTGTCCCAGTGCCATACCATGCAGTGCATGCCGTGGGCGGCACCACGCGATGCTTTGCATGAACCGCAACGGGGATGGCACCCGGATGTTGAGGCAGGGGTCCCCTATGGGCGGGGGCGCTCCTGCGCGAAGCCCTCCACCACCGGACGGAGGACGCGGCTTCGCTCGTCGCACCCCCTCGGGAGGGGGTCGCGTACCTGCGCGGGTCTTGGCGGACCGGGACCACGCGCCCCAAGGTCATGGCCAGTATGTAGCTGGCCAGGCCCGGATAGGGCCCCCATGGGCGGGGGCCCTAGATCGGACGTGAGAGTGGGGACACCCCCTCCACGCGGGTTACCAATACCCAACACATGCAGCCGCAGCGGTTTTCTCCGCCGCTGCACGAGTACCCACGGCTGGAGTACCACCCGCCGTACCATATGTATGGCCGGGCCGCGGGTTATGCCCCCTCAGATGGGGATGTGCACTCGCCCGCCATATTATCCGGGTCAGTGGCGCGCCCCTGGTTTGGAGAGAGTGGGGAGCCCGTAACTAGCTTGCTCCCTTGCTGGGACAGAGCCGCGGACGGTTCTGCTCCCTACCGCGGTGGTCCGCGTATGGGGTCGTAGGGGGAAGCCATTAATTTGAGAGCTCTGTTGGACTCAGGGGCTCAAAGCAGTTTGGTTACCACTCGAGTGGCACACCAGTTAGGTTTAGTCGTGGAAGACTCGCCTGTGCCACTTCTTGGAGTTGGTGGCATACAAGTGAAGTGTCTGACGGGCCAGACACTTGTCACCTTTTCTTCGCTGAAGTCCTCCACAATGAGGATCACGACTTCGGCTATGGTAATGGATACCATTGCGGGTTGGCACCCCTCGACAGACATACCGCCGGGTGTGTTGTCTTTGGTTTCGGGTCTGGATTTGGCCGACCCCTTTGTCTTTCATCCCGGCCCAGTGGACTTGCTCCTGGGCTCGGACGTATTGGGTTGGATTTTGTTGGGTACACAGAAGGCTCTGGGTTCGTCTTCACTGATGGCAGTGTCTACGATTTTTGGTTTTGCCCTGATGGGCCCTGTGTTTGATAATGGCACCGCGGAGGAGCCACCGGTTGTCGCATCTGCGTCCTTGGCCAAGACCATGCAAAGGTTTTGGGAGGTGGAGGAGCCACCTATGAGTTCCAGGATGGATCCGGAACACGCTGAGTGCGAAGCCCTTTTTCGATCGACCACGGAGAGGTTGCCCTCCGGTCGGTTTGTAACTAGGTTACCCTTTGTTGCCTCTCGTCCTAGCCTAGGGCAAAGTAGGGCGCTTGCGGAGAAACGACTGCTGTCCATGGAGCGACGTATGCAGCGTGACCACGTACTTCGCGATAAATATATTGAATTTATGCGCGAGTACGAGGATTTGGGTCACATGTCTCCGGCTCGAGTTGATTGGAGCTCAACTGAGCATTATTTTTGCCCCACCACGCGGTGGTGAAGGCCTCAACAGGCAAATTGAGGACCGTCTTCGATGGGTCCGCACCCACTTCGAACGGGGTTTCGTTGAATCTGTGTTTGCATTCGGGTCCCAAATTGCATAGGGACATAATTGACATCATCTTGAACTTTAGAAGACATCAAGTGGTTTTTGGTGCGGACATCCGGATGATGTTCCGCCAGACAGTCATACATCCTGAGGACAGGCGATTCCAGTTGATACTCTGGCGTGAGCGCCCTGAGGATCCTGTGACGGTGTATGAACTCAACACAAACACGTATGGTTTGAAATCTAGTCCCTATATCGCCATCAGATCATTGCTTGAATTGGCAGAGCGGGAACGGATCCGCTTTCCCCGTGGGGCTTCCGTGCTGTCACGTGACTTGTATGTTGATGACGTGTGCACCGGAGCCCAAAGTATTGAGGAGGCCCTCCTACTGCGGGATGAATTGATTGAAATATTGAAGACAGGTGGCTACGAGCTACGTAAGTGGTTGTCTAATGAGCCTAAAGTTCTAGAAGGGATCCCGGAGGATCACCAACAGAACCCTCACCTGTTTGAGGATGTGGATGATCCCAACAGGATAGCGGTGCTGGGCATGCAGTACCAGCCGCTAACCGATATTTTTACATTCCAAGTGGACTTGGAAATACCAAAGGTCTGGACTAAGAGAACGGTGTTGTCCGTAATAGCCCGTATGTTTGATCCAAGCGGTTGGATCAGTCCAGTGATATTCTCTGCGAAGTGTCTTCTTCAGAGACTTTGGACTTTGGGCGTCTCGTGGGACGAGCCGCTGTTTGGCTCTCCATTGGATGATTGGCTCGAGTTGTTTTCATCGATTAAGGAAGTCAATCGGATTGCCTTGCCTCGTCGAATATTGCCACCCGGGAAATATCGAGCCAGCCTGCATGGCTTTTGTGACGCGTCGGAGCGAGGCTACGCCGCGTCAGTCTATATGCGGACAGTTGACGCCGATGGCCGGGTCAATGTCTCGCTTTTGTTAGGGAAGAGCAAGGTCGCCCCCATCAGGTCTAGGCTGACTATTCCCAAGCTTGAGTTGAGTGGAGCTCACCTTCTCTCTAAATTGTTGCATCACGTTGCCAGTGAGCTGGCGGCCACGGTCGAGATACGAGACATCTTCGCCTGGTCGGATAGCCAGGTCGCGCTTGCATGGTTGCGCGCGGCCCCACATACCTTGGAGGTTTTTGTTGGAAACAGGGTTTCCCAAATCCAGAATATCGGAATTGATATAACATGGAGACATGTGCCGGGAGAGCTTAACCCAGCGGACTGTGCTTCCCGAGGTTGTACGGCACCAGAATTGGTGTCACACCCGCTCTGGTGGGGCCCAGAGTGGCTGATGGGATCAGAAACTTCTTGGCCTGTCTGTCAGACAGATGTTACTTCTTTGAGTTTGACTGGGCTCCGTGTACATGCTGTAGTCGCTGAGACGACGTCGGAGCCGGATTGGCTACTTGCTCGGTATAGTAGCTTGGATAAGCTTCTGGGTGTTACCAGTTGGATTAAGCGTTTCATACATAATTGTAGAAACCCACAGGCAAAGCGGTTGGAGCCGATTGCAGGTGCAGAAGAGCGCCGGAGCGCATTGTTGCATTGGGTCCGTGTCGTGCAGACTGGACGGTTTGAGTCAGAGCTTCGTATTTTGCGCGACGGACGCGCTAAGTTGAAGGGCGCGGTCGCTCGTTTGAACCCGTACATCGACTCGGATGGGCTCCTTCGGGTTGGAGGCAGGCTCCGGAAGGCGGATCTTCCATATGAGACTCGCCATCCTCTGCTGTTGCCCAAGGGCGGACCCTTGGTGCAGCTTTTGGTGTCTGATCGACACATTCGTAACGCCCATGCTGGGTGCAATGCTTTGTTGGCTATTTTGCAACGCGAATTTTGGATATTGTCTGCCCGAAGAGCAATCCGTAGTGTTCTGTTTCGATGTATTGCATGTTATAGGTTGAAGGCATCCACGATGCAACCACAGATGGGTGATTTGCCCGCTGATCGAATCCGACCTTCGAGACCGTTTGACGGCGTTGGAACCGATTTTGCCGGTCCCTTTTCGATCAAGGCTTCTCCCTTTCGTAATGCCCGTATTGTGAAGGGCTATTTGTGTGTATTTGTTTGTTTGGCCACCAAGGCTGTCCATTTGGAGGTGGTATCGGCTCTGACTACGGAGGCCTTCGTCGCCGCGTTGGATCGCTTTGTTTCGCGTCGAGGTCTACCTTCCCTTATTAGGTCTGATAATGGCACAAACTATAAGGGAACTGTAAATTATCTTAAGGATGTTTCTGTGTTTATTGATAAAAATTGTACTAGTTTAAGTCAAATTGCTGCCCAAAGGGGAATAACCTGGAAGTTTAGTCCCCAAGTTGCCCCCATTGGGGAGGGATTTTTGAAGCGGCTGTGAAATCCGCAAAGACCCACCTCCGCCGCATTATCGGAGAAACGGCTCTAACTTTTGAAGAGCTGGCCACAGTGTTTTGTAAAGTTGAGGCGGTCCTCAACTCTCGTCCTCTCTGTCCGCTATCTCCAGATCCAAATGACTTGGAAGCTCTCACCCCTGGTCATTTTTTGGTGGGAGGGCCGTTGAATGCCCTGCCCGAATACCCGTGGAAGGATGAACGCGTATATCGGTTGTCGCGTTTTCAAATGTTGCAGCAAATGAGCCAGGACTTTTGGCGTCGCTGGTCGCTTGAATATTTGCATTTGCTGCAGCAAAGAGTGAAGTGGACAGACAGGACTGAGCCTCCCAGGGAGGGTGATTTAGTATTGTTAAAAGAGGCAAATTTGCCCTCATTGCTTTGGCGACGAGCTCGCATATTACGTTTGATTCTTGGCGGAGATGGCACTCCGCGTGTGGCTGAGGTGTTGGTCGACGGTTCGATTTTAAGGAGAGGTGTGACCTCTCTCGCCCGCCTTCCCGTAGAGTAAGCTAGCGGTCTGCTTCTCAGACCGGGACGGGGGGATGTTTGTAATATATTGGGTAAAACTAAACGCAGGCGTTTCGCATTGCTGCCGCCAGAGGGCGTTCGGGGTTTTCACACTGCTAGGGTGGATGGCGTCGCGTGTCCGCCATTGCATTTGTCCCGGGCGATATCGGTTTGATTTTAATACGCGGAGCGGTCTCGCGTCTTTTGCTTGTTGTTTAGTTTGAGTGATAATTGTGAATTTCCTGTTTGTTAAATAACTACTGAATTTGTGTTTGTGAAAAACTCTGTTATTGTGACTTTTTCTTGTGAGAGGTGAAACGTGGCTGGCTGTTCACATCTGGCTGTTCCCGAGTGAAACTACGGGAAGAAATCTATTTATTTGTCCTGGGGAATTGAGATCTCAAGGGTTAGGTAGGGTGATTAGGAATTCCCCCTTCCCGAAGACACTCAAGTTTGGATCCGAAGAGAAAGAAGATTTAATTTGGTAAGTGTTCAATTGTAGTTAATTTATAGGTTAGGTTATCATATAGGGCCCTGTAGCTCCCTTCATAAGCTACGGTGGTAGCAGACTGCGTTAAGTTAGTTAGGTTTTAGTCGGGCAAACGTGGTGCCGCGTGGAGATTTTTTCCCGGTACTTATTTTTACCGGTGGTTTTTTCCCGGTGAAGTTCCGGTACAGAATTCTTCCCGCCGCTTCGTTTGTCCGGATTCTCGCTGCCACATTTTCTGGCAGCAGAGCGTAGTTGCTCTGCACACATAGAATAAAACCTGTAAGTGATGTTTTTTATTTCTCAAAATTCCCACAGAAGCAGAGCCAAGGGGCGCAGCTAGTTATAAAATTACTCACAATTATAACTGCTTTAATGATCCCAGAAGGAGTAGTCAGATAGGATAGATCTAACCGGGTCTCTGTTATGAACACTGTGTTAGACGACCCCATCGTCTGAGGAGGCGGGGGTGGCAGCTGATTGGGGTATGCCATGGTGCTGCTGATGACAATACAAATTTAGGTTTAAGATTGATAAAACAAATAAAGGAAGAATCAAACTTAAATTTAAAAGTCCACAGAACTGATCACAGGAATATTTACATACATAAAAAATTACTACCCATTAATTTTTGCTGGACCTTTCTTCAAGAATTCAACAAAAACATGAGCTAAATCTAGCAAATTCATATTTTAATATCTAAATATTTAAACATGTAACATTCATGCAAAACATTCTTGTAATTTCATTAATCGTATGGAAATATAATAGAAAAACTCACCGATATTATTGTAGGTAAATCCTTGAAATTAATATATTCAGAGATGTGTTATCAGTACATTAGATAAGTTTAAGAATATATGTACATACGCCGCGCCCACGCTGGTATACTTTACAAACACACGGCACTGCTTCGTTCCGTGTCAAAAACATTAATGACTCATTTTCGTCTGTTTACACCTGCTGGCTGCTGGTGACGAGCTGACGAGCGAACACTGCTTACATATTCCTTGGAACACAGAGCAAACTCGCTCATATTTTATGTAGGAAATGTAAGTAGATCTTCATGGCGTAAATAAATATTCACACTACGAACATGAAATCAGACAGAAAAGTTAGCTTTTTGTTTTAATTTAAATAAAACAATTTAACAACCAAACAACATAACAAAACCAAAACAACACTGACTGACTGACGATGAGCTGACTGACATGACGTTAATTGACGTTGATATTGATAATTGACATTACCAAAATCCTTTTTTTTTTTTGGTTTCTTTATCCGTGAGGAAAGGCAAAGGGATCTAAAGCCCATACAGCCATTTACCAAAATCCCGAACACCCCGAACATCGAGATGGGTGTTGTCCATATGTTGTCCATTTTGTCTATTGTATTTGAAACAAGAGAAACAAGATAATGAGGGATTTTCCAAGATCCAAATTTAAAAAAAATTGTTCTAGAAGAAATTATAGGTGGCGCTTAGTAAAAGGCGAGACGAGACCATTAAAAAGCAAAAATGCACGGGATTGGCATTTAAAAAAATAAAACCTAATAAAAAAACATCTAAAAAGTATCAATATTGTGATTTGTGCAACCGACAAACTGTTACCTATGTGATTTTTTTTCTGCCTCTGGCTGACAATAAAAAGCGCACAGTATAGGTACAGCCATTATTACAACTCGGCTTTCAATAAAACTCCATCTATTGAGAATATTTTATCTTCTTCTTTTCGAGTCGAAGTGGCTATATTAAATGAGACCAGTATGAGGCCACGGCAATTGCAGTGTCGTTGGCCTCGTTGAGGTCCTCCATAGTGCAGGAAATGGGGCAGTTAGGACATGCCAGAAGGTGGCCCATTGTCTGGATTGCACCACAGTCGCACAGGTTATGGTTGGAGAAGCCCCACTTTGTGCGGTTTTCTTGGCATCTCCCCACACCAGCCCGGAGTCTGTTCAATGACTTCCAAACTGCCCAGGGGAGATCGCCACCCGGTGGGAGCTTTTCAGCAGGAGGGATATTGGGGTGAGAAGAGGGATATTTCTCTTTCCACAGCTCCAGTCTTGCGTTCCTTGCCTCCTGGTCTCGAACACTAGACTGTCTGAGAAAGCTGTTTCGGCTCTTCAGACGAGAAGGAGGGGGCATCTGCCCATACAGCATGTGCCGTTGGTCCTCAAACTGTTTCTGTTTCTCCACCGCGCAAGTCACGTCACGTCTTACACTTGGAGGGGCTATACCAGACAAGGTATATAGGTAAGGCAAAGGTGTTGATTTTAATGTGCCTGTAATTGTACGACATGCGGCGTTGAGGGCTACATCCACCTCTTTGGCGTGGGCTGAACGTGACCAAACAGGGCATGCGTATTCGCCAGCTGAAAAGCATAAAGCTAGGCCGCTCGTCCGAAGAACTTGAGGTGAAGCGCCCCAACTGGTGGTAGTAAGGCGGCGGATGATATTGTTACGAGAATTAACTTTGGCCTTCAGGTTTCGGCAATTTACTCTATAGGTCAGCGAACGGTCCAGGGTCACGCCCAGGTATTTTGGTGTTGGGTTGTGTTTTATTTCTACGCCACCCCAGGAAATGTTAAGCCTCCTGTTTGCTTCCTGATTGCGCAGATGGAATGCACAGGACTCAGTTTTAGAAGGATTTGGCCGCAAGGAATTAAGATTGCAGTAATCTGAGAGCTGTTCTAATGCAGCTGATATGTTGCATTCTATGTCTTCGAAGCATTTCGATTGTGATGTCAGTGCCAGATCGTCGGCATAGACAAAGCGGTTGGTGGCTGCGGTGGTTGGCTGGTCGTTTGTGTATATGTTGAAAAGGGTAGGTGCAAGGACGCTACCCTGCGGGAGTCCATTTTTCTGAGTACGCCATCGACTCTTGCTAGAATGTAGGAGGACTTGAAACCGTCTATTTCGCAACATTTCACCAAGTAAGTTAACAAAAGACGAGTCTCCGGTGAGGGATGCGACCTTGTCAAGCAAGAGTTTGATGTTGACGGTATCATAGGCGGCACTCAGATCGACAAAGACCGCTCCAGTCACCATGCCATGCTCAAACCCATCCTCGATGTGTTGGGTTAGGTTAAGTACTTGGCCACAGCAAGATTTACCCGGACGGAAACCAGCCTGGTTGGGAATTAGTTGATGGTCAATGGTCTTGGTCAGTCTGTCAAGTAGTAGTCGCTCAAAGAGTTTAAAAGTGTGGCAAAGGAGTGAGATGGGCCGGAAATTTTTAGGATCATCGGGCGATTTTCCTGGTTTTAGAAGTGCCGTTATTTTTGACTTCCTCCATTTTTTCGGAATTCTAGCACACTCCAGACATTTATTAAACATATTTAGTACCCACGTCACTGCCAGAGGGCCCAGGTTTTGAAGCTGCTCAACACAGATGTCATCCACACCAGCAGCCTTTCCTCTTTTTAGGTTCTTGAGAGCGGTGGTTATGTCACTGAGAGTGAAAGGTTGACTAACCGTATTATTTTCAAGATTGGCTTCTATCGGATGGCGATTAGGCAGAGATCTCTTGCATGGTGGTTTGCCGTTCAGCAATAGTTGATAGGCTACCTGATTGGCGGTGACCGGGCCGGGTTTCACAGCCGTGGGGGGATCGTCGGTCAGTCTACAAGCTACATAGAGTACCCCAAGCCTTTTTGCTGTTATGGGTCATGTCCATCGACTCCACGAGATTGACCCACTTTTCCTGACGGGTTTTAGAAACTTCTTCTAGGAGACTTTCACCGACAGACAGTGTGTTTTCCGAGAAAGGGTCTTCGGAGAATAAGGATGTGTACTTGGTCAATAGATCTGTAGCATTTTCGGTGAGGCCTGGGATGTAGGCGGTGCTGCAACCACGTGGAATGTGTTGGCGGGACGCTTTCCATATGACCTTGACAAACGAGTCATAATTTTCTGGTGATGGCGGAATGTCTCGCAGGCAGTCGTCTACTTTCGCCGCGTATGTACTGATCCCAGTTTGCCTTAGCGAAGTTAAACCGGCGACGAAAAGGCACCATTGCGGGTTTCACTACTGACCGAATAGTACACATTATTGGACGGTGTTGTGTTCGTGGTATTGGCTTGCAGATAGTTTTTGTCACACTTTGTGATAAATGAGAGCTGACAAACAAGATATCTGGGTTGTAGCCGCGCTTCCAACTTTTACTGTAGAAAGAGGGTGGCAGTTTCGGGTTATGTATCAGTTCGAAATCGTGAAGATTGGCCCAACATTCCACCGCCGCACCACTGTCATCTGTTCTGTTGTAGCCCCAGGATGTACTGTGGCTGTTGAAATCGCCAATTACTATCTTTGGGTTTTCTTTGTCAAATTCTACAGTATTGATGAAGTCAAATGTTTTCCCAGGAGGGCTATATATGGAAATGATGGAGCAGCTTCCAATATCGATGCTGATTATCTCTGTTCCATTATTTGTGACGGTAGAAGAAGCGGAGACGACTCGCAGGTCTGATTTTACGAATATTGCACTGCCATGCTTGGAGTGAGGAACTTCTCCTATAAGAGTCATCCCAGTTATTTGTGGTCGCGGTGATACCAAATCTCGATGGGTTTCCTGGATACAGAGAACTTGGCATTGTGTTTCCTGGCAGAGGTCGGCGAGAAGATCGGACTTGCTATTGGAGAATCCCTCTATATTGATGGAGATGGTAACCAGCGATGGTTTAGAGAGGATTTGGTTATGTGGCGCTGAAAAGTGCCGTTTTTGCTGGGTGGGCCCTGAAAAGAGCCTTTTGTTTTTAATAGCCATTTCGTGGTGAATATTTTATACTGTTTTTTTTTCTTAATTTGCTGTCAGAAAAATCGCTCATTATACATATTAAAAATAAAAAACACGACTGACAACTTCAGCTTGACCGAAATCGGCCTCGCGGGCCAAAGCGAATCGGCCTTCGGCCTAGGCATCTCTGCTGGTTACTGGGGGTTTAAGATGAAATCGGAAGGTCATCCATGTATATGAAAGACTCTGCCTTCGGCGTCGCCCCGCTCTTTGCTCACGAGACGGAGCGGAGCACGGCCTTTAGCCTAGCCTGGACCCAGCTCGGGCGAGGCCAAAGACCGAACTCCGGCTTGTAAACAAAGAGCGGGGCGAGGCCGAAGGCCGAGCTTACATCAAAATCTTCAGGACTTATGGAGGAACAAAGTGAACGCTAAAAACATACAGTCCTTTTTTGGTCAGTCGTGTAAAAAAAGGTTACTTAAAAAAATACTTGCTGGACTATAGTTGACCTTGAAAAATAGTCTTAATATCGATAGGCCTATCAATAGTATCGATACTTACTATTGACTCTTATATTTCAACAAACAATCGATGCTTCTAAAAACTATACATAAGTTGATAAGAAAACGTCAATAGTATTGAAAACTAATACTATCGATTGTATCGCAAAACCAATACTATCGATAGTGTTGGTTATCATATCATTAGTATTGATTTGTTATCGATACCATCGATTTGCCTATCGATATTGTGACTATTTTTCAAGTTCACAATACTATTGTCAATATTATCGATAGTCAACACTATTACTGCAACACTAATCGGTAGTATCGAAAACATCAAAAGCACTTTCGATAATCTATTGATTTTCAAGTTGAATAAAATAAATTATTGCTATTGCAACAACACTAGTAGTTCACACTAGCGTTGCAGGATTATGATAGTTTGACTATTGATAGTTGACCTAGAAAAATAGGCCTATCGATAGTATTGCTCTTCGATACAATCGATACTATTGATGTTTCCTAATCAATGATATCGATTCTATTGAATTACAATACAATACTACAGAATTTTTACAAGCTATCGATAGTGCAATAGTATCAATGTTTGTTGAAATATAAGTGTCAATAGTATCGATACTATCGATAGTATTGATTAGAAAACATCAATAATATCGAAAACCAATACTATTGCTAGCATCGATTGTATTTGTTATCATCGATTACTATTTATCCTATTGCAAACTTTATTGGCTTTCGATAGTATTAATGGTTTCAATACTATTGATACGCTTATCAATAGTGTGGCTATTTTTCGAGGTCACAATACATGAGGGATTTTCCGGGACCTAAATTAAAAAAATAAATAGTTCCAGATGATTTCATATGTATGTGGCGCTTAGTAAAAGGCGAGACCATTCAAAAAGCAAAAATGCACGGTATTGGCATTAAAAAAAAAACCTAATAAAAAAACATCTAAAAAGTATCAATATTGTGATTTGTGCAACTGTCAAACTGTTATGTCATTATTTTTCTGCCTCTGGCTGACAATAAAAAGCGCACAATAAAACGCCATCTGTTGAGTCTTTTTTATACTGATTTTTTTTTCTTAATTTAGCTGTCAGAAAAATGCTCATTGACAATGTTATCGATAGTCAACACTATTGCTGTTGCTGCAACACTAGTCTTCATGTCAGTTTACTTTGCCTGCGACTCTGCGACTATTTAATAATTTAATTTACCTATTTCATTAAAATTGTTCATTTTATTGACGTTTTTTCTTGGTTTTCTCAATAAAAAAGGTGTACTTTCATAATATAAGGTGAATATAATTAAATAGGGATAATAAACTCGTATTGGTGAGTACTTTTCAATGATTTTGTTAGTGTATTAATTGAAATTGTGTTTATTTCGGTTCCGTTCTCAATAAATTGCTATTTTAGGTGATGACGGCGCGGCAAGGGGTATCTAATATGAACTATTCGTGTCCTGGAGTCGTATGTCTCTTAAACGTTGTAGTTAGATTGGTAGAAATAGATTGAAAATGTATTGTCTGCCCCTAATATTATGTGGGAAAGTTGCACAATCGTTCCCACTGACATCATGTGTTTGATAGTACAAGGACAGAGACCGACTCTCTAATCTCTATATTTATATGTAATATTTTATTAGTTAGACAATTATTGCCTTAGTTAATTGGTTTTGCAGTTAAAATGTTTCATGTGTATTTGTTGCCCAAGAAATAGTTATTGGCTTTTATCATTAGAATAAGATATTGCATTACATACATGTGTTGTATAATCTACAAAATATTATAGTTTTTCCCTAGGTATACATATTTAAATACTTACATTCAATAATTTTTAATATGTGACTTAACTAGTATTAGACTACCTACTTATATTGTATCCTTCCTCCTTTAGTGGATTCCGCATGACTGAGGTTCTTTTTTCCTAATCCTCAAAAATGTTAATCATAAGTCATAGATACCAAAATTAGTCATTTCATATAAATTTTCACTGATTACTTTCTTATCAACAACGGTCACTGTTGTTATCTGCTTATGATGTATGTTTTTGTGTATATTGTGCATGGTTTCTTTCTATGCATTAGTTAGGTGGAATTAATTTGAGTATTTTCAAATAGTTAATTATTTAGTAAGTGTTTAAAAAAAAATTTTCCTTTATTTGTTGTATGTTGTGCTGTCCGACTAGTAACTTTAACAGTTGAACGTAAAATTTATAAAAAAATTTAAAAAGCAAAGGCATGTGGTTTATAGTGTTAGTAAAAATTGAGTGTGGATGAAGAGCGATAAGTATCACATCATGTGGAAACCTTAGTTTAGCCTATCCCTACCAGAAATAGGTAAAATTATTTCAAGTGACTCCCAATGGCTCTGGCGATTCTGCACGGTAATGGGGCTGTTGGGAATACAAATGCTTCAATGGTCCTGGCCCCTGGCATTAACAGGGCCATTGGAAAAAATATTTCATGGCCCCAGTGTGTTTTTAAATGGGACTGATAACATGAAATCAATAGGCCCCGTTGTACAAATCTGGTAGAATCATAAAGTATTATTTTATAGACTTTATATATATGAACTACACATAAAAATAAGTAATAGTGGGTAATCACTTTGTTGTCCGTATGTCTGTCAAACTTTTTTTTCAGGTACGCTTAAAGATATCAAGTTGAAATAAATATTGAATCAGGTCACAGTCTCTTTCAGCAAAAAAATAATCTAAATTATACGTCAACACGATCAGGAGATATTACCGTAAATATTGCAAATTTTTGCATATTCTGCAATTTTAGACAGCAATCAAAACCTATGAGGTCTAACAGTACTTATACAGGAATAAATCTGAAAGTTATAAATATGTTGTTGGAAGTCTAAAAAAAAAAGCGTTACAATGGGCCCGTCACCAAGGCAGTACCACCAGGGCCGTTGGGAGTCACTCGACTACCGGAGTCCATCCAGTAGCAGCCGACACTAGTGAACTAAACCATCAACCAGTGAGAACCAACATGTATATTCTCAGCCATAATTTATTTAAAATTACCTTCCTATACCTACAAAATTAAAATTTTTTGTTTTATCACACTGTAGCGGTCAATATGGCGGAAGCAGGATTCCCCGGGCAGCACACCACGACCACCACGGTCACGTCGAGCACCACCGTGCAGACCAACCTGAGGTTTGATCCGCTGTATGTGAGGACCATACCTGGCATCTTAAAAGTTGTGCAAGTTGTGAGTAACATTTTCTTGTAAAATGTATTAATTTTATAATTAGTTTTTGCCCATTGTTATTCCCTGAAGTTATTTTAAAGTGTGGAAAATCTGATTAAGATAAATAGGTCCTATCATACTAATGTTATAAAAAGGAAGTACGCGTATACGATTAATGATATTGTTGAATTTATTTGTTTTGTTCTCATGTGAAGTGAATTTGTAATTCTTAATGAGAATAAATAATCTCAAACCTAAAAAGTGTTTGTAAGTTTGTTTGTAGGGGTACTCTTCGGAACTACTGAACCGATTTCAAAAATTCTTTCACCAATAGGGTACCTACCTGTAGGGGATACCTGAGTGACATAGGCTACAATTTATGTATAATGTCCCGTGCGAAGCCGGGGCGCTAGTATTATACTTATCCCTACCTCTTAAAAATCCAACTGGAAAGTCTCAAAGAGATACGTTAGAGCTAAGACAATATTCCCAGAATGTTCATCCACATCATATTGTTTACAAACGAGAGAGTGCCACCTTGGTATGCGTTCCCGTTACGTGCGCCGTGTCATCGTAAATCGCAATGGATCATTAGGCATGTGCCACATGCGTCAAATAACTTGCTTTTACTTTCCTTGAATCCCTTGGAAACAAAACTTTTTAGAGATTAAAATTTATATGCAACTAGCTGCGCTCCGGTGCTCCGCTTCCGTGTGAATTTCGGGATAAAAAGAACCCTTTGTGTTAATCCAGGTTTCATTCCACCCATATACCAAATCTTGTCGAAATTCGTCCAGTAGTTTTTGCGTAAAAGAATAACTAACATACATTCTCACTGTCACATTTGTAATATTAGTAAAGTAGGTTGAGTGAGTCAAATTAGTGACGGTTTTTCGTACATTCATCCCCTATATCCCCATTCCTCTTGGGGGTTGATATATTATAAACAACAAAGTAGGTATCTAGCTTTGTTTAAATTCTTTCTGTTTGTCTTTAATTTCTTTAACTATCTTCATGCCAAATTTCATTAAAATCTGTTCAGCAGTAACAAACAGATGCATGTATAAATAGATTCTGTACCCAACATAGTATGCTAAGCATAATGGCGAATCGAGTAGTTTTGAAAGCGTTACAAACAAACTCACCTTGGCATTTAGAAAATCAGATAGATAGATAGATTGATCAACAATTTATTGCACCATTTACAGAAAAGAAATACAAAGTAGTAACAAAAGTAAATACATATATAAATGAGCGCAAAAGGCGGGCTTATCGCAAAAGCAATTTCTTCCAGCCAACCTTTGGGTGGAAGGAAATATACGTGAAAAAAATGTAGGGTGCAGTAAACAAATCAGTTTAGGACATTAATGCGTCCGAGCGATCAAATAGATATTTCCTCTTACAATTTAATTACTGTTTTTATGCACTATGCATCACATTTTACACATAGAGTTTAGTGTGTGGTTGGAATACTCCATGTATCAAAAAAATATGTTGATTTATTAAGGCGACTTTTTATTTCAGCTAAGCAGCTTGATCGGCTTCCTGTGCATCCAACTATCCCGGTACAGCCACATCTCCAAAGGCGCGTACTTCATCTGGATCTCCATGTTCGCGTTCTGGTTCAGCGGCATCTTGCTGCTGCTGTACCTGTTCCACATGGTGGAGAAGTTCTTCAGGATCCCGTGGCTGAAGATCGAGTTTGTGTTCTGCGCGCTGTGGACGCTGCTGTACCTGATCGCCGCTAGTATAGCCACGTCGGTGTATGACGGTGGCTATTCCGCTGGCGCGGTGAGTTATCACCTTTACTTATGGCTGATTGGGTAGATATACAAAGGAGTTTTGTCTCTTTGTTACGAAACCTAATTTTATATGGAGAAACTCGCTTTCTACGTCTAACTAGTATATTTACATGTTTATATTCCCTGGTCTGGAAGCTAAAAAAGTATAGAGTATACTAGCTGCTTTTCTAACCGAGCAGATTGTAAAAGTCATTCAAGGGAAAGGCTTCAAACTACGGCGTTGGGCAGCCCCAGCCCCAGTTTAAAGCCACAAGAACACTTTACACACACAAGTAATTACACACTATTTGAATCTCTATTCCACTAATACGCCCACTATTCAGCTAAACGTGACCCTTGAGTCTCGCGACTCTGTCTACCCCGTTAGGAATAAAGACGTGATACAGTATGTGTATATCTAGCTTATTCTTTAAAATTCCTTAATAACTGTGTTTTTAGATGTTTATAATTTTTAGTAATTAAGTTTTATTGTACTGTAAGTTTTTCGATTTAAATAAAATAAATAAATAAAAATACAGCTATTAAAAAAGAGTTCTTAGCGTGTCGACTCGGGGCGGGTCAAATTTGTGGTGACCAATATGACGCCACAGATACAGCATTATCTGTTGCGTCATACAGGTCTTTAAGAAAGAATATGTTTAATTTCAGTTCTTCGGGTTCGTAGCAACACTAGCGTACGCCATCGACGCATTTTTAAAATGGCGGGCGGTGCGCGCGGGTGCGCTCGCGCAGGGTTCCCGCGTCGTGTCCAAGCAGACCACGTCCGTGGAGGCGCCGCCCAGGGAGGGGTACTAACTAGTTACGTTAACGAGTTTTCAACTTTATTTGCTGTGTTACAAGTGTTATATTTCGGATTTAATGCGATTATTTTGCCCTGAAGTGACATATTTTAAAATATATTGAATTGAAGGAGGTATTATTAGTTGATTGAAAGGATTCTAACGCTACTGTTTTTGTTTTTAATATATTTCTTTGTACTGATGTTTTAGGTTATTATCTAACGACATCTGATCGCTTTAATAACGTGTGAAAATTTTTGTTTAATATTTCTCTCTAGTGTTGGAATAAGAATACCTCTTTATGTACTTATTTTAGAATGTACTCTTGCATATAATGTTATTCAGTAGTGTAGGCACTCGCCTGGCACCTAGTCATGCAAGAAACGGTATTTAAAATAGGCACTTTAAATATTAATGCGGTTTACAATCAACAAAATACACGACGAATTTATGAGAGTATAAAAAGACAATGCAATGACAAAATTAAATAAGTTTTAATCTTTACCACAACAAGAAGATTTATGTCAAATTTAACGTTTCTCAGTTTGACATTCCTCAGCCAATCAGATGTTACGACGACGTGATTGATTTATTGTTATTGGCTAAAACGTGAATGTAATATTTGACGTAACTCTTCTTTGTAAAGAATTAGTACATTGGCTGCTGGATCGTGTCGTGGTATCGTGGCTCGTACGATCTACTTTTTACCGTGAACATCAGCGACCAACCAAAATACGCATTTATAATGTCATACACGTGAACGTAATGAATGCCTTCATTAATTTATTCCATTCATCAAGTGACAGTGCAGAGAACAATTGGGCCGTCTGTCACGTCAGAAAGGTGGTCCAAACTGGCCGAAAATGACTTCCGTTTGAAGTCGAAACTAGTCGGCAGTCCCGGCTAACAACACACCTGAATTCAACAATAGGGATGATGACTGGGTAAAAAATAAAATATATGATGCTATTTAAATAATGAAACATTATAATTGAATGTCACTTTAATTGATCAATTTTATTTATAACATGGTTTACTATTTTTTAGTTCTAATTAAAGTATATTGGGAATGCTTTTTGACTCCATTAAAAGTGACGTCACCGTTGAGTACTGTCATACAAGTCCCATATAAATTATTGTTTTTGACATTTAGAAAAAAGTAACTAATTTGACTTGTTGTCATCTACCCTATTCCATGTGTTACCGTTTTACCGTGAATTTCCACGACACACTACGGCACAAGTTTTTAAAAGTCATTGAATAAATGACAACTTGAATTAGTGCAAACATAAACTGCCCTACCCCACTAAAACCTATCTTATGGGCGACACGTTATATTCATGCGACTTTTCATTGATGTAATCGAATGAATGACAACTTAATTAGGTTTTATTTTTAGTAATAAGATGTTATCTAATCAACTCACAACATTGTTACAAAGATCGCACACATTGATGAAACGTCATCATTAAATAAGTTATGTATTTCGTGTTGTATTTGTTGTTTTTAAAGTTTATATATAAGTTAAGAGCAAAATGTACCTTTGTAATCTTATTTAATTACTTAAACGACTCAATCATATTAATTTCTTTAATACGAATTTTTACCGGAATTTAAGAGATGACAAGTTTATATTGTAGAATTTTAAAATGGTACCAAAGATTCGGCGTCAATGTATAGGAATGCTCAATGAATTTTTTCAATCTATTTTTTTTTTTACATTTATTGATCTATTTGTATTTTTGTATCGATGTGCTATAAAGATATACAGGGTGATTCTAACTTATTCAATATTATGGATTTAATCGTTTTAAAATAGAAGACTTAGCTATACGTAAAACTATTGATGTTAAAGCGATGTTTTCGGAAAGGAATGAACGGATGATTCGGAAATCCATAAAGAATTTAAAAAAAGTTGTTTGTTATATTTTAGAAATAAGAAGGTATATCGGATTAGAATAACCGTGTATATCTTATAGATATATTTTCTGAGTATT
This sequence comes from Ephestia elutella, assembly GCA_018467065.1. NCBI lineage: Eukaryota > Metazoa > Arthropoda > Insecta > Lepidoptera > Pyralidae > Ephestia > Ephestia elutella. Next base: position 19,528,933 of record CM031567.1, on the reverse strand, counting down.
ATCGCACTATATCAATATGAAGACGGGTAAAAATATATAATTATATAGGTAATATGGCAGACACCTGACACGTGTTTATATGAAGTCACATATTTAATTGATACTTTTATTATCGATACGTCTCCTTTTGATATATATTTTTTCTATGAAATATGTACAGTAAAATTAGTTTATCTAAGACTTTTGAGAATGAGTAAAAAACAGTATTTTTTAAAGTAAAATTTATGGTAAACTCGGGATATCTAGGATATAAAATAAAACAGAACCGACTGGTAGTTTCAGAATGTTTAAACAAAGCTGAGGTATAGATTAATGTCTTTCATACTTATATATGTAGATATATGTTATATATTTTGTGTTATATGGTGTCTTTAATAAAATTAGCGCTTTTTTAAGATAACTTTGTAAAGATTAGTTGAATAACAAACATTATTTTCATACTCATTTAAGGCAAAGCTGTGACATTTTCAAATTTGAGATTGATTTAATTTTTAGTTAAAATAAATAAGCACAAATACAGATTGAGCTACCTATATAAGTTGTAAAAGTAAATTTATTTCTGCTATGGGACACTAAATTCAAATACCTATATTATTAAGTGATTAAAAGACACTCAGTTTTTTAAAATAAATGCTTTAGTTCTCTACTAAAAAGACTAAATCATTCTTACTCAAGTATATATTTATATGTATTAGAAGAAATATTACACATATTTTTATGTAAGTACTTTTTATGTTTGACAAGATATAAAAATATGGAACAAACACCTATTTTAAATTTACTAATTTTCCTGTTAAAACTGGTGGTTATAATTAATATTATAATGTGTTCAAATATTGTTATGTAAACTTGTTATTATTATAGGAAACAGACATTAGTCTGTCAAATATCTTACGTTTTAGTGCGATAAGTTTGCATAAGGGCTCGTGCAGCGTGCCGGCGACTTCGCGCGACTTCGGTCGCACCGACTCGCGGCGACTTTCTGCTACTAAAAACAGTGCAGCGTGCGGGCGACTAGCGACTAGCGATTACTTGCGAACAATCAATAGCAATTTACAATAGTTAACTATTGGTGTTATTACTGAACATACGGCATAATGTTTGTCTTCGTGAATAAGCATATCATATAGTATATACAATTATAAAAAAATTAAGGCGTTTAGTGGAGGGCAAATTTTTCAATTCCCAACCCTAATCATATTTTTATTTCACTTGTCTGGTGCTACATTTTTCTTCTTGTTATGTGCATATATTAATTATTAGTACTGCTATTAATTGTAGTTTAAGTAAGTTCTGATTGAATGAAAGTCACTAGATAAACTGATAAAATAACTATATTGATAAAAACTGCTAAACTATGATGGGCGATGAAACGTATGAGGACGCGCGGTGCTCTTGATGACCGAATGCGAACTGGCTATAATTTCATTAGAATGAGGTGAATAGGTGCATTGCTGACTTAACATAAATGTACGGTGCATTGCTCGTACATGCTCCCGAGCGGCAGAAGAAAGTAAGTAAGCTACGAGCTTAAACTAACATCATGAAAAACAATTTCGTCTAATAACTAATGTAAGTAACTGAAGCATGATTAACAATTTAGCTAGTATCTGGAATAGTATAAACCGAACGGAGCACAGGCGATGTGCTACGACTACGACTTTGTTTCAACACTCGCGCACTGCACTGATCTACAACATTGATATTTTGTTTACACTTCACTTCACTACACCGAGTACAAACGTCGTCGTGGCTAGAGCGGGCGGCTGGTCGCGGCCTCGCGACCGCGGCGTAGACCGCCTCTGAGGCCCCAGCCTCCGAAGTCCCGGCTTCAGCTGCTGCATGACTCTGATCTCTGGTTGCCTGCTGTCCTTGTCTGCGTTTGTATATACGTCTTGATACGTAAAAGATCGTGATAAGGAGCATTAGCGCGAATAGTACATATATCGCAGCGTAGTGATGTACATCGTGGTGAGATATGCGCTCAGATATTGGTTCACTTTCCTTGATTTGTTTCAGTTTATTTTGGATGTCTAAAAGTTGTCTATGATTCTCTATTGTCTCGATACTGGTGTCATTCGAAAGATATTTTTCTGGTATGGTTAAGTTAAGGACGCTGTTTATGGGAGATAAATCTGGTAGAATAATTTCTGGATTCACATTGAGTTTGCTAGTTTCATGTTTATGAGTGTACACAACGAAATCAGCTGTTTTGATAGCGCAGTTTTGCCCGACTGATAATATCCCGGCGTGAGTCAACCGAGCGGTAGTAATTTGATCTTCGCATAATAGCTTCAGGTGACACACATCACAACAGAAGTAAAAGTAATTATTTAATGTATTTAATTCCGACCAAACATTAAAACACGAATCTTGGTTAACTTCACATGATTTTGTTCCTGGATTTTTCTTGTAAAGGTCTTGATCTTGTTTCATGTCGAAAATAGGTTTCTTGAGATGGCATAGAAGAAGTTGAGGTTTCTGCTGGATGCAAGACTTAATATCATTTTCAGATAACGGAATGAAGGTATCTCGCTGTAAATTGATCGCTACATATTCTTGTTTAGGCACGATAGTGATAACTTTGTTATTGACTTGATGCGGAAGAGGGATGATTCTTGCTACCTCGTAAGTATCGTGCGTAGTTAGCGGTATTTTAATTTCAATGATAAGATATTTTTCAGACATTCTGGTATGGACTTGAAGGCAGTTGTAGATTTCAGATAAATCATTACTGGTGATCGGCACTGATAATTCCTTGGGTAATTGTCCAGATATGATGTTTAACTCGTGTCTCAGCTGATCTGGTGATAACAAATGAAGGCTGAACTTTCCATGACTAATATTGGTAAACGTATTAAATAATAAGTCTTGAATATTTTTCAGAGAATACAAAATATTGTTCGCGATTATTGCTGATGTGATAAAATCCGTAGTATATAATAAATCTGATTGCACTTCTGCTAGTTTATATTGAAAGTCATTTAACTTTTTGTTGACAGTTTTGTGGTGTAAATTCATGATGACTTCAAAATTCTTCAATGAATTGAATTCAGCTTCTACGATCGAAGTTTGGTTTTTCCACAACAATGATAGGTGTTTTTCATTATCCTTGATGATTTCTATGTCCTTTTCATACTTTTCCGCAAAACGCTCGTCAAGGACACCGAAGAGTGAATTTGCGATGTAACCTACACCATTGACTAACCCGCGACGCTGTCTGGTGAGAATATTTGTTTCTTGATTATTCATGAGGTCGTCAATTTCCTTGTAAAGATGTAGTTCGTTCGCCCCGTGCTTAAGTTGTAATATGATTCCAGAGCAGTGTGATGGTTCTTTTATCTTCGTGAACAATGTATCCAGGTACTGTATATATTTATTGAGCGTTATAATACCGTCTTGATAAGGCTCTGTGTTATAGTAGACAACCAGTCGCCAGTCGTCTCTAATAATATTCATGTCCGTAACGTGATCGAAATAGAATCCAGTTTTGTTCTGTAGACTTGATATGTTGAATGATGCTTGTGAGGGCGAAATAAATGCAATTAAAAATAAAACTAAAGATACTGCTACCGATGAAAAACAGTATTTCTTCTTGTTAACTGATTTTTGAGAAGACGAGGGAGGCGTGTCGTGTTGACTTGTTAAATCTTGATTTACGTCATCTTCCGAATCCGATTGCTTGACTGGCAAGACAGACAATTTTACGACGGGACGCTTGATTAGCCCGTTTTTAGTTTTGACTGTTACGACTCTGACTAACCCGTCGCTACCTTGATGTAGGTCGACGACTCTTCCCAAGGCCCACTTGCCGGGCGGTATATTGTCATCCCTGATTACAACAATATCATTTATTTGCAGATTTCTTTGCGGTTTTCGCCATTTGCTTCTAGCTGCTAATTGTGTAAGATATTCATTACGCCAGCGGTCCCAAATACTCGAAAATATTTTTTGTGTTAAATGCCACCTTGTTCGCAGATCTCTTTCTGTTTCTATAATTGTAAGTGTGGGGCCGCTTGCTAAGAAATGAGATGAAGTAAGGTAATTTAGATCGTCGGGATCTTCTGTAAGTGGACATAGCGGTCGGGAATTCAGACACGCTTCGAGTTGGGCGAGCAACGTGCTATACTCCTCGAACGTAAGGCGCTGTTCTCCGACGACACGCTTCAAATGGTACTTGAGGCTTTTCACTGAGGACTCCCATAGGCCTCCTGCCGAAGGATTTGCCGGACAATTGAAGTGAAATTGGATACCCAATTCAGAAATTCCAGACATCAGTTGATTGTTGAATGTGTTATGTATATCTTTATATTCCTGCTGTAAAATATTGTTGGCGCCTATAAAATTAGTGCCTTGATCGCAATACATATGTTCTGGAGTTCCTCTCCTAGCAGCTATACGACGCAAAGCCGCTAGGAAGGCTGATGATGTGAGGTCAGATACGATCTCTAAATGTATGGCCTTGGTCACCATACAGACGAAGACTGCGACGTATCCTTTGGTAGTCTTAATACCTCGGCCCTTGTTGGCCTTGACGAAAATGTGTCCAGTGTAGTCCACTCCACATCGTGAGAAGGGACGAGAAGGATCTGTTCTTGCTGAAGGTAAGTCCCCCATCATTTGATACTGCTTGAGGGGCTCCGCCTTTTTACATTTAACACATAAACGTAATCGCTTCTTTGTGGCCCTGTTGCCACCTAACAACCAATATTTTCTCCTGATAAATGATGTGGTAAGTCTTGCTCCTCCATGGTAAGTAAGCTCGTGACACTGATCAATGATAAGATCTGCTAATCTGCTGCTGCTTGATAAAATTATAGGATGCTTCATGTCCTCATCTATGTTTGCATGCTTCAATCTCCCCGACACGTAACAAACCTGCTGAGTCCAGTGTCGGTGCCAAATTTAAAATCTTGCTTTTATTGCTGACTTGTAATCCTTGCTTTAAATTGCTTATTTCCTCTAAAAATTCCTTTTTCTGCTGTTCCTTGATAATTATTTCATTAGCTTGCTTTAATTCCTGTATTGTAAGATAACCTTGCTTATTTTCCCGCTTGATGAACCTACGTACCCATGCTAGTACTCGTATTGCTTTATTTAATGAACTGTACTTGTTTAATAAGCTCTCGATAAAGTCATTGTCATATGATATTTGCGCATTGTTTACTTGATTATTTTTCTTGATTTCTAGGCTCGTCGTATACTGAGGCCGTTCTGAATTTTCTTGATTTGTAAATGCTGGTAGCCAATTTGGACCTTGAAACCAAATGTCATGATTGCTTAATTGCGAGGCCGTCATGCCACGGCTCGCGCCGTCCGCGGGGTTGTCACTTGATTTGACATAACGCCAGCAATCAGATGGCATTACTGATGTTATTTTTTGAACGCGGTTGGCCACAAAAGGTTTCCACCTACTACTGTCTCCGTTTAACCAAGCTAGGACGACCATGCTGTCGACCCAACCAAATATCTTGATCTTGTAATTGCTCAGGCATTGCATGATTTTCGCCATTAATTTAGATAAGAGAAGGGCTCCACTCAACCACAGGGCGGGAGCTTCATAGAAACAGGGCGTCAAATATACCTACTACTACTACAAATGAAACTGTACATCAGTGAACACGTCAATGTGTGCGTTAAACAACTAGGGTCGCCACAGCAAAATTATTGTTTTTAAAGACGCCGCGACAATGTTGTATGTTGAAAGTGACAACTCCGTTCGTTCCATTATGTTTGCCATGCTGTTTGATATCAGCGTCTTACTGGATAATAACTTTATTCAACATTTATTCAGAAAGGCAGATTAGGATGATAAGCCGACGACAAAGACACGAAAATAAAATTTATTTCTCATATGTTGCTCCCATTTACCCACAAAATGGCATATAACGAAAAAAATAATATCTAATGATGTGAAATATTTTTAATTACTTTGCTTACCTACCTGTATTCATCTTTCGGTGTATAAAAACGTCCTTCTTAGTTTGTACTAGATAAATAAAGGTTAACTGCGCATTACCTTACCATAATAGTTTCATTAAAACGACGTTTCTTTCTATCTATAAAAGCGAAACGTAAGAGTAGCTTGAGATACGCTTCGCAGTCGCAGCTGCTAACCCTGTTTCATAGTGTCCCTCGATTCAAACGGGCGGGGTAGAAGTGCGGGGTACGCCATATTGCGGGAGAGGCAGGGAGCTTCCTTTCTGTACGTAGTACTTATATTAATTCTGTGACTCAACTCTAATCTAGGCATTGATAATGATTTAATGATGGGAACTAATTTTGATTTTCCTGCTATCAAAACTACTGATGAAGTCCCGTCATTTTTGTTTACCTTGCAGTATACGACGCAAGCGTAAGCTTTAGTGCTTGCGTCGCAAAATCCATGCAGCTCTACTTCACATTTTTCATCTGTTTGTAACCATCTTGGTATTTTGTAATTATCAATATTTTTGAGATCTTGTTTAATTGTACACCACTCATTCCAAATTTTATCTGGTACCTGGCTATCCCATTGGATGTCTTGTTTCCATATATCTTGAAAAATAATTTTTAATTTTGTTGTTAGGGGGGTTAAATGCCCCATCGGATCATATAACTTTGAAATATCTGAAAGAAGCGCGCGCTTGGTACGTTTTGTTGAGGTAGATGATGTAAACATGATATCTGATTGGAATGTAAATTTGTCTTCACTCGGATTCCAGCGAAGACCGAGTGTTTTTGTTGACTCCATATGTCTAAAATCGAAATTCTCTTGTTTTTCATCGTCATCTAATAATTCAGATAAATTCGACTTCCACTTTCTCAAATTAAAACCGCCTGCTTTTAGAAGATTAATTAAATCTTGTTTTAATCTTAATCCTGATTCTTTTGAGTGTGCTCCATACAATAAATCATCCATGTAAAATGAAGTTTCTAAAATTTCTGGGGCTAAACTTCCCTGATAGTTTATTTTTTCGTCTTGAGCTAAACGTCGAAGCGTCATCATGGCAAGAAACGGTGCCGCCTTTGTGCCGTAAATGACTGTCGTTAATTTATACTCCTTCAAAACATCTGATTCTTTTTCTCTCCATACTAACTTTTGTAAATTTTGATCATCTGAATGTAGCCAAACGTTTCGAAACATTTTCTCTATGTCAGCAGTGAACGCAAATTTAAAAGTTCGCCATTTGATGATAAGATTTTGAAGGTCTTGTTGCAAATTTGGACCCCTACACATGACCTCATTTAGACTATAACCACTCGATGTTTTCGACGAAGCGTTTACGATTACGCGGAGGGGGGTGGTAGACGAGGAATCACGTGTAACGCCAAAGTGAGGTAAATAACATTCGATGCTCGGGTTACCGACGTTCGGCTCCGCCGGTGTCATATGGCCTAGCGACAAATGTTCGTTCATAAAATTCTTATAATTTAATGCATAATTTTTGTCCTTGTTAAATTTCCTTTCTAGTTGATAAAATTGAGCAATTGCTTTGTTTTTTGAATCCCCTAACTTTTCCTGATAATCTGGTTTTAATGGTAATCGAACTTCATATTTCCCATCTAGCCGTCTTTTAGTAGTAGATTGGTAAAAATCCATGCACGCTTGATCTTCAGATGATAAACTTGATTGTTCAGAGATATCTTCTATTTCCCAAAATTGTCTGATTCCTTCTAAATTGTTTATAACGACGTTACATTGGAAAATTTTTGTTTGTCCGCGGTGGGTAATGTTGAACTTGATCTTATGATACCATCCATGAGTATTATTGAATAAATATCCGCACCTAATAGAATGTCAACCGGCCTGCTTACGTAAAATTCTGGATCTGCTAACTTAACGTTTTGTAAATATGACCAACTCGGTTTTGGGAAAGTGTTGCCTGGTAAATGCTTGATAAGGTTTTTCATCACGAGAACATCAGTTCGGAATGAAAAATCGTTGACATTTGATTTACAATTGATCGATATGAAACCGTTGCAGCTGGCTTCGTTTCCCCCGATACCTACTACGAACCCTTTACATCTTTGACGTGGTAGCCCGATGAGTTGGGAAGCATGATGTGAGATGAGAGACATCTGTGAGCCCTGATCTAAGAGTGCTCTCATCTTGATGAATGTGCCGTCTGCAGCCTGTACTGAGATGACCGCAGTAGCTAATAGTATTTCGGAAGGGTCGTTTTCGAGGGTGATACGTGTGTTACTTTGGACATTAGGCATGCTCGTGATCGCGCTTGAAGTAGGTCGTATGTCCGGTGTTGTATTACGTGACGTGAATGCCTCGTGTAATAAAGTATTGTGTTCTTTATTGCAATCCTTGCATCTATTACTTGAAATGCATGTTTTTCCATGATGGTTATAGAGACAATTCGAACAAAGATTTAGTTTTGATGCTGTTTTTCTTCTCAAATAAGGAGGCATTGCTAGGAATTTCGGACAAAAGTATATACCATGATCGTTGTTGCAAACTGGGCAATTATATTTGCTGTTGAAATTGATTTTATTATTAGGAATATTTTTACTAGAATTGTTAGACTGTATAGAGAAAGTATTTTTGGATAGATTCGACTTTTGTTGATTATTTTGATACCGAGACGATTGATTTGCTTGATGGAAATTTGTTTGATTATATTTATGCTGAGAGTTCTCTTGTTTTTTCCTTGATGTTTCTAGAGTAGTGAACTTGGCTTCTAAAAATTCCAAAAAATCTTTTAATACGGGTAATTCTCGGGGATTAGGTACAAACTCCATGTAGTCGTTGTATGTTTCGCTATCCAGCTTCTGTGTTAATATATAGACGAGTAAAGGATCCCATGTCTTGATATCGACCCCTAAATTCTTGATGGCATTTAAACATTCTAGTGACGTGTCATGAATTCGCTTGATATGATGTAATGACTGCTGTTGAGCAACGGGAATACTCATTAAAATTACTTACTTAATTACTAACTTAGGGGTGGACTGTTCCCTGTGCGCTACTGACCACAACTTGTTATTTATGTCTCTTTTTAACTGATTGAATGTTTCTTCATGTCTTGTGAATGATGTTTCATACAATGGATTGTCTTCGTTTAATTCACTATCGATTTCCCAATGAAGCGAATCGATAGCCGACCACCTGGATTGTAAGTTCTTCAAAGTATCCTCGAATTCCCACTTCTCTTGAATTTTATCTAAATTGATGTTCTTGACTGTTCTCATAAAAGCCTTAAAATTTGCTGATTGTTTTCTTAGCATCTCGTCGAGCTTGCTGTTAGATCCTCGATCGGAGAGCTCCTTGATTTCTCGTTGGGGGCTTGGTTCTGTTGGGTCACCGCTTGCTAAGTGACGTACTGTTGGAGCTGGTGATGGTTTTTCTACTGACATCCTGATAAATGGAATAGTAAAAATTGATAAAATTAAATAAAAGGAAAGATCTTACTGCTTGCTGTGCTAACTGAAGATTCCCGTGCTCCCTGATAGCACAAGGAAAGATGCTCTGGTAATGTCCTGTGTGTCCTGATAACACAAGTACGCTGCTCCTGGTTGTATGAACTTGTTTTCACACACAAAAATCCTGATGACGTGGACTGGTAATTTTCCACAACGTGATTACACAGACGAAACACGTGACACTTTTTAACTAAAAAAACGCGCCAAGGTCCCGCCTGATGCTCGAAGGACCAATGTACGGGTTGATTCCGTAAGTTCTGATTGAATGAAAGTCACTAGATAAACTGATAAAATAACTATATTGATAAAAACTGCTAAACTATGATGGGCGATGAAACGTATGAGGACGCGCGGTGCTCTTGATGACCGAATGCGAACTGGCTATAATTTCATTAGAATGAGGTGAATAGGTGCATTGCTGACTTAACATAAATGTACGGTGCATTGCTCGTACAATACCTTTTCTTATATTCTTACCTATCAGCGAGAACAATGTAATTGGCTATCTAGCAATCATATATGTATAATAATATTTATAGATATTCCAAAGCTGTAATGTTCTCCAAATAAAATAAAATAAAATAAATAATTTGGCAACAAAATATCTATCTTGGTATTTTCTATGTTTTTGGTTCCAAAGCGCCGGGCGACTACGAACTGCATCTATTAAACCTTTTGCATCCATTATTATTATAAAATAGATATCAATTAAGTACTGCGCTGTGCAATCGCAAGCGACTGTGACGACTGGTCGCTGCAAGTCGCGCGACCACTGGTCGCCAGTCGCGTGCACGCTGCACTCAGCCGTTTAGTTATACACGTTCAATCAAGTCGCCGCGAGTCGGTGCGACCGAAGTCGCGCGATGTCGCCGGCACGCTGCACGAGCCCTAAGTGTGACGGTATACGTTTTGCATGACTTATAACATAACACGAAGCTTGCGTAGTGCCCTACTCACAATATGTGGTCATAGCTCAATTTCACTACATAAAATCGTTGTTATACACTAAGCTGGACACTACATCCATATTTTTTTATACTTGCTAAACGTAAGTTTTAAAGAGTTGCACAGCAAATGAATATTGTACTTTTTTCTCTAAGGATAATGGTATTTTCTACTTAGTTACTTGCTATGGCTTTTTTTATTTTCAAGCATTTATTTCGCATTAATTTTAGCTGTACTTAAATTATTTTACATTTATTACACTAATATTTTACAAGAATATGATACCGCCCCATCGAAACAGTGCCTTAAATAAAAGTATTTTTTATTCATGTACTTATATTGATTTTATATATATAATCCTTGATGTTATTCAAATTCTCTATATAATATTATTTTTTTAAATTAGCATGACGTTTTTTATTATCTTCTTATTGTGTTTTTTGTAAATATCTGTATGAATGAATTAAAAAAAATCATGAGCGTTTTTAAACTTATACTATTAGTTATTGTAAGTTTTACTATTGTTTTATTATTCAGCATTTTCACAACTAAATCTATTTTAAAATGAATAAAAACGTTAGTAAGATGAATTTCTTTTATTAACCATAATATATTATAAGTTATATTAAACATTTCCATATAGTAAATAATTAAAATATAATTAACATAAATGCGAAAGGAATTTTGATAAATAATAATATTTATAGTTTCAACCGCTTGATATCTTCTATCTTGAAGTCGGTTCTGAAAAAAAAATATTGAGTGCTTAGATAGTAGACACTTGTCTATGACTACGATACCAGGGTATCGATTCTGCCAACAATATAATAAATAGTATCTCAATGTGTGGTTAAGTTTTTATGCCAGGACTTAAAAGATTTAAAAAAAACCAACAAAAATAAGATTTATTCACCAGTTTACTGTATTCCATTGTACAAGAAAATATTGGCATTGGTTCGAGCCTAATTATTTGATTTTCAATAGTAGTACCTATTTATTAGAGTCGTTGGGACACGATATCTATCCAGAATATACCCAGAATATTGTCAAGACAGAGAAAACAGTCCGGAGCTGCCTACATCAACCCACCTGCTGGGAATAGGCTATAATTTTTTTTACGTCACACTTAATCCTAATGTGAAAGAATAATTGGCCAATGTTTGGTGGTTATTCTAACTCTAATTTATCATACAGTAAGATTTATTTTACCTAGCAAGAAAGGAATTTTTTATAGGAGGATCTAGTGCCGCTCCCGACCCGTAGTCCAATCGCCGAGTTTGACCCCTGGGTAAGACATTCTTAGCATGTTGCACTTTGGGCTCCTATAGCAACTAATTACACGCGATTATAACTCTAAAAGAGGTAGCAATAAGATCTATTTTACCTTCTGGCGAGGAAGTCCCTCGCTTGTTGCGGGGTCAGCCTCGCACTGGGCGGCAAGGCATCCTTCGCGTGTTGCACCTTCTCGATGGCCAGTAGTGCTCCTATAGCAGCTAATGTCATTGATACGCGATTATAACTCTAAAAGACGTAGCAATAAGATCTATTTTACCTCCTAGCGAGAAAGTCCTTCGCTTGCTGCGGGGTCAGCCTCGCACTGGGCGGCAAGGCGTCCTTCGCGTGTTGCACCTTCTCAATGGCCAGTAGGGCTCCGACGGCGGCCAGGCGGGCACACCTCTCGCGCGCGGCGGGCGCTCCGCCCCCCGCCCAGGCCGCCAGGCGCCGCGCGCGCCGCTCCACGCGCAGCCCCCCCGCCTGATAGGGATTGGTTAAGTGTAAATGTGTGGGAAAACTAAGAAAATTATTAGTGAAACAGCCCACATTAAGGACTAAGCTATGTCGTGTCGTGGGTCCGATGGACACAAAAACAAGCTCAGGGCCTTGATTCTAAATTACAAACGTAAATGTCGTCCCCCAGTTGTGTCTCAAAAGCCAAAGAAATCGTAGTAAAACATAGAAGTCTTACAGAGATCTTGTCACTTTATTTCAATTCCTTTGGCTCTTGAGATAATTGGTTTGTTTTGAGACAATTGAGACACGACATCTACGTTTGTAATTAGTAAAATTGGCCTCCAGAACCGCAAACAAACGTCTCTAACTCATTAATTTCTTAATATAGTATGAAAGAAACCAGTATAAACAAGGATGAACGTCTCACCCTATTATAATGTAGATGTAACGCCCGGGCCTCGGCCCTGGTGGCCACATCGATGACGACCGCCGCTAGCAGCCGCTCGGTGGCGACGCTGGACAGCGCGAGCCGCGCGGCCTCGCTCAGCGTCTCCAGGGCTTGCGGCAGGGCGCCCGCGTCGCATTCCTCGTCGGCTTCATCTATTTGGAAATTACAATATACTATATTAACATGAATATAAGATCATTGACGTACACTCTTAAGAAAATTATTGTAAATGACTAATGAAAATTGACATGATTTTTGTTAATGTCAAAATTTAAAGTGCTGTGTTCACTTGCGTAATAACATCGCTGTTATGTTCCCTACCGTTAAAAGAGAACAAAAAGAAAAATATCAAAACATAAAATATTACATATATATTATTTTATTTATTTATTTATTAATGTTTGTACACAACAAACACATACAAAGGAAACATAAAACATAAGAAAACTAAGTACAAAGGTTCTACTTATTTCTATACAAATTTATTAGGAAGACCAATAGCCATTTATACAACAATAGGTTAACACTTAAGAACTAAAGAAGCCAATTATAGGTCCTCACAGATTGAAAAAATATTACATAGGTAATTTATGTAATATTTTTTTCAATTTGTAGGTATTACTCTCGCGGCCGCTGCTACTGCCAGCCCTGCCTGCCAGACACACAGTCACATACCGACATCGAGCTGGCCACCGGCGATGTACTCCGCCCAGGCCACGGCTCGGTGCTTGAGCGCGGCGAGCAGCGCGGCCAGCGCCAGCTCGTGCGCCGCCACGAACGCGGCCGCTGCTACTGCCAGCCCTGCCTGCCAGACACACAGTCACATACCGACATCGAGCTGGCCACCGGCGATGTACTCCGCCCAGGCCACGGCTCGGTGCTTGAGCGCGGCGAGCAGCGCGGCCAGCGCCAGCTCGTGCGCCGCCACGAACGCGGCCGCTGCTACTGCCAGCCCTGCCTGCCAGACACACAGTCACATACCGACATCGAGCTGGCCACCGGCGATGTACTCCGCCCAGGCCACGGCTCGGTGCTTGAGCGCGGCGAGCAGCGCGGCCAGCGCCAGCTCGTGCGCCGCCACGAACGCGGCCGCTGCTACTGCCAGCCCTGCCTGCCAGACACACAGTCACATACCGACATCGAGCTGGCCACCGGCGATGTACTCCGCCCAGGCCACGGCTCGGTGCTTGAGCGCGGCGAGCAGCGCGGCCAGCGCCAGCTCGTGCGCCGCCACGAACGCGGCCGCTGCTACTGCCAGCCCTGCCTGCCAGACACACAGTCACATACCGACATCGAGCTGGCCACCGGCGATGTACTCCGCCCAGGCCACGGCTCGGTGCTTGAGCGCGGCGAGCAGCGCGGCCAGCGCCAGCTCGTGCGCCGCCACGAACGCGGCCGCTGCTACTGCCAGCCCTGCCTGCCAGACACACAGTCACATACCGACATCGAGCTGGCCACCGGCGATGTACTCCGCCCAGGCCACGGCTCGGTGCTTGAGCGCGGCGAGCAGCGCGGCCAGCGCCAGCTCGTGCGCCGCCACGAACGCGGCCGCTGCTACTGCCAGCCCTGCCTGCCAGACACACAGTCACATACCGACATCGAGCTGGCCACCGGCGATGTACTCCGCCCAGGCCACGGCTCGGTGCTTGAGCGCGGCGAGCAGCGCGGCCAGCGCCAGCTCGTGCGCCGCCACGAACGCGGCCGCTGCTACTGCCAGCCCTGCCTGCCAGACACACAGTCACATACCGACATCGAGCTGGCCACCGGCGATGTACTCCGCCCAGGCCACGGCTCGGTGCTTGAGCGCGGCGAGCAGCGCGGCCAGCGCCAGCTCGTGCGCCGCCACGAACGCGGCCGCTGCTACTGCCAGCCCTGCCTGCCAGACACACAGTCACATACCGACATCGAGCTGGCCACCGGCGATGTACTCCGCCCAGGCCACGGCTCGGTGCTTGAGCGCGGCGAGCAGCGCGGCCAGCGCCAGCTCGTGCGCCGCCACGAACGCGGCCGCTGCTACTGCCAGCCCTGCCTGCCAGACACACAGTCACATACCGACATCGAGCTGGCCACCGGCGATGTACTCCGCCCAGGCCACGGCTCGGTGCTTGAGCGCGGCGAGCAGCGCGGCCAGCGCCAGCTCGTGCGCCGCCACGAACGCGGCCGCTGCTACTGCCAGCCCTGCCTGCCAGACACACAGTCACATACCGACATCGAGCTGGCCACCGGCGATGTACTCCGCCCAGGCCACGGCTCGGTGCTTGAGCGCGGCGAGCAGCGCGGCCAGCGCCAGCTCGTGCGCCGCCACGAACGCGGCCGCTGCTACTGCCAGCCCTGCCTGCCAGACACACAGTCACATACCGACATCGAGCTGGCCACCGGCGATGTACTCCGCCCAGGCCACGGCTCGGTGCTTGAGCGCGGCGAGCAGCGCGGCCAGCGCCAGCTCGTGCGCCGCCACGAACGCGGCCGCTGCTACTGCCAGCCCTGCCTGCCAGACACACAGTCACATACCGACATCGAGCTGGCCACCGGCGATGTACTCCGCCCAGGCCACGGCTCGGTGCTTGAGCGCGGCGAGCAGCGCGGCCAGCGCCAGCTCGTGCGCCGCCACGAACGCGGCCGCTGCTACTGCCAGCCCTGCCTGCCAGACACACAGTCACATACCGACATCGAGCTGGCCACCGGCGATGTACTCCGCCCAGGCCACGGCTCGGTGCTTGAGCGCGGCGAGCAGCGCGGCCAGCGCCAGCTCGTGCGCCGCCACGAACGCGGCCGCTGCTACTGCCAGCCCTGCCTGCCAGACACACAGTCACATACCGACATCGAGCTGGCCACCGGCGATGTACTCCGCCCAGGCCACGGCTCGGTGCTTGAGCGCGGCGAGCAGCGCGGCCAGCGCCAGCTCGTGCGCCGCCACGAACGCGGCCGCTGCTACTGCCAGCCCTGCCTGCCAGACACACAGTCACATACCGACATCGAGCTGGCCACCGGCGATGTACTCCGCCCAGGCCACGGCTCGGTGCTTGAGCGCGGCGAGCAGCGCGGCCAGCGCCAGCTCGTGCGCCGCCACGAACGCGGCCGCTGCTACTGCCAGCCCTGCCTGCCAGACACACAGTCACATACCGACATCGAGCTGGCCACCGGCGATGTACTCCGCCCAGGCCACGGCTCGGTGCTTGAGCGCGGCGAGCAGCGCGGCCAGCGCCAGCTCGTGCGCCGCCACGAACGCGGCCGCTGCTACTGCCAGCCCTGCCTGCCAGACACACAGTCACATACCGACATCGAGCTGGCCACCGGCGATGTACTCCGCCCAGGCCACGGCTCGGTGCTTGAGCGCGGCGAGCAGCGCGGCCAGCGCCAGCTCGTGCGCCGCCACGAACGCGGCCGCTGCTACTGCCAGCCCTGCCTGCCAGACACACAGTCACATACCGACATCGAGCTGGCCACCGGCGATGTACTCCGCCCAGGCCACGGCTCGGTGCTTGAGCGCGGCGAGCAGCGCGGCCAGCGCCAGCTCGTGCGCCGCCACGAACGCGGCCGCTGCTACTGCCAGCCCTGCCTGCCAGACACACAGTCACATACCGACATCGAGCTGGCCACCGGCGATGTACTCCGCCCAGGCCACGGCTCGGTGCTTGAGCGCGGCGAGCAGCGCGGCCAGCGCCAGCTCGTGCGCCGCCACGAACGCGGCCGCTGCTACTGCCAGCCCTGCCTGCCAGACACACAGTCACATACCGACATCGAGCTGGCCACCGGCGATGTACTCCGCCCAGGCCACGGCTCGGTGCTTGAGCGCGGCGAGCAGCGCGGCCAGCGCCAGCTCGTGCGCCGCCACGAACGCGGCCGCTGCTACTGCCAGCCCTGCCTGCCAGACACACAGTCACATACCGACATCGAGCTGGCCACCGGCGATGTACTCCGCCCAGGCCACGGCTCGGTGCTTGAGCGCGGCGAGCAGCGCGGCCAGCGCCAGCTCGTGCGCCGCCACGAACGCGGCCGCTGCTACTGCCAGCCCTGCCTGCCAGACACACAGTCACATACCGACATCGAGCTGGCCACCGGCGATGTACTCCGCCCAGGCCACGGCTCGGTGCTTGAGCGCGGCGAGCAGCGCGGCCAGCGCCAGCTCGTGCGCCGCCACGAACGCGGCCGCTGCTACTGCCAGCCCTGCCTGCCAGACACACAGTCACATACCGACATCGAGCTGGCCACCGGCGATGTACTCCGCCCAGGCCACGGCTCGGTGCTTGAGCGCGGCGAGCAGCGCGGCCAGCGCCAGCTCGTGCGCCGCCACGAACGCGGCCGCTGCTACTGCCAGCCCTGCCTGCCAGACACACAGTCACATACCGACATCGAGCTGGCCACCGGCGATGTACTCCGCCCAGGCCACGGCTCGGTGCTTGAGCGCGGCGAGCAGCGCGGCCAGCGCCAGCTCGTGCGCCGCCACGAACGCGGCCGCTGCTACTGCCAGCCCTGCCTGCCAGACACACAGTCACATACCGACATCGAGCTGGCCACCGGCGATGTACTCCGCCCAGGCCACGGCTCGGTGCTTGAGCGCGGCGAGCAGCGCGGCCAGCGCCAGCTCGTGCGCCGCCACGAACGCGGCCGCTGCTACTGCCAGCCCTGCCTGCCAGACACACAGTCACATACCGACATCGAGCTGGCCACCGGCGATGTACTCCGCCCAGGCCACGGCTCGGTGCTTGAGCGCGGCGAGCAGCGCGGCCAGCGCCAGCTCGTGCGCCGCCACGAACGCGGCCGCTGCTACTGCCAGCCCTGCCTGCCAGACACACAGTCACATACCGACATCGAGCTGGCCACCGGCGATGTACTCCGCCCAGGCCACGGCTCGGTGCTTGAGCGCGGCGAGCAGCGCGGCCAGCGCCAGCTCGTGCGCCGCCACGAACGCGGCCGCTGCTACTGCCAGCCCTGCCTGCCAGACACACAGTCACATACCGACATCGAGCTGGCCACCGGCGATGTACTCCGCCCAGGCCACGGCTCGGTGCTTGAGCGCGGCGAGCAGCGCGGCCAGCGCCAGCTCGTGCGCCGCCACGAACGCGGCCGCTGCTACTGCCAGCCCTGCCTGCCAGACACACAGTCACATACCGACATCGAGCTGGCCACCGGCGATGTACTCCGCCCAGGCCACGGCTCGGTGCTTGAGCGCGGCGAGCAGCGCGGCCAGCGCCAGCTCGTGCGCCGCCACGAACGCGGCCGCTGCTACTGCCAGCCCTGCCTGCCAGACACACAGTCACATACCGACATCGAGCTGGCCACCGGCGATGTACTCCGCCCAGGCCACGGCTCGGTGCTTGAGCGCGGCGAGCAGCGCGGCCAGCGCCAGCTCGTGCGCCGCCACGAACGCGGCCGCTGCTACTGCCAGCCCTGCCTGCCAGACACACAGTCACATACCGACATCGAGCTGGCCACCGGCGATGTACTCCGCCCAGGCCACGGCTCGGTGCTTGAGCGCGGCGAGCAGCGCGGCCAGCGCCAGCTCGTGCGCCGCCACGAACGCGGCCGCTGCTACTGCCAGCCCTGCCTGCCAGACACACAGTCACATACCGACATCGAGCTGGCCACCGGCGATGTACTCCGCCCAGGCCACGGCTCGGTGCTTGAGCGCGGCGAGCAGCGCGGCCAGCGCCAGCTCGTGCGCCGCCACGAACGCGGCCGCTGCTACCGCCAGCCCTGCCTGCCAGACACACAGTCACATACCGACATCGAGCTGGCCACCGGCGATGTACTCCGCCCAGGCCACGGCTCGGTGCTTGAGCGCGGCGAGCAGCGCGGCCAGCGCCAGCTCGTGCGCCGCCACGAACGCGGCCGCTGCTACTGCCAGCCCTGCCTGCCAGACACACAGTCACATACCGACATCGAGCTGGCCACCGGCGATGTACTCCGCCCAGGCCACGGCTCGGTGCTTGAGCGCGGCGAGCAGCGCGGCCAGCGCCAGCTCGTGCGCCGCCACGAACGCGGCCGCCGCTGCTGCCAGACCTGCGCAAGCGCACAGCAAACGATCAAGTACGAGCCGGACACATTCCGTTATAGAAGACACATAGGTTTAGGGTTGCCATCATCAAAAACGCGCAACGGAATCAGACTTCCCCGGATATAAAACGAGTTACGCAAAGAGCAATGGAAAGGTCTGCATATCCTGCATAGGCCTGTAATTGGCTTCTTTAGTTCTTAAGTGATAACCTATTGTAGTTTAAATGGCTGTTGGTCTTCCTAATAAATAAAATAAAATAAAACTAGTTGTTCGCCGCGAACTTAGACCTCGCGATTATTATTTTAAAATATCTCAAAAACGGCTGAACCGATTTTGTTGCGCAACGAACTTAAAAATTCTATGGATAGTTGCTACACGTATTCTTAATATCATCGAAATTAATTCAACGGTTCGAGAGTTATCGCGGTGTTTGTAATATATTGGGTAAAACTAAACGCAGGCGTTTCGCATTGCTGCCGCCAGAGGGCGTTCGGGGTTTTCACACTGCTAGCGCGAATGGCTCGCGGACGGTCGCCATTGCATGGTCCAGGGCGATATCGGTTTGATTTTAATACGCGGAGCGGTCTCGCGTCTGTTGCTTGTTGTTTAGTTTGAGTGATAATTGTGAATTTCCTGTTTGTTAAATAACTATTGAATTTGTGTTTGTGAAAAACTCTGTTATTGTGACTTTTTCTTGTGAGAGGTGAAACGTGGCTGGCTGTTCACATCTGGTTGTTCCCGAGTGAAACTACGGGAAGAAATCTATTTAGTTGGTCTGGGGAATTGAGATCTCAAGGGTTAGGTAGGGTGATTAGGAATTCCCCCTTCCCGAAGACCCTCAAGTTTGGATCCGAAGAGAAAGAAGATTTAATTTGGTAAGTTTTCAATTGTAATTAATTTATAGGTTAGGTTATTATAGGGCCCTGTAGCTCCCTTCATAAGCTACGGTGGTAGCAGACTGCGTTAAGTTAATTAGGTTTTAGTCGGGCAAACGTGGTGCCGCGTGGAGATTTTTTCCCGGTACTTATTTTTACCGGTGGTTTTTTCCCGGTGAAGTTCCGGTACAGAATTCTTCCCGCCGCTTCGTTTGTCCGGATTCGCTCTGCGCACATTTTCTAGCAGCAGAGCGTAGTTGCTCTGCACATTTTCTGGTAGCAGAGCGTAGTTTATCTACCCTCTATTTGTTCGTTTGTAAAAAATAATTAATTGTTTGTAAAAATTATTAGATTTTTCTTAGTTTGTTTGTATAAGAATATTTGTAACCTTTTTTGTATTTGTTTGCGGTTTGTACCGTGCGTTCCGGGTTTGTGCCATTCTCATACCTACCGCGGTTCTTCGTGTAGTTGCTTGATTTTGTTGTTTTTTATTTACCTTTTGTTATTTTTTGTTTGTGACTTGACGCGATGGCGAAGGCCTCCAATGCTAGGGCGACACTCGCCAACGAATTGAGATGGTTTGTGACGGCCGGAGGACTCCTGTCCCGGAAGGACAGGGAGGGCGCCATACTGCTAAGAGCGGATCACCTCCACTCACGATTGATTAGCGCGGAAGCGGCCATGGCGGCGCTTACCGAAGCCGATCTTACCCCGGAGGCCTACGCAGGTCACATGGCGGACATGGACCAGATCCTGAGTCTGCACGATGATATCGCGGAGGCGGTGACCGCAATAAGGGCGAGACAGGCTGGCGGACCAGCCCCTCGCACACCTGTTAGACAGGAAGGACCAGCGGTTACTGGTCGGCTCCCCACCCTTCAGCTGTCCCACTTTGGGGGTAGGATGGAGGAGTGGGTAGCATATAAAAATATGTTTGAGTCCCTGGTCGTAGCACGACAGGATTTGTCGAAGGCCCAGAAGATGGCCTACCTCCTCTCCACTCTTGAGGATGAAGCGCGGTCGCTCATCCAGCACCTCCGGGTGGAGGACGACCAGTACGATACGGCTTGGGAGTTATTGAACTCCCGCTACCAAAACTTACGTTTGTTAGCGGATGCGCACGCCGCACAGTTGATGGCCCTGCCCAAGGTGGCCAACAGGGCACAGTTGCGCCTGCAGTTGCTCACGCCCGTTACAGTGGCCTGTAACGCGCTCCGCACACTGGGGCTGCCGGTGGACCAATGGTCCTTTTTGTTGGTGCACATTGTATTGGGCAAATTACCCAATGACATCCGCTCGCGATTTGAGCGCGAGAATGCGGAACGGGATAGCACCACCCTACCAACATTCACTGACTTGGTGAAGTTTTTGGAGTTTGAGGCACGGGCTGCTGAGAATACCATGACGGACTCAGCGCCATCCAGAGCGCCTGAACGTAGGCCCTTGGAACCCTCATGGCGAGGGAAGCCCCAACAGGGACGGCAACCGCCACCGCGTGGAGCTGGTGTGCGGGTTGCACACACGGCAGCAGTCGCGGGGGACGCGGACTGCCTGCAATGTGGCCGGATGGGCCACAGCCTGCTGCAATGCAGGGACTGGCAGAGACTGCCAGTACAAGATCGGCGCCGCATGGCAAGGCGGCATGAACTTTGCTTTTACTGTTTGGGCAGTCACTATGCACGTGACTGTCCCAGAGCCATACCATGCAGTGCATGCCGTGGGCTGCACCACGTGATGCTCTGCATGAACCGGAACGGGGATGGCCCCCGGTTCTTGAGGCAGGGGTCCCCTATGGGCGGGGGCGCTCCTGCGCGAAGCCCTCCACCACCGGAAGGAGGACGCGGCTTCGCTCGTCGCACCCCCCCTCGGGAGGGGGGTCGCGTACCTGCGCGGGTCTTGGTGGACCGGGACCACGCGCCCCAAGGTCATGGCCAGTATGTAGCTGGCCAGGCCCCGGATAGGGCCCCCATGGGCGGGGGCCCTAGATCGGACGTGAGAGTGGGAACACCCCCCTCCACGCGGGTTACCAATGCCCAACACATGCAGCCGCAGCGGTTTTCTCCACCGCTGCACGAGTACCCACGGCTGGAGTACCACCCGCCGTACCATAGGTATGGCCGGGCCGCGGGTTATGCCCCCCCTCAGATGGGGATGTGCACTCGCCCGACATATTATCCGGGTCAGTGGCGCCCCCTGGTTTGGAGAGAGTGGGGAGCCCGTAACTAGCTTGCTCCCTTGCTGGGACAGAGCCGCGGACGGTTCTGCTCCCTACCGCGGTGGTCCGCGTATGGGGTCGTGGGGGAAGCCATTAATTTGAGAGCTCTGTTGGACTCAGGGGCTCAAAGCAGTTTGGTTACCACTCGAGTGGCACGCCAGTTAGGTTTAGTCGTGGAAGACTCGCCTGTGCCACTTCTTGGAGTTGGTGGCATACAAGTGAAGTGTCTGACGGGCCAGACACTTGTCACCTTTTCTTCGCTGAAGTCCTCCACAATGAGGATCACGACTTCGGCTATGGTAATGGATACCATTGCGGGTTGGCACCCCTCGACAGACATACCGCCGGGTGTGTTGTCTTTGGTTTCGGGTCTGGATTTGGCCGACCCCTTTGTCTTTCATCCCGGCCCAGTGGACTTGCTCCTGGGCTCGGACGTATTGGGTTGGATTTTGTTGGGTACACAGAAGGCTCTGGGTTCGTCTTCACTGATGGCAGTGTCTACGATTTTTGGTTTTGCCCTGATGGGCCCTGTGTTTGATAATGGCACCGCGGAGGAGCCACCGGTTGTCGCATCTGCGTCCTTGGCCAAGACCATGCAAAGGTTTTGGGAGGTGGAGGAGCCACCTATGAGTTCCAGGATGGATCCGGAACACGCTGAGTGCGAAGCCCTTTTTCGATCGACCACGGAGAGGTTGCCCTCCGGTCGGTTTGTAACTAGGTTACCCTTTGTTGCCTCTCGTCCTAGCCTAGGGCAAAGTAGGGCGCTTGCGGAGAAACGACTGCTGTCCATGGAGCGACGTATGCAGCGTGACCACGTACTTCGCGATAAATATATTGAATTTATGCGCGAGTACGAGGATTTGGGTCACATGTCTCCGGCTCGAGTTGATTGGAGCTCAACTGAGCATTACTTTTTGCCCCACCACGCGGTGGTGAAGGCCTCAACAGGCAAATTGAGGACCGTCTTCGATGGGTCCGCACCCACTTCGAACGGGGTTTCGTTGAATCTATGTTTACATTCAGGTCCCAAATTGCATAGGGACATAATTGACATCATCTTGAACTTTAGAAGACATCAAGTGGTTTTTGGTGCGGACATCCGGATGATGTTCCGCCAGACAGTCATACATCCTGAGGACAGGCGATTCCAGTTGATACTCTGGCGTGAGCGCCCTGAGGATCCTGTGACGGTGTATGAACTCAACACAAACACGTATGGTTTGAAATCTAGTCCCTATATCGCCATCAGATCATTGCTTGAATTGGCAGAGCGGGAACGGATCCGCTTTCCCCGTGGGGCTTCCGTGCTGTCACGTGACTTGTATGTTGATGACGTGTGCACCGGAGCCCAAAGTATTGAGGAGGCCCTCCTACTGCGGGATGAATTGATTGAAATATTGAAGACGGGTGGCTACGAGCTACGTAAGTGGTTGTCTAATGAGCCTAAAGTTCTAGAAGGGATCCCGGAGGATCACCAACAGAACCCTCACCTGTTTGAGGATGTGGATGATCCCAACAGGATAGCGGTGCTGGGCATGCAGTACCAGCCGCTAACCGATATTTTTACATTCCAAGTGGACTTGGAAATACCAAAGGTCTGGACTAAGAGAACGGTGTTGTCCGTAATAGCCCGTATGTTTGATCCAAGCGGTTGGATCAGTCCAGTGATATTCTCTGCAAAGTGTCTTCTTCAGAGACTTTGGACTTTGGGCGTCTCGTGGGACGAGCCGCTGTTTGGCTCTCCATTGGATGATTGGCTCGAGTTGTTTTCATCGATTAAGGAAGTCAATCGAATTGCCTTGCCTCGTCGAATTTTGCCACCCGGGAAATATCGAGCCAGCCTGCATGGCTTTTGTGACGCGTCGGAGCGAGGCTATGCCGCGTCAGTCTATATGCGGACAGTTGACGCCGATGGCCGGGTCAATGTCTCGCTTTTGTTAGGGAAGAGCAAGGTCGCCCCCATCAGGACTAGGCTGACTATCCCCAAGCTTGAGTTGAGTGGAGCTCACCTTCTCTCTAAATTGTTGCATCACGTTGCCAGTGAGCTGGCGGCCACGGTCGAGATACGAGACATCTTCGCCTGGTCGGATAGCCAGGTCGCGCTTGCATGGTTGCGCGCGGCCCCACATACCTTGGAGGTTTTTGTGGGAAATCGGGTTTCCCAAATCCAGAATATCGGAATTGATATAACATGGAGACATGTGCCGGGAGAGCTTAACCCAGCGGACTGTGCTTCCCGAGGTTGTACGGCACCAGAATTGGTGTCACACCCGCTCTGGTGGGGTCCAGAGTGGCTGATGGGATCAGAAACATCTTGGCCTGTCTGTCAGACAGATGTTACTTCTTTGAGTTTGACCGGGCTCCGTGTACATGCTGTAGTCGCTGAGACGACGTCGGAGCCGGATTGGCTACTTGCTCGGTATAGTAGCTTGGATAAGCTTCTGGGTGTTACCAGTTGGATTAAGCGTTTCATACATAATTGTAGAAACCCACAGGCAAAGCGGTTGGAGCCGATTGCAGGTGCAGAAGAGCGCCGGAGCGCATTGTTGCATTGGGTCCGTGTCGTGCAGACCGGACGGTTTGAGTCAGAGCTTCGTATTTTGCGCGACGGACGCGCTAAGTTGAAGGGCGCGGTCGCTCGTTTGAACCCGTACATCGACTCGGATGGGCTTCTTCGGGTTGGAGGCAGGCTCCGGAAGGCGGATCTTCCATATGAGACTCGCCATCCTCTGTTGTTGCCCAAGGGCGGACCCTTGGTGCAGCTTTTGGTGTCTGATCGACACATTCGTAACGCCCATGCTGGGTGCAATGCTTTGTTGGCTATTTTGCAACGCGAATTTTGGATTTTGTCTGCCCGAAGAGCAATCCGTAGCGTTCTGTTTCGATGTATTGCATGTTATAGGTTGAAGGCATCCACGATGCAACCACAGATGGGTGATTTGCCCGCTGATCGAATCCGACCTTCGAGACCGTTTGACGGCGTTGGAACCGATTTTGCCGGTCCCTTTTCGATCAAGGCTTCTCCCTTTCGTAATGCCCGTATTGTGAAGGGCTATTTGTGTGTATTTGTTTGTTTGGCCACCAAGGCTGTCCATTTGGAGGTGGTATCGGCTCTGACTACGGAGGCCTTCGTCGCCGCGTTGGATCGCTTTGTTTCGCGTCGAGGTCTACCTTCCCTTATTAGGTCTGATAATGGCACAAACTATAAGGGAACTGTAAATTATCTTAAGGATGTTTCTGTGTTTATTGATAAAAATTGTACTAGTTTAAGTCAAATTGCTGCCCAAAGGGGAATAACCTGGAAGTTTAGTCCCCAAGTTGCCCCCATTGGGGAGGGATTTTTGAAGCGGCTGTGAAATCCGCAAAGACCCACCTCCGCCGCATTATCGGAGAAACGGCTCTAACTTTTGAAGAGCTGGCCACAGTGTTTTGTAAAGTTGAGGCGGTCCTCAACTCTCGTCCTCTCTGTCCGCTATCTCCAGATCCAAATGACTTGGAAGCTCTCACCCCTGGTCATTTTTTGGTGGAGGGCCGTTGAATGCCCTGCCCGAATACCCGTGGAAGGATGAACGCGTATATCGGTTGTCGCGTTTTCAAATGTTGCAGCAAATGAGCCAGGACTTTTGGCGTCGCTGGTCGCTTGAATATTTGCATTTGCTGCAGCAAAGAGTGAAGTGGACAGACAGGACTGAGCCTCCCAGGGAGGGTGATTTAGTATTGTTAAAAGAGGCAAATTTGCCCTCATTGCTTTGGCGACGAGCTCGCATATTACGTTTGATTCTTGGCGGAGATGGCACTCCGCGTGTGGCTGAGGTGTTGGTCGACGGTTCGATTTTAAGGAGAGGTGTGACCTCTCTCGCCCGCCTTCCCGTAGAGTAAGCTTAGCGGTCTGCTTCTCAGACCGGGACGGGGGGATGTTTGTAATATATTGGGTAAAACTAAACGCAGGCGTTTCGCATTGCTGCCGCCAGAGGGCGTTCGGGGTTTTCACACTGCTAGCGCGAATGGCTCGCGGACGGTCGCCATTGCATGGTCCAGGGCGATATCGGTTTGATTTTAATACGCGGAGCGGTCTCGCGTCTGTTGCTTGTTGTTTAGTTTGAGTGATAATTGTGAATTTCCTGTTTGTTAAATAACTATTGAATTTGTGTTTGTGAAAAACTCTGTTATTGTGACTTTTTCTTGTGAGAGGTGAAACGTGGCTGGCTGTTCACATCTGGTTGTTCCCGAGTGAAACTACGGGAAGAAATCTATTTAGTTGGTCTGGGGAATTGAGATCTCAAGGGTTAGGTAGGGTGATTAGGAATTCCCCCTTCCCGAAGACCCTCAAGTTTGGATCCGAAGAGAAAGAAGATTTAATTTGGTAAGTTTTCAATTGTAATTAATTTATAGGTTAGGTTATTATAGGGCCCTGTAGCTCCCTTCATAAGCTACGGTGGTAGCAGACTGCGTTAAGTTAATTAGGTTTTAGTCGGGCAAACGTGGTGCCGCGTGGAGATTTTTTCCCGGTACTTATTTTTACCGGTGGTTTTTTCCCGGTGAAGTTCCGGTACAGAATTCTTCCCGCCGCTTCGTTTGTCCGGATTCGCTCTGCGCACATTTTCTAGCAGCAGAGCGTAGTTGCTCTGCACACGCGGAACAAACATACATACATACATACATACAAACAATGTTGTTTTCGCCCCAACTTGAATTACAGCCCTCGCTCGCTTCGCTCGCTCGGTCAATAATATCAATACTAGTCGTTCGCGGCGAACGTAGACCTCGCGACTATTAAAATACAATATTTATTTTCGCAAAAAATTAAATATCTTAAAAACGGCTGGACCACAGAGCATTTATAGTAGAGCTGTTCATAAGCTAGTAGACCTGTCCCCAGTCGACAAACTTGAGGCTTCTAACTATTGGCCACCAGACGTCACTATTGTCGCATTCGCGGAGTTCACTTCACAGTGTCAACACGTATTACACGTGCCGAATAAGTGTCGAAGTTACGCGAAATTTCAGAGATTGTGCTTATTAACAATGAAGTGCTGTATTGTGGGGTGTAAAAGTAACACGCAGAAGAAGGAATCACGCGATAAAAGTATATCTTTTCACTCGTAAGTATTTTTACGTAATTTTCCAAATGTGTAGTTCATTAATTACGCCATCTATCGTGGAAAAGCAGAACTTTTTAGCCTGCTTTTGTAATATAATGTTGCCAGATGGTGAAACATTTACCATTAATTAGGGAAAATTTAAAATTAGTTTTCATAAAGTACCTATATCAGCACAGCATGACGATTCCATTGAAGAAATGGTGAGATTTCTCGAGGTTGTGCCTATTTACATATAAATAAAATAAACATAGATAACCTATTATTTATTTTCAGCTTTCCCTCGGATGTAGTTTCATTTGTAGTAGTAGTACTTAGGTATATAAAACGCCCCGTTTGTATGAAGTGCCCTCCTTGTAATATTACTTAACTCTTTGGATTTGTTTGTTCCATTTCACAAAGTTTTGTGTTATTTGATGTTAACAAATTATTTGGGTACCTTCATTTTTAAATATGAATTTAATACCAATAAATATAAATCTACACACTCCGTTTTTTACTCAATCTATGATAGTCAAGGCTCCGACATACCAAACGGAGCCTTTAAAAAGAAATAAATTGAGTATGTAATGATAGGTCACCACAATTTATGTGCATTTAAAATTACATACACCCATGCACATACATACATACCTTATATTACATTAGTACATTATAGTACCGTCCCGCTCTTTGTTTGTTTCATTTTTTACTACTAAAGACTTGGCCTATTCCTTTGATTAGAAATAAGTTCGTAAACACAATTATTTTTAAATTAGTTGTCGTAAATAAAATAAAAAACGCAAATATCAAAAAAAAATCTCCTACTGTAATCAGTATTATCATATGAAGATTTTTTTAATTTGCCGCGTTTTCTTAGGTCCCGCTTTCATTTTCCACACACTACCTGATTACACGATATTAATTAAATCTATCCTGCAAAATAAAATACAAATTATCCAATCAAGAACTACGCGTATTTTTTTTAGCAGTGACTAGTTTTCTTGCTCGCGGGCTACGCTCGCGTGAATTTGCCTTCCTCTCTTTAGTCTTATTTCCTCATGACTGAGGGTCGTGGCCAATATATGGAATGAAACACATACAACGACTATCTTGACAATTTTAATGGAGTGGTTTGCCATTGCCTTCTCCATTTCACACACAAGCTGATAATCATCAACTAGAGTGCAGGTTTCCTCACGATGTTTTCTTTACACCGGAAGAAAGTAGTGGTCGATGGAAACTAACATAGGTACATGAGTCAGATTGGTATACAAACTCGGCACGGGCAGGATTTGAACCCGGGCGCCCGACCACTCGGCCACCACCGCTTCATTTCCTTCCAGTGCTATCTAAAACTTCTTGTCTCACTTCTAAAATGACGAAGTTTCATATATATAGGTGCCTTTAGGTGTACAATTTTCAAAATCCAAGTACACATTAATTATTATTTTCAATCTATGTTTTTTAACCGACTTCCTTTTAAATTTTGTAATGTATAAAAAAACTCAGATATCAGCTCAAGATATCTGAAAAATTTGATGCAATATTCCAAGAATTAAACGCGGGCATTAAAACAAACATACGCGCATATACATTGCAACTGAAATAAAAGATTTTGCCATGTATCGCCACGCTAAGAAGATAAAAATACGAGAGTGAAGAAATAAATCCTACTATCCTACTAATATTATAAATTCGAAAGTATGGATGTGAATTTGTGACTTTGTGAGTTTGTGAATCTGTGAGTTTGTGAGGATGTTTGTTACTCAATCACGTAAAATCTACTGGACGGATTTCGATGAAATTTGGTATACGGGTAGAAAAATACCGGAAATAGCACATAGGGTACTTTTTATCGCGAAATACTCACGGGAGCGAAACCCCGGGACGCAGCTAGTAAATTATAAAAATACATTAAAACTAATTAAATAATTGTCTTATGATCTGTAATTTCGATTTTTCATTTTATTTTAAGATTAAAAATTCGTGGTTTAAGTAACTATTGTGTTTTCAGTAACAAGCTGTAAATGTTTTTAAATTATAAGTAATGTATAGAGTTCATTAAAAAATGGTAAATTTTCGATATCTGGCAACATTTAAAATGAAGGTGCGGTGCGGATCCAGCCACAAAAAAATATTGGTCACAGGTGGGGCACAACAACCAAAAATTACTAGAAATAAAAACTATGTTTCTTTTGCGCAATAAACGTAAAAAAAAATCGAATGCCCCATATCTTATGTTTATCTAGGAAAGGTAGCCCGGGTTATCTTTTCTGTGCCATTGAGACAAGTACGCAGAAAACGTTCCTTTCATTATATTATTGTAATTTTAAGATTGGACGGTTATAAAAGTGACAAAACATTATGAATTGAAATGTTTGTGAAAATAATTTTCAAAGTCATCCAGTCCAGTTTGTGGGCATGCCCATCCCAGCCCATCCTGCCCGCAGCGCTGAATCCGCGCCTGTCAGTAAAGCCATCTAGTGAGTAATAGCAGAACTCAAAACAGTTTGCGAAAGCTGATAAAACAGGTCGCGAAAATAATTCTGCTGCTGGCTAATAGGTGGCTATACAGTTTGTTAAAATAAGATAAAATAAGTCGTACGTCAATGCTTTAGAGTTCATTTTTGAAGTCTTGTCTAAGCTAAGTATACGTCCCCCGCTCCCCTCCCAATGCGGACACTGTCTTTCATTTGTAAAATGCCTATGGGCACCTCCTCCCCTTCCCTCCTCCGTGGGCTGGACCGATTTTGATGCCCAACGAACTTGAAAATTCTATTAACCATCCCTATATATATTCCAACTTTCATCAAAATCGGAACAACGGTTCGAGAGTTATCGCGGAACAAACATACATACATACAAACAATGTGTTTTTCGCTCCAACTTGAATTATAGCCCTCGCTCGCTTCGCTCGCTCGGTCAATTAAATCGAAAGCATAACAAGTGGATCAAGCAAAAGATTGGGGTTACAAACGTGATGACCACTATAAAACGTCATAAGTGGAGATGGACAGGACATGTTGCGCGTATGGGCACCGAGCGTTGGCCTCGACGAAGGCCAACGTCTAAATGGCCCTTTAGAGTGGAAACCTAGAGGCCACGAGGGGAAGGGGTCGTCTAGCAGAGAGATGGGTGAACGATATCAGGGAGCATGTCGGTCACAACTGGATGAGGAAGACTAGAGTCAGGGAGTCATGGAAGAGTATGGAGGAGGCCTATGTCCGAAGATGAACAAAAGGCTGAAATGATGATGATGAAAACATGTTCAGGTTTTATCCGGACACTTTTTAAAAACCCCACTCGGTCACTTTTAGGACGTCCTCCAACTAGGACAAATTCGAGAAAACCCGAACGGATATGTTTTCTGTCAAGATTTCTTACGAAGGTGGCCATAGGAACAATAAATGTTTGGGAGAAATTACGTTGTATTGTAGCTTTTATTACCGGCGGCGCAGGACTGAAGTTTGTCCAGCTCGCGCTGAGAGCGGCACAGCGCGGCCGCCTCACTCGCCGCTTCGCTCGCGAGTCGCTCCGACCACTCGCCACCAGACTCCGCTTCGTTCATGTGTGCCTGGTAATAAAAAAAAAATATGTGATAAGAAAATCTTTGGTCATAAGATTTCGCTTTAGAAAGTATAGCACAAATATAGTGTTGGTCCACATCCTAGGTCGAACATCCTAAGTCAAACGTGAAAGATGTAAGAAGTAAGGGGCGGGCGGGTTCAGAAATTCAAAAGATGAGAGACACGTAACACGCACATTTAAAAAAAACATAACAATCATTTAAAGTGTTAAGGTGAAAGCCAAGCTTTGGCTGTCCATACATTTTGTTCTACAGCAATGCTCTAAACTTCGTTAATGATTCTCATAATAAAATCGAATTTCCAATTCTTATGAAGTAATTGTGCTCTCATGTTGAATTTAACATAATAATGTATAATAATTTACGAGAAAAACGGCATTTAAAATACGACAAAAATTGAGATTCTTGTTGATGTGTGCGTAATATTTTGTGACATTTAGGGCGACGTCTAGCAGATTTATTACAAACTACTGACTACTACTATTTATATAAAAGCACTTTGAGACCTAAATGCATGCTACCTCGATGTTGCTTGCCTTGACAGCGCCATCGGCTGTACGTGAAAAACAAAAGAAAATCATGAAATGCTAAAAAATGATAAAATAGCAAGTTTCAATATTAAATACAATTTAGGGTTCAATATACTTATTTTTATGAAAGATTTTTTATGGTGAAATTTAAATTTGATTACTGGGACTTTTGGATATCAAGACAGGCTATCTAAATAAGACATCTGGACATCACCTGTACATCTGGATGTGATGTCCTGGACTTTATGTCCTGCTGTCCAGGTTTTCGTATCCACATGACCAGACTCCCACGTCTTCAAATTTATATGTGCAGGTGATGTCCAGATGTCCAGGTCTTCAGCTCCACATTTTCAGATCTTCATTTCCAGATGTTCAGGTGATCATCTCCTGAAGCTTTGGTCTTCATAATCAGCTGTCCAGCATTTCATATGCACATGACCAGACACCCAGGTCTTCACATCCAGATGTCAAGATGTCATATTCAGATATCCCTGCCTTCATGTTCAAAAGTCCCAGTTATCAGGTTTGAATTTCACCATAAAAAAATCTTTCATAAAAATACGTACTGAACCCTAGATTTAATATATTATAACAAGCTTGCCATTACGTATATGACTGGACTGGAATATTTGTGCGAATTCATCTCAGGCATTCATTGATACGTTGTTGCCGATCTGTGCGAGATGTAAGATGGCAACGTTGCTTTTTTTTACCCAAAAATATAATTCTTTTTACAATCATAAGTTTCGTTCTGAAACTTAAACAATTTAATTTTGAAAATACTTTTATCAAAAGACATTATAGTAGGTAGATATTATACACGTAGGTATTCATTTACAAAAAATAAACTATAGGAATATGTGCATACATTTATATTTAGTTTCAAAGAAAACAAATATTACTGATTAATTATTTTTTAGTTTGCATTTCACAACATGTTTTCTGAACGTCTAATTTAATCCTAGAACTTCTAGGGCACGAAGTATCGATACTTTGAATTATCGATAAAGTCGAGGTGGGCTCGACCTCCGTGATTTATATTAATTATTTTTTTCCGATTTTATTTAAATACATTTCATTGAAAGTGTGATTATGTATCGACCGTTGACAGTGCTGAATCTAATCGATCAGATTCGGATAAGTATTAACAAATTATCAATTAAAATGTAAATAAGGTACCTGTGTATTACTTTTTCACTTTATGCATAAAATACGCATTTATTATTTGCAGATTTATTTTTACACGACTGACCATAAAAGTCGTGTTATGTTTTCAGGGTTCATGTATGTATGTAAGTCTGTATGTAAGTTTCTTTATTCCACCATAAGTCCTGAATGGCTTAACAGATTTTGATGTGAGAGGTATTTTTAGATTCCTTGCATTCCTCCGAGTGACATAGGCTATATGACGTCATCATAAAAACAAAATGGCGGATTATATATGCGATAAATAGCAGACCAAAAAACAATAAAATTTGATCAATCTTATCGAGTGGGGTATCAAATTGAAGGGCTTTAAAAGGCGATTTGAAAAATGTATATTACTTATATGTTTGTATAAGTATAGGTATACTTTTTGAGTAAAAACTTGTCAGTCGTGTTTTTTATTTTTAATAATTAGCTTGTTGCATATTTAAAAACGATATTAATTTATATCAACAATAAAAGATATCGATATTCGTCGTGGTATCGATGTAAGTCTACACTATATACATATCTATCTACTAGCGTTGCAGGACTATCGATAGTATTGACACGTGTCAAATGTCAATACTGTGGCAGGAAATGCACAGCACAAGTGTTTCTTTATACACTAATTCTGTAATACAAAAACAAAAACTGTAACACAGGTTTGTCGTGATGAAGAATTTACCATCACCATCCATCATTCCAAGCTATGAAGGAGTCATAATGAATAATGACTGCAATATTTAACAATTTATGTTGGAAAGGAATAACTATACCTAATCTTTTGTTTTCTTTAATAAAAAAAGTTCGGAAAATAAATTTCCACTTCATTACTAAAAATAAAAGTCAACAATATTACTATTTCGTTTTATTTAAAAAATATAATTCTAGTCATACAATTCAATAGAACATTATGACCATAACGTCTGCGGTGCTGCTTGCTGATTGATTTTTGAAAATGGATGTTCGAACTATTGCTAGATTTGTGTTGGGAATCTAAGTGGTGAAATCCAAACTGCTGAAACTATTGGTAGATAGGTATTTAAATTACAGTTTCTTATTACTAATTATGATTTTGCACTACTGAACTAGTGCCTCTCCATTACTGAAGGTTGGCCGTCAGATTCGCAAACTCTTCTCTGTTCGTCGCTAAGCGAAACAGCTCCTCAACCGTGGTGACTCTGGTCCACTCACATATGTTTCTCAGCCATGATTTTTTGCGTCTTCCAACACATCTCTTGCCTTCTATTTTTCCCATAAGTTGAAGCAGCTGATATCTGTTGTGTCGCAAAACGGGTCCCAAAACAAATTCAACTTTGCGCTTTTTGACAGTTTGCAACAAAAGTCTAGACACTGCAACGCGCTGGAGGACTTCTTCGTTGCTGAGTCCAATTGAAAACTTGAACTACATAGGTACCTATATTAATTCTCATAAATATATTTTTTTGCTTTCTTACAAAATATGACAATGACAAGAAGAAATTATAGGTTATTTTTCGCTCTTTGTATTTTTTAAATCTCTTTTTCTTTTTTCTTATGCTGCCAGCCAGTCCGATTGGCATTATTGTAGTTAGACACTCTTTTGAAATAAGTGCCATCTAGTAGCGTATTTTTAAATTTATAACAATGCTTTGCGCTATATTTAATGTCATTTTGAAAGCTCTCGTCGTAGTGTGAGTGAGTGTAGAGATACGAAGATTCATGGCAGATTCTATTCTAAAGCTTTTTTTCATTATGTTGACTGAAATATAATCGTAGGCCATAAAATAAATAAAATAGTATGTTTACTGCTCGCCAATTCAAAATGTTTGCCTATAAGTACTGCAACAACGCAACAAAAAATAAAACGGAAAATGTTGCTATCAACGCCATCCAGCGGAAATTGTTTGATGAACAGCCCTTCGCTTTATCCTTAAATCTTCTTGATGTGAACACAGCATGTACACAAAAATAAACATTTTTGCACTTCTTTCTTTCTTATCGAGTATGTTATTCTAACACTGGTGTTAGATTTTATTCAAGTCGCCTAAAGGCATCTGACATGACTTTTACGACTACTGCCATCTAGTACCAGTAGCCGTATACACACTAGTAAACTAAATAGTCAGCCAATGTGTGGGTTTCCTCACGATGTTTTCTTTCACTGGAAGCTGGTGGTGGTCTATGAGAAAACTACCATACATGAGTCAGATTGGTCTACAAACTCATGTGACACAGGTACTCGTAGGATTTGAACCCGGGTCCTACCTGACTCTGTAAAACTGAAACTATAACTTTAGCATTAAGTAATTTTATGACGTCAACTAAAAAACAAGAATTTGACGATTTAAAAGTGCTATTTCTAAGCCTATTTAAATAAAAACAATTTACTTCGACTATAACTAAGTTACCAGAAACAAAGCCCTCTGCGCTTCCAAGTCCCTGTTCAGCCTGGTAGCGAGCGCCAGCGTCGGTCCCAAGTCCCCAACAGCCTGGTGGTCGGGCGGCGGGAGGGCAGGGTGTGTCGGGCGGTGCGCAGGCGGCGGCGCAGTGCGGCCGCGCAGTCGCGCTCGAGCAGCGCGCCCGCCTCGTTGAGCACTGCGCACGCGCCGTCAACGCTGCCCGTCGATATGCTGCGTCTGGGGGAAATTATATGTGTCTGTAATTGGCTTCTTTGTGATAACCTATTGTAGTTTAAATGGCTGTTAGTCTTCCTAATAAATAAAATAAAATAAACAAAAAAAAAATCTATGGGAAAAGGTACCTTATGGTGATTAGCGCTTAAGTCTTTCCGAAAAACAAATCATACGAGTTTACTTAGCTTATTATAGGCACAATGTCGTAAGCACCTACGACCATGAGGTCCCTTTTCCCGTGGACACATATTGTTTTTATACGACACCTTCACTTCACATCTCACGTTGAAGTGTGGATAAGCCGAGGCTGTTATCCCAGTCGATGGCGGATGAGATAGCCCGCCAACTGAACATGAAAGTCATCCGACCAATACAAATGGCGGAAACTTGTGGACAAGATGTGAAGAGTCACGATCCTTAGCAGTAAGGCAACGATCCAGAAGAGAAAGAAAGAAATAGGATACCTGCTAAAAATGTATATTCTTTCATGTTTAAAGGACAATGACAAGAAGTGGAGTATAGCAGTACATATATTGATACGCAACATGTATCGCCTGTAACGTAATTCATCTCCACTCCACTCCGCATCAGTGGAGACGAACCCTTAATTAGGTTGATTGAGAGACTAAAAGTATATTCGGGGACAGATAAAACTGACTCTCCCACCTAAATCCTATCGCAAGAGGATTTATCTACCCCTAAACTGTACATGACTGAAAATCGGAACAAAAATTGGGGCGAAAATATATATAGAAATCCAAAGTAACTCATGGAGCGAATGTACAGTCAGATGCAGAAAAACCTAACCCCCCCGAGATAGGAGTCAGGTTCCTTTGCATCTAACTATACGTACACCTCGTTGAATTCAAACGCCACCTGAACAGATCCGAAGAAGATTCCATTGGGCAAGTACATGAAAATTCGAAGACAACGACAGCGATGACTAGGCCCATTTAGACGGTGGTTTCTTGTACATACAAAAGCGATAATTGCATGCAACAAATAATTGCAAGCAACTGTTGTTTTAGACCATGCAAGTATTTACTAATTGTATGCAACAGGCAAGAAACTTGTACAGTCTAAATGGGTCTTAACTTTCATTAATGACTTACCTGATGACCTTTCTAGCGATGTAAAAAACATCATCCACGAGACTGGAGGAGACTGCATTTGCGTTGGGTGTCGCTAACTTCAGCGCCTTGCTCACACTCTCCTCCAGGAAGAATCTGAGAGAAACGTATTGCGAATTGTGTTATTAAACATACAACTTGTGTAAAATTGTAATTACACAATCATCCTAGTCCTACTAATCGTCGCTTCAGTGCTTGTTTGTTCTATCTACCATCAGTCAAATTTTACAGGAGAAGCGTTTTTTGCTGTATTTATTTAAAAAAGCTTTAGCTTCTACTTTTGAAGGTCTTTAAAAATACATGAGTTACCTATGAATTGATGGTTATAACTTTTATCTGTAGAAGGGAAATTATTATACCTTTTATTACAGTTTTTATGTGGAGATAGAACAAAAATGCACAAAAATAATTACGAATGTGGACATAGAACATTACCACATTCGACATAGGACAAAGTGACTATATCATATTTGCGTGCTTAATTGTTCTATCTCCCAGGTATATTATACAGGATGGTGTTTAATTCACGATATTATTCATAACAAATAAAAAAGCAAAACTATTTTAGTTAATAAGATGTTTTATAGGTTTAAAAGAAAAAGAAAAAAACACTATGCTGAA
Organism: Ephestia elutella; assembly: GCA_018467065.1. NCBI lineage: Eukaryota > Metazoa > Arthropoda > Insecta > Lepidoptera > Pyralidae > Ephestia > Ephestia elutella. The sequence goes on along the minus strand of CM031567.1, from coordinate 19,492,556 downwards.
CTCAATTAGTTTACTACTTACTAACTTTAGTATTTTTAACACGATTGCCTAAAAGAGGACTGTTATGTTTTTAGGGCTATGCTTTCTTTATTCCACCGCATAGTTCATGAAAAAAACTTGCACACGAAGCAAGCAAGTTTTGGCGTCTAGGACCGCGGTCCCGGTCCCGAAAGACTCCTACTCCGTTCACAATAGCTCAATAATTGAGGAGTGTAAACCTTAACTAGTTAATAGTACCGTGTTGCTGCCAAAAACCAAATGCAGGTATTGAGTTACAAACAGCTGAGCTGAGCTGAGCGGAGTCGGAGAATCGAATTCTACGCGGGCGGTTGCTAGTAATACCTACTTATATTCTTTGACATTACTAAGAATAGCAATGTACTTATACGATAACACTCTTGGACTTAGCTTGGAGATGGTTCAACAAAGTCGCTGAAAAACAACACCCTGTTATAAATTCAAAACGAACTCAAGTGAAAATTTAAAAGTGCTTACTGCACACTCTGAGGCAGCGTCTGATTGAATTCTTGTTTATAATCAGACCGTGACTTACTTTTAAACAATTTATGTATGTATAAAATAAGATTAAACACCAAAAACTTCGTCAAAACAAGTTTTTTCGAATTATTTTCGGGAGCAACAAAGTACTTGTTGCGATGTCTCCTGCCACAGTGACAATCAAACAAAATGGCGGACATGACGTCGCGGGCTATGATTGGTCGGTTGAGTGGACATAGAACAAGCAAGCTCTGAACGTCCTATACGAGTGAGGACATAAAACAATCGCTGGATATAGAACAAACAAGCACTAACATTTCATTACAGTGTCGTGTGACAAATAAAATTGGAATTAATTTTTTGTTATTTTAAGAGTAAAAAGTTATAAATATTTTTTATCTAACAGGACTGAAATTTAATTTCTAACAATACTGCATTCAAAGTTCATTTTTGATAAATTTGGTAGATAGAACAAACAAGCACTGAGGCGACGTAATGTTATAAATGCGAAAATTTGGATGTGAGTTTGAGATGATGTTTATTTACTCAATCACGCAAAACGTAATGGACTGATTTCGATGTTGGTATATGGGTGGAAAAATACCGAGAATAGCAGATAGGATACTTTTTATCCCGAAATTATCACGGGAGGGAAACCCCGGGGCGCGGCTAGTAATATATAAATGTGGGAAGTGAATTTGTGAATATGTTTTTTAGTCAATCACGCAAACTCTCTTGTGTTGGAGGCCAAGGCTCATTTTGGGTCACTAAGCCCGCATAGTAAGTAGTACGCAAAATCTACTAGGATTATGTAAAAATTTGGTATTCAGAAATATGAGTCAAATTTGAGGTAAACATAAATATGAGTCAAATATGAACCTCTCCAAAGCCAAGTACTGTCCCAGCAAGTCCTGTGCCGTCCGCGTGAGGTCGCACTGAGCTATCGTCTGCTCTATCTGATCCAAGGCTGCTTTCTGACCAGCTTCGTCCAAGGTTGATGTTAGCGTTCGCTAGTCTTGATATAAATACCTCTCCAAAGCCAAGTACTGTCCCAGCAAGTCCTGTGCCGTCCGCGTGAGGTCGCACTGAGCTTATCGTCTGCTCTATCTGATCCAAGGCTGCTCTCTGACCAGCTTCGTCCAAGGTTGATGTTAGCGTTCGCTAGTCTTGATATAAATACCTCTCCAAAGCCAAGTACTGTCCCAGCAAGTCCTGTGCCGTCCGCGTGAGGTCGCACTGAGCTATCGTCTGCTCTATCTGATCCAAGGCTGCTTTCTGACCAGCTTCGTCCAAGGTTGATGTTAGCGTTCGCTAGTCTTGATATAAATACCTCTCCAAAGCCAAGTACTGTCCCAGCAAGTCCTGTGCCGTCCGCGTGAGGTCGCACTGAGCTATCGTCTGCTCTATCTGATCCGCGGCTGCTTTCTGACCAGCTTCGTCCAAGGTTGATGTTAGCGTTCGCTAGTCTTGATATAAATACCTCTCCAAAGCCAAGTACTGTCCCAGCAAGTCCTGTGCCGTCCGCGTGAGGTCGCACTGAGCTATCGTCTGCTCTATCTGATCCGCGGCTGCTTTCTGACCAGCTTCGTCCAAGGTTGATGTTAGCGTTCGCTAGTCTTGATATAAATACCTCTCCAAAGCCAAGTACTGTCCCAGCAAGTCCTGTGCCGTCCGCGTGAGGTCGCACTGAGCTATCGTCTGCTCTATCTGATCCAAGGCTGCTTTCTGACCAGCTTCGTCCAAGGTTGATGTTAGCGTTCGCTAGTCTTGATATAAATACCTCTCCAAAGCCAAGTACTGTCCCAGCAAGTCCTGTGCCGTCCGCGTGAGGTCGCACTGAGCTATCGTCTGCTCTATCTGATCCGCGGCTGCTTTCTGACCAGCTTCGTCCAAGGTTGATGTTAGCGTTCGCTAGTCTTGATATAAATACCTCTCCAAAGCCAAGTACTGTCCCAGCAAGTCCTGTGCCGTCCGCGTGAGGTCGCACTGAGCTATCGTCTGCTCTATCTGATCCGCGGCTGCTTTCTGACCAGCTTCGTCCAAGGTTGATGTTAGCGTTCGCTAGTCTTGATATAAATACCTCTCCAAAGCCAAGTACTGTCCCAGCAAGTCCTGTGCCGTCCGCGTGAGGTCGCACTGAGCTATCGTCTGCTCTATCTGATCCAAGGCTGCTTTCTGACCAGCTTCGTCCAAGGTTGATGTTAGCGTTCGCTAGTCTTGATATAAATACCTCTCCAAAGCCAAGTACTGTCCCAGCAAGTCCTGTGCCGTCCGCGTGAGGTCGCACTGAGCTATCGTCTGCTCTATCTGATCCAAGGCTGCTTTCTGACCAGCTTCGTCCAAGGTTGATGCATCAGCCTGTGGAAGTTTAGAGATTTTGGAAATAATAAAAGTACATATTTAATTATAAATACAATATTATAACAGATAAAATATAAGTAAAATAGAGGGCGCTACTGGGCAAAAGGGCATCATCATTTTAGCCTTTTTCTACCCACCGCTGAGCACAGAACTTTTTTCTTAATTGCTATCCTTACGGTTGACTGGTAGAGAATGCCATATAGCGTTTAGTTCACCCTTTGAACATAATTTTTGTAATTTTGTGCAATAAAGTTTTCAATGAATATGATGGTATTCGCAGGGGATAGACAGATTTGGAAGGAAATGCGGGAGACCTTTGCCCAGTAAGTTACCTAACACATTAAAAATGCTTGACTTAAAACAGTTTAAGAAACAATTATTTATTTTTTTAATTGACAAATGCTACTATTCAATAAATGACTTTTAAAATGATAATACAATACAATATTAATTAGTTAAATTTTGACATGTAATTTATAATCTAATTTTTTCAATATTTGTATGCTGACACTGTATCTTATAACATGTATACCTATTACTACCTATTATTTACAAATAAAGTATTTGATTGATTGATATGCTTCTATTCTCTCATTCAAGTACCTGTAATTCCAAGTGCACTCACCTCAACCTTCCTCCTCAAGAAGTCGAAATACAGCCGTATCCTGTTGAGCGCCAGGGCCAGCTCCAACAAGACCGGCTCGGCCGCTATGGCGTTCCTCTTGGAGCCCGAGGCGCTGAGCACCTCGAGTCTGGCCGAGCGCAGAGCGGAGCACACTCGGGACGCTCCGCTGCATACCTGTCACAATGTATGACATGTGGATGATCCTTATTATACTGTGATTGTGTATGAACAGTATCATTACTGTAAAATTGGAAGTGTCTAAGCGTGTTCTATCTTAAAAATAGTTCATTTGGGCACTAGCAGGATCACTGATAGAAATACTGGATTGAGTTGACCGTTTAATATGGACGCCGGAGAACTACTGATGTAGTCTCCGCTCCGTTGAAGTAACATAAACAATTAAAACAAACATAAGTATACATTGGCCTGTGGTGTGGCCCTAGAATAGCACCAACCCATCTCTTCCCGTGGGTGTCGTAAGAGGCGACTAAGGGATCTAAAACACCGGAGGATGGGCAGCAGCATCTTTCCGCGTACTATGACATCACACTGCGATCGCCAACCCGCCTGCCAAGCGTGGCGATTACGGCAAAACCCCCCTATGGTTGATACACCCACAACACGGCCCCTAGTCCCCGGCGGCCCCGCTATCCCGGACTCTGGTAGCGGTCACGGTAACGGCGGGGCAGGGGGTGCTAAGAATCCCCGGCAGATGCCAGGCTACCAACCCCGACGACCCTTGGCCCTGGCAACTTACAACACGTGCACACTGCGGACCGACGAGAAACTCGCTGAACTGGAGGAAGAATTGAGCAGGTTACGATGGGATATTGTAGGATTATGTGAAGTCCGAAGAGAGGGGGAGGACACCATGATCCTCAAATCCGGAAACCTGCTCTATTTCCGGGATTGCGAACAACTGTCCCAGGGTGGTGTCGGGTTTATCGTCCACAGGTCCCTCGTCAACAACGTGGTCCAGTTCGAGAGTGTTTCGGCGAGGGTAGCGTACCTTGTACTCAGAATCACCAAACGGTATTCGTTGAAGGTAATACAAGTATACGCACCGCCCTCATATCGCTCCGACGACGAGGTAGAGACTATGTATGAGGATATTTCTAGAGCCATACATAGCTCCCAGGCCCACTATACCGTTGTGATGGGGGACTTTAACGCGAAACTGGGCAAACGAAGCGATGATGAGCTGAGAGTGGGGAATTTTGGATATGGAACGAGGAATGCACGTGGTCATCTGCTGGCCGGCTTTATGGAGAAGGAGGGCCTCTTTATGATGAACTCCTTCTTCAAAAAGCCAAAACAGCGAAAGTGGACATGGTTGCATCCTAATGGCGTTACAAAAAATGAGATTGACTTCATCTTGTCGACGAAGAGGCACATATTCAATGATGTCTCTGTGATCAATGCCGTAAAAACAGGAAGCGATCACCGATTGGTAAGAGGCACATTGAATCTTAGAATAAAACTCGAAAGGTGTCGACTGATGAAGTCTACGCTCCGACCAGCGCCTATCCAGCTCCAAAACCCCGAGAGCTTTCAGCTCGAGTTGCAGAATCGCTTCGAATGCCTGGGAGACTGCGAAAATCTGGACGATTATAATGACAGGTTTGTGCAAATTGTCCAAACAGCTGGGTCTAAGGCCTTCAAAACCCGCTGTTCAAAAGGAACCAAAAGATCTCGGACCTCACCAACAAACTCATGGAAGAAAGACGAAACTTGGTTCTGCAGTCCTCTGACGATGCTGCTCAGTATCGACGTCTAAACAGACAGATCTCCAAGTCCCTAACGCGCGATTTACGCCAATTCAATACTGACCGTATTGAAGAGGCGATTAAGCGAAATAAGGGCTCAAAAGTTTTTGCAAGGGATCTGTCTGTTGGTCAAAGCCAACTGACCAAGCTGAAGACTGAGGATGGCAGAATCATTTCGTCGAAGCCAGAGCTGTTGGAAGAGGTTGAGAAGTTCTACGGACAATTATACACCAGCGTACGCGCACCTGTCAGTAATCTGGCCAAAGATCCAAGAGCCAGATTGACCCGACACTACACCGAAGATATCCCGGACGTCAGCCTATACGAAATTAGAATGGCTCTCAAACAGTTAAAAAACAATAAGGCACCGGGTGATGATGGAATCACGGCTGAGCTTCTGAAAGCAGGTGGAACACCGGTATTAAAAGCTCTTCAGAAGCTATTCGATTCCGTCATACTCGAGGGACAAACGCCTACGGCATGGCACAGAAGTGTGGTGGTACTTTTCTTCAAAAAAGGCGACAAAACCTTATTGAAGAATTATAGGCCTATCTCACTTCTGAGCCATGTCTACAAACTGTTTTCGAGAGTCATTACGAATCGTCTCGCTCGCAGGTTCGACGACTTCCAGCCTCCCGAACAAGCCGGTTTCCGAAAAGGCTTTAGTACCGTAGACCACTTACATACGCTGCGGCAGATTATACAGAAGACTGAGGAGTATAATCAGCCCTTATGCTTGGCGTTTGTGGACTACGAGAAAGCCTTCGATTCGATCGAGACCTGGGCTGTGCTACAGTCTCTCCAACGGTGCCAAATTGACTATCGATATATCGAAGCGCTGAAGTGTTTGTACGAAAACGCCACCATGTCGGTCCGTCTCCAGGATCAAGGCTCGAAACCTATCCAGTTGAAGCGAGGGGTGAGACAGGGAGACGTTATTTCTCCGAAACTGTTCACCGCCGCCCTGGAAGATTCTTCAAGCTTCTGGACTGGAGCGGACTCGGTATCAATATCAACGGCGAGTACCTCACTCACCTTCGATTCGCTGACGATATCGTAGTCATGGCTGAGACCTTGGAAGACCTAGGCACAATGCTCGATGGCCTCTGTAGAGCCTCTCAACAAGTGGGTCTAAAAATGAACATGGATAAGACGAAAATCATGTCTAATATCCGTGTCGCACCCACTCCTCTAAAGGTTGGAGACTCTACACTCGAAGTTGTTGACAATTACGTATACCTGGGACAAACAGTTCAGTTAGGTAAGTCCAACTTCGAGAAAGAGGTCAACCGTCGAATCCAACTCGGCTGGGCAGCGTTCGGGAAGCTTCGCGATATCTTCTCGTCCAAAATACCGCAGTGTCTCAAGACTAAGGTCTTTGACCAGTGTGTGTTGCCAGTAATGACATACGGAACAGAGACGTGGTCGCTTACTATGGGCCTCATAAGAAGGCTCAAGGTCACCCAAAGGGCGATGGAGCGCGCTATGCTCGGAGTTTCCCTGCGTGATCGAATCAGAAATGAGGAGATCCGTAGGAGAACTTGGCGATTCTGCGGGCTATATCGGTTACTTTAGTAACCGATATAGCCCGCAGAATCGCCAAACTTAAGTGGCAGTGGGCGGGGCACATAGCTCGCAGAACAGATAGCCGTTGGGGCAGAAAAGTTCTCGAGTGGTGACCACGAACCGGAAAACGTAGTGTTGGCAGGCCTCCCACTCGGTGGACCGACGACCTGGTGAAGGTCGCGGGTTGCGCATGGATGCGGGCAGCGCAGGACCGGTCGTTGTGGAAATCCTTGGGGGAGGCCTTTGTCCAGCAGTGGACGTCTTTCGGCTGAGAGAAGAAGTATACATATGACATAAAGGTACAGTGTGATGTAGGTACGTAACCCTACACTGTAAATACGAAAATGAATGTGAGTATGTTTGTTACTCAACTACGGATTTTGATGAAATTTGGTACACGGGTAGAAAAACACCGCGAATAGCACATAGGGTACTTTTTATCCCGAAAAGTTTATCAGTGAGCCAACCCTTAAGGCGCTACCCAAGGCTAATCAGAAGGGGGGGGGGAGGGGCGGTACGTAAGCTCCGCCTTAAAGCAGACACAATAAGGTTACTTTTCGAATTTTCTATAATTTGTGTTTTTGCTAGCAAGTTTTCGTTAGACTCTTAGGGTAATTATTTTAGAGGTTGTCTTTTAATCCTGATAAAACACTAGACATATTTAAAAAAATAAGCCGGTATCGTTGTAAATAATGTTGCGTGTATTATACACAACCGTGTTAAATTTCACATATACTGCACTTACGTCTGTTGATTCGCACATTCATTACACATAATTGTTTGTTTAACTATTATTTTAACGCATGTTAGTGGTCATTAATCGTCTTCCAAAACAAACACATCTGTTTGTTCACGTAACGTCAACTTGTCACCTTGGATGTTTGACAGTGACGTTTGACAGTGACATTTGACGGTGACGTTTGGAAATGGTCCCTGCAACAAGTTGTATAGTGATGACGGACGCGTCGGTAGAATGTTTTTTATTTACTTACATTTGTAAATAATATAGGTAATTGGTCAAAATTTATAGAATAATAATTTAAACAAGGATTTTATTAGATTAACTATATCTTTTTTCTTCGAGATGAATGCCGCGCTCCTATAATTTTGTCTCTGGTCGAAATCTATGTTTGTCTCTGATTTCGTGTCAACGACACGGGGCTGATGGAGGTGAAAAAGGGGATAGACCTCGACCAAGATGGTCTTTCTTGGTTCCAAGGCGCCCCAGGGCTGGACGCCTCGCTTTTTTGAGCTCCCATGAGCGGAAAATAAGATGGAGCGGACAGGTAATTTCATCTCTCTTGGGTTCTGCTAGCCTTTGTATGAATATTGTCGGCGCGATGTTTAATAGCATTCTATATTGTTACAGAACGTGCCGCTCCTAACTCCTACTTCTAAGTGCTAAGCTTAGGTTTTAAGTTGTTAGTTTACGCTTTATTTTTCAATATTCCACGTTCCACGTGTTATACTTTATTAGTTTACTCGTTTAAACTATTTTTCCCTCGGGCTTGGACCCGTAATTCGATGTCGTAACAGGGCTACTCCAAAATGAGTTCCCACTTATATTTTTCTTTCTTTTCATTGTACATACTGGTTACAATGACCCTGATCCTAAGGGTAATCATCTTCTTTGGATAAATAATTTATCCCAGTAAAACAATAACACTTCGTGTAAGCAAAGAGGATTGCCGACCACCATTCGATACAAGACCACATGGCCAGATGTCTCCACATCAACAATCCAGGACCCCCAGCTGTTCCTACATTACTGGGAATGACGAGGTGATACAATTTACTCGAAGAAAATAAAGGACCTTAAATGGGATTTACTAAGTAACATCCATTTTATAACTAGAACTTAAACTTTAGAATTTATTTTAAGGCAGAGACTTTGCCTAATATGATTTGTTCCTAGTTTTATCACATAGAGAGGACGCTCTCAACCTTTGTTAAAAGGTAGGTCTTATAACCAACTTTAAGAATAAGGACATTTTTCTATGTCATGTGTTTTCATAGGTTATGATAATTAGACTTTAGTCTTAATTAGTTTGTTTTAAGAAACATGTAAGAAAAGATAGGATTTGTTAAAACATTCCTATAGAAAGAATTAGTAATAAGGAATAAGAATATTTAACTACTAAAAAGTGAGTTTACCAAATATGTATATTTTCTTTTAATATATTTAACTTGATATATAAACAATTACCTTGTTTAATTGATTTCAACTAATAGTTGATGGCGCCCTTGTTAGAATAGAAACACAACATACACCTGGTCCCTTTCTTCAAATGTAACATTCCACAGAGCGACAAGAACCCACCGACCCACTCCGGAGTCTCCTACATAACGCACCACTGAGCTGGCTGTGCGTTTGTCCACCGGTGGCAGGCCGTGTTTTACACGCTTGTCCTAAAGTGGGTAATAATAAATGTATTCTTTATTTAATTCTTAATTTTTTTTACTGTTATAGCTTAAATTACGGTGATTTTCGACGATAAAGGAAACAAGCTAATTATTTAAAAATAAAAAACACGACAGACAAATTACATAGCCTATGTCATTCGGGCTTATGCAAAGAATCTTACAATACCTTTCACATCAAAATCTGTTAAGCCGTTTAGGATTTCTGGTGGAATTAAGAAATTACATACATAAACCCTGAAAACGTAACATTCCTTTTTTGGTCAGTCGTGTAAAAAAACAGGATTATGAATTATTTTTTTTATCTAGTCTTATTTATTTTATTTGTAATTTGATTCGGTATAATTTTGGTTTAGTATTTTTCTCTTTACGGGATATTTTTCCTGCTTCAGTACTTATAACCTATGGTTCACACTTGACGTTTAAAGACAGTACGTTTTCAGAAAATCCTGATTGGGTATGCCCTTAATCACACTGACACTATCCGCAAGAATATCAAACTCCACAGATATTGATAACTTATTAACTTTGTCACTTGCTCGCAATAAAAAAAGGAATTTTGTCTGTAAATGGTAGAAACTCCAGTAATATAAATCATTGTATTATTTCTTAGGTTAATCGCAGGAGTATGGAAAAAGAACTTGCTTGAAAGCTTTAAGACCCGATGTTTCACACAGTCATCATCAAATCATTTATTATAATATATAGTATAAGTGCTGGAGTCCTGTGCTAAGTAATAAAAACTTGTGTTACAGGTACTCCATACTTATAAAACTTAACTAAAATACATAAAATAAAATCTTAAAACTAGGTCACACCTATAGTCGGCAACGTGAGACGCGCTGTATCAGCAGGCAGCCGTCCGCGGAATTTCCGGAAAACAGTAACACACACAGTAACTCACCGCCGGCTGTATGCTGCGCACAGCCCTGTTGAGCGCATGCGGCGCCTGCGCGAGCCTGCGCACGCGCTCCAGCCCGGCGCCGCCCAGCTGCAGCACCCGGGTCAGCGCTTCGGCGTAGGCCGCCCCGCTGCTGTCCGATACTACGCACGCGCGGCGGATGTTTCCTTCCACCTAAGGTGTCAATTTAATTAATACTATAAAAAGACGACTGACAACTCACGTAGCCTATGTCACTCGGAGTAATACAAGGAATCTAAAAATACCTCTAACATCAAAATCTTACATGAATAAAGGAACTTACATACATACACACACATACATGAACCCTGAAAACATAACCTTTTTTTGTCAGTCGTGTAAAAATACGTCGAATTGGGTAGTTTGATAGATGACCAGAAGGCCTTTACAAATAGGATCACATGATGACAGAATATGTTGGCACTCACGGAACGACAGGGTCATGTATACCACTCTACCGACGCGCACCGTTTTGTGAAATTAACTGTTTTATCGACACTTCCATGATTAACTTACAAAATAAACAACCCAGTTAAGTTAAACGTTTCGACAGCCTTCAGTTTGCTTGCGTGAATTTCGCTTCTCATCAATTTTACTCACACAAAGGTGGATTTTTAAAAGAAACCTTATTACTACCATAGAGTACTTACCTGATGGGCTATATATTTAGCTAAAAGGTCAATGCCCTCCTCCGCCCGCCCAATCTGCGGGAACAACTTGAACAGACGCTCCACAGCCGCGTCATCTTCCTTCTTCGCTGCCTCTTCAAACCTAAAGGAGAATAAATGTTTTTTTGTGGCAAATTATGGATGATTTTATTTCAGCTTTCTAATACATTTGGAGAGGTTGCAGTAAAATGGATCAAAAAGAGCCAGAATCACATTCTGCTTATAGATCATGTCGTGAGGTTTTAACTGACCTTAAAAACACTTGCATTACAAATAAAATGTATGTTTGTTATACATGCAAAAATTACAGAATGGATTTTGCAAAAATAACTTTTTACACCTTTTTACAACTTTGATTTTGTAACTGTGGGAATCTTTGGATCAGATATGAGACCTATCTAATTAAGACTGCGCCTATTCTATGTATTTGGTGGATAAATGAATACTTATCATGTATTTGTAAAATTAAAGAAAGTTTATTCAATAGACGAACTTGGTATGAAAAAAAAGCATTGGTAAACATTGGAAAAGAAAATAGACCTCGATCGAGATCTCAGCCTGGGAATTCCCAGCCGTTCAGAGCCCCGGGGCACACAGTACGTACTTGCGCACGAGATGTCCGCGCAGCGTGTCCGCGGCGGCGGCCAGCGCGCGGTGGAAGTCCGGCGCGGCGGGGTCTCCGCGCGCACGCGCAGAGCGCACCGACTCCGGGTCCATACTCAGGAACCGCGCCACGTGCATTGCTCCTGGAGTATTATTTTTTTATCATTTACTAGCATTTGCCCGCGGCTTCGCCCGCGTGAATTTCCTACGGAAACAGTGCTTTTTCCCGGGATGAAAAGTATCCAATGTCCTTCTCAGTACTACAAACTATGTTTATGAGAAAGTGAAGAGGTAACAAACAAACTCACTTTCGCATTTATAATATTAGTTAGGATTTAAACTTTATTGTACACACATACAAAAGTACAGTACAAAAGGTGGACTTAATGCTAAAAGCATAGTCTCACAGTCAAAGGGTTGAGCAGAGAGTTCATGTGAGTGTAAATAAATCCTATTATAACAAATACTTTTTTAATATTTACTTTTTGGGGATGCCAGCGCAAGCACCAGACCCAATTTCACCCAATTTCCCGAGACCCGTATAGAGATTATAGCTCCTGGATACTCATTTAGCTATACTAGTTCCATTCAATCTCCTCACGCAAAAAGGGCCCAAATTAGACGCCTAATTGTGGAAAACAGTGAAATGTAATGAAATAATTATTTTTATTTCAATTGGGTTAGAAATAGCACTTTTAAATCGTCGTATACTTAGTTGACGTCAGAAAAATTACTTACTACCGCCTCCAAAGCGCAAGTGGAGAAGAAAAAGTAAGTAAGTTCCATTCAACGGTCAATATGATGAAAATAATGCAACTTTTTTATACATATAAATAAAATATATTCTGGTCATAGCTAGTAGCATAACTACCAGAGAGCTAGATCATGCCAGGCACATAAATCATTGACGAGCTATGAATGTACACAAAATCCTATTTCATCTTCAAACAACTGAACTTTTAAATCACATTAAACAAACAAGGTGTAGATATAAACCTACCCGTCTCATAGTCATGTGCCTTAATAGCAGCCTCAACGCCAGCACTGCATAGCTGCAGGTCTATCAGATCATGCACCCGGCGTTGACATTCTGCCACACGGGACTGTAATCAAATTACACATATCTATAAAGTTTAAAGAAATACCTATATACTTATTTAAAAAAAATAAGTAAAGTTTATTAAGTTTTCTTATTTTTTTTATTTATTTATTTTTCTCAAAAAAAAACAAAACATTTTACATATTAAAAATTTTGCCAAACTGTTAATACAGTTTAACGGCAATTCTGTTCTTATTATTTTTTAGCTAATAGGTCCAATAGAAAAAAAACTTTAATTCATTTTATATGCTCCAGCTATAAAATTAAATAAAATACCTTTCAATAAATTAATAAAATAGTAATAAAATAAAATCTACCAAAACTATGCCTACAAATACAGGCAGACATGAACTATTTTTGAACCTTAATCACCTACCCTAGCTAGATCCAGTTGTCGGACTTTCGCACTGACGTCCCTGGCTAAAACAGCTGTCTTTTCTACCATGTCAGCCGCCACCTGCGCGTCAGCCTTCACTTCTCCAAGCTTCGTGTACGCCTGGCTGGCGGTCCTCAGTCGGCCCTCCAAGGAGCACGCACGAGACAGCACTCCCGAAAGAGCTTCGTCTACTTCAGCCTGTATGTTATATGTACTTAATAACAAATTCTGATAGCTATACCATAGCTTTTTATAGCACTTGATTTTTAGGGAATAAAGCATCAAACCACTACTGTTGTGATTAAAATTGAGCAAAACACTAACCTCTTCTTTTTCAATTTCTGATAAAGCTTTTTGTAGACCTTCTTCAGTAGAGACATCGTATTTCTCCAAGAGCAAAGTAAGAGACATTTAGAATTAAAACGAATTAACTTTTATTGAATTACTACAAATAAAACTCTTCCGATCCAAGTTCCAACACACACAACATCAAAGGAAATCATCAAGGAAATGAACAGAGAGAAAAAATGAAAACAAATGTCTGTCAAGTCAATGTCAATAAAGTGACAACGTCAATGTCATAAACACATTTAAAAAAATAATTATGGGCTCATTCGCTAAATGTTAAAGTCAGGTTAAAGTGCAATGCTATGCCAAAGTAAAGCCTGTAAAGTATTCTAAAGCCTGGTAGAAAGGTATAAACATGAAATATTTATGCCGATTTAGTGAAGCTATATGCCAATATCACCAAAGTGATGCATTCTTCATTGATTTCGTCCTTTGACCTAAATAAATTATTGTTTGTCTTTTTCTTTCATAGCAAATTAACTACTCAATAGACAGAGACAGCGAATAAGTTTCAACAACTGACACGATTCTGATTTTTGACATTTGATTTGTCCTAAAAAGACATTCAGAATATTGTTTTATCAAAGTTGTGCGTTACTGACAAAATGGGTGACTTAAATTTACAATTATTAAGCATTTTTCGTGATATTTAATAATTAAATCAAAGTTATTTAATATTTCAAATAAAAAAAATCAAGCTTTTCGTATTTCTTTGATTTTCTGATAAATTATAATATTACGAGCAAGTGGATATGAAATGAATTAAGTTTCTATTAAGTTTTGAACGGACGAATTATTTTTTTAGACTGACAAAATATGATGCTGTTTTAGTGCAACAGTAAACATAAAAACTTGTGAATTTAGCAAATCAATGTGCCGTTAATTGTGTAATACTTTCCCGGGCGTGGTACACAAGTTGTGGGCTCCTCGGAGAAAGGATTTTGCTGTGCAGTCGTACAGGAATCTTCAAAGGTAAGGGCTGAATATTGACATTTGCATAACTTGATATTGTTGGGCAAACAAGTCTAGATTTTGTAAGGGACTTCTGAACTTTAAAGTGGGAGCTGAAAGGTCTCTCTGTTGCAGATTGACTCCGTGTGGGGCTGGGCTTCGCCCCCTCTGCGCTTGCAGTTGGGTAACGCGCGCGGACCCAAGAGGTAATGTAATTTAGTTACGAAAACACTCACTCAGATGCAATCATATAATATCACAACTGTTATATCAACGTGATTTCGCCAGCTGCATTCTTGATTTGTGGTTAGTTTGAGTGACAGCGAACAGCTGATCATGTGCATCGCAGAAGGAAAATGAATAACAAGTAGGTTCAAATCCTAAAAGTGTATTCTTCAGCTTATATTTGCTTTGGTGTATTTTAGAATTATTTTTAGTTCCTATCATAAACTTCTAATTGTAATATCAAACCAGCAAACCTGTGTATGAATGAAAATCTGTTTGAGTACCTATTTATAAAATAATTTAATTACTGATTCGATACACTATAATTTTCAAAATTAGAGTAGTTATTATGGTTTATTTACTGTACAGTTAACTGATATTGAAGGCCTAATTGGTGGCATAGAATTTAGTTTGTAAACAAATTGGCACTGACCATAGTGTATGTACTCAATGTTATGATTAAAAAATAAACAATCCCCATTGTATTTATGCTGATATTTTCAGACAGACCTTTTTATATGGACTAAATAATAGATTTTTTCTTAAAATGAATTCATTGATTGTGAATGATAGCTGGAAATTCTTCCATCTTCGAGTTAAGATATCACATATTTATTGTGCAGGGCACACAGTAATTTGTATTAAAAAATTGTATAATGAAAAAAAGCCTTTTCATGTGTTTAAACAATGGAAAACTTATTTTTGAACTAGTTTTTAAGTTAGACCTTCTGTGAAACAACATTGAATTGGATTCAGTAGTTTTTGTGTGATATACAGACATACAGATACAGTTATAATTTTGGCTTCTATTGACCCTATAAAGACCCCTAATACATTATTTTTTTAAATATCTCCTATGTACAGACATAGACCAGTTATGATTTTACAGTAGTCTCTCACATCATAGTTTCAATAGTTAGTTCATCATATGTATACTAAAGAAAGAGGTGCAATAATGACAGTCTAGCCCAAGGTCACCTGTGTTTTCTTGCATAAGTAGTATTGCATTTGTAGTACACTAAATTTGAATAGGTATTCAAGGTGGGGGCAAATGGCAGACTTAATTAAGCACTCATTTAATTATTTCAACTAGTTTAGATGTTCACAGTCAACACTTAGTGCAATGAGTTGATTAAAAAGCGTGTTTTAGTAATGTTTAAGTGTTGTATTTGTGCATTAATTTGTGGTTAATATGAGGACTAAATTGTCCTACAGGTATTTTTGATTTTATAACTTTATTAAAACTTATAGGGATGTTGTCTGGGGGTCAAAAATAAAATTTGAACCCAAATGGAATGATTTATAGGTACACTATTTGACTATGAGGCACTATGAGTTTTGCTATATATATGACTGCATCAATCTCAATGTTTTACCATATTTATAGCTATATTGTTTACTAGGCAATGTTGACGCGTAAAAAATATTATGATATCTCATTCACTTCGATTGACATGAAGTGAAATAGCAAGATTTTTGCCTGCCAATGTTGCAATATCTAGTGGAATCGAGACCCAAAATCAATCATTATAAACATAAAAGTTTGTGAGAATGGATTTTTGGATGTTTGTTACTCTATGACTACAACACAACTGCCAGATTTCGAGGAAATTTAGTACATGGGCAGAATGATGAAACCAGAAATAACACATACAGTATTTTTTATCCTGAAATTCCCACATGAGCAGAGTCCAGCTAGTATGTAAACAGCTAAAAACGTAACAAACACCTAAAACCTATTTTAGTTAAATATGTTTTACCTCATACTTTCAATGTCAAATTTTGGAAAGACAGAGACAAAAAATATTTTAACTGAAGATTAAAAATTAAATTTTTATAAATAAGGGCCATTACCACCTGGGTCCCAGCTGATAGGTACAGAAGGCGTGGAAGGCCTAAGATGGTCGGATGAACTTAGGGCATTCGACAGACAGTGGATAGAAAAGACCAGATATAGGGACTCTTGGAAGGAGAATGGGGAGAGTTTTGGCCAGCAGTGGGACATGTTTTAGCTAAGAAAAGAAGGCTATAGAGTCCAAGCCTAGTGATGTGCACAGGATGGGGGAAGGCGGGTCGCCGGGCGGCGGCGCGCGGCTGTCGCACACGTCGGAGAAGCATCCGCGCGCCATCCTCGGCGAGCTGTCCGCGCTGCGCCGGCATCGGGAGCTCTGCGATGTGGTGCTCAACGTTCACAATCGGAAGCTGTTTGCGCACCGGTTAGTGATAGCTCATTTTTTTCCTGCAAGTGCAACTCTTCTACTTAGTGTATATAGTAATGTATGTGTGTAGTAGTAGTGTGTGTATAGGGTATTATTTCTGTTTATTGACTGGTAGAGAATGTTGCTAGCATTAATTCCACCTTTTATACCATTTATTATTTTATTTTAATATAGTTTTAAATAAATAAATAATGGGTTCCAAATGTCATCGCTCTAACAGGATCCTGGCTTTTTTATACAAGATGGGTTTGCTCTTGACCACAATTAAGAGCAGAGATGAGGTCTACGGTGTAGCGCACAGGTGTGGCGAGCTTACCCAGAAGCAGCCTATTCACCCTGGTTTTGAAAAGAGTCAGCTTGCCTTGTTATCTGCGTCGCGTCGTATCCATGGTTTTGTGGCCGTTGCGTCGTCTACGGCATACTCCGTTGTTGAATGTTCTACATTTTTAGGTATTGGTTCGTCCAGAATTTTAATGAGCATATTATATGGTTTCTCATTTTGAGCTAAAAGTTAACACTCTCCCCCCAAAATGAGCTCAGAAGCCCTACCTGAAAATAATCTGAGCGACATTACAAGTTACAGTTCATAAAATTTTGCAAAGTAAGAGGTACCTAGATTTAGTGGATTACTACCAACTTTACCAGTTAATTCAAAACCCTAATCGGGTCTCGGGGAACTGGGTGAAATGTTTTCAGTATGAGAGGACTGATCACCCGTTTGGTGTTTGCGCTGGCGTCCTCAAATAGCATATAATAATAATAACACTCCTTCAGGGTGATTCTGTCAGCATGCAGCCCGTACTTCCGCGCCATGTTCACCGGGGAGCTGGCGGAGTCGCGCGCCACGGAGGTGACGATCCGCGACGTGGACGAGCAAGCCATGGAGCAGCTGGTGGAGTTTTGCTACACCGCGCACATCGTCGTCGAGGAGAGCAATGTGCAGGTAACAGATATAGGATCTTAAATCCTCAAACAGAAGAGGGTTTCTACAGTGCTTCAACGTTGTAACTCTTCGGGCTTTGCTTCGCTTAGGGCCACATAAATCCAACTGACTTATGTCTGCGGAGGTGAATCGGACAACGCGCCTTTTGTGTTGAATATTTTTTTCAATACAGAATCTAGGGTCATAATTTTGTCTTATTGTTTAAGTAAATTTATAACTTTTACGAATTTGACTAATATGTTCTCCCCAGGCGTTACTCCCAGCCGCTTGCCTTTTGCAACTACAAGAGATTCAGGACGTGTGCTGTGAGTTCCTAAAGCGGCAGCTGGACTGCTCCAACTGCCTCGGCATCCGCGCCTTCGCCGACACACACTCCTGCAGGGAGCTGCTCAGAATAGCTGACAAGTTCACACAGCAGAACTTCCCGGAGGTAATGTTGCTAGAACACCTCAAGATCCTGATCTCTTGAGAGGACGTACAATGTTCGATAACATTGTACGTCCTCTCAAGAGATCAGGACGTGTGCTGCGAATTCCTGAAGCGGCAGCTGGTCTGCTCCAAATGCCTCGACCTATGAGACGAATCCTCTGTTTATAGCCTCCCTAGATGAACGTTTACAATCTGCGCGAGAAGGGAAGCATCTGACCCTTCGTTTTGGGTTGTCCCTCGCTCCTAGATCTGATTTCTTTGCTTGTAAAAAAAACTTGAAGAACAATCCTTGTTCCAGGTGATGGAAAGCGAGGAGTTCCTGCTATTACCGGCCGCGCAGCTGATCGACATCGTGTCCTCGGACGAGCTGAACGTGCGCTCCGAGGAGCAGACCTTCCAGGCCGTCATGTCCTGGGTCAAATACAACGTGGCCGAGCGGCGGCAGCATCTCGCACAAGTATGTCTCACAGACACACGTCCGTATCCCTCACGGGGTAGACAGAGCCAAGAAAAGAGAAGCAGCTCATAATTATGCTTTTTATTCGCTCTCACACCAGCATGGAAGCAATCATGATTCATTTTAGTGATAATATTTATTCTTCAAGGTCCTCCAACATGTCCGCCTACCACTGCTCAGCCCAAAATTCCTCGTGGGCACAGTGTCTTCAGAACTACTTATCAGATCCGACGACGCCTGTCGAGACCTGCTGGATGAGGCCAAGAATTACCTGTTACTACCGCAGGAGCGACCGCTCATGCAGGGGCCCAGGACCAGGCCACGGAAACCCACCAGGCGAGGTATTGTTGGCAGTATATCAGGTCTAGTTTGCTGGACGAGGCCAAGAACTACCTGTTACTACCGCAGGAGCGACCGCTCATGCAGGGGCCCAGGACCAGGCCACGGAAACCCACCAGGCGAG
The DNA here is from genome assembly GCA_018467065.1 of Ephestia elutella. Taxonomy (NCBI): domain Eukaryota; kingdom Metazoa; phylum Arthropoda; class Insecta; order Lepidoptera; family Pyralidae; genus Ephestia; species Ephestia elutella. The sequence goes on along the minus strand of CM031567.1, from coordinate 19,473,616 downwards.
GTATTGTTGGCAGTATATCAGGTCTAGTTTGCTGGACGAGGCCAAGAACTACCTGTTACTACCGCAGGAGCGACCGCTCATGCAGGGGCCCAGGACCAGGCCACGGAAACCCACCAGGCGAGGTATTGTTGGCAGTATATCAGGTCTAGTTTGCTGGACGAGGCCAAGAACTACCTGTTACTACCGCAGGAGCGACCGCTCATGCAGGGGCCCAGGACCAGGCCACGGAAACCCACCAGGCGAGGTATTGTTGGCAGTATATCAGGTCTAGTTTGCTGGACGAGGCCAAGAACTACCTGTTACTACCGCAGGAGCGACCGCTCATGCAGGGGCCCAGGACCAGGCCACGGAAACCCACCAGGCGAGGTATTGTTGGCAGTATATCAGGTCTAGTTTGCTGGACGAGGCCAAGAACTACCTGTTACTACCGCAGGAGCGACCGCTCATGCAGGGGCCCAGGACCAGGCCACGGAAACCCACCAGGCGAGGTATTGTTGGCAGTATATCAGGTCTAGTTTGCTGGACGAGGCCAAGAACTACCTGTTACTACCGCAGGAGCGACCGCTCATGCAGGGGCCCAGGACCAGGCCACGGAAACCCACCAGGCGAGGTATTGTTGGCAGTATATCAGGTCTAGTTTGCTGGACGAGGCCAAGAACTACCTGTTACTACCGCAGGAGCGACCGCTCATGCAGGGGCCCAGGACCAGGCCACGGAAACCCACCAGGCGAGGTATTGTTGGCAGTATATCAGGTCTAGTTTGCTGGACGAGGCCAAGAACTACCTGTTACTACCGCAGGAGCGACCGCTCATGCAGGGGCCCAGGACCAGGCCACGGAAACCCACCAGGCGAGGTATTGTTGGCAGTATATCAGGTCTAGTTTGCTGGACGAGGCCAAGAACTACCTGTTACTACCGCAGGAGCGACCGCTCATGCAGGGGCCCAGGACCAGGCCACGGAAACCCACCAGGCGAGGTATTGTTGGCAGTATATCAGGTCTAGTTTGCTGGACGAGGCCAAGAACTACCTGTTACTACCGCAGGAGCGACCGCTCATGCAGGGGCCCAGGACCAGGCCACGGAAACCCACCAGGCGAGGTATTGTTGGCAGTATATCAGGTCTAGTTTGCTGGACGAGGCCAAGAACTACCTGTTACTACCGCAGGAGCGACCGCTCATGCAGGGGCCCAGGACCAGGCCACGGAAACCCACCAGGCGAGGTATTGTTGGCAGTATATCAGGTCTAGTTTGCTGGACGAGGCCAAGAACTACCTGTTACTACCGCAGGAGCGACCGCTCATGCAGGGGCCCAGGACCAGGCCACGGAAACCCACCAGGCGAGGTATTGTTGGCAGTATATCAGGTCTAGTTTGCTGGACGAGGCCAAGAACTACCTGTTACTACCGCAGGAGCGACCGCTCATGCAGGGGCCCAGGACCAGGCCACGGAAACCCACCAGGCGAGGTATTGTTGGCAGTATATCAGGTCTAGTTTGCTGGACGAGGCCAAGAACTACCTGTTACTACCGCAGGAGCGACCGCTCATGCAGGGGCCCAGGACCAGGCCACGGAAACCCACCAGGCGAGGTATTGTTGGCAGTATATCAGGTCTAGTTTGCTGGACGAGGCCAAGAACTACCTGTTACTACCGCAGGAGCGACCGCTCATGCAGGGGCCCAGGACCAGGCCACGGAAACCCACCAGGCGAGGTATTGTTGGCAGTATATCAGGTCTAGTTTGCTGGACGAGGCCAAGAACTACCTGTTACTACCGCAGGAGCGACCGCTCATGCAGGGGCCCAGGACCAGGCCACGGAAACCCACCAGGCGAGGTATTGTTGGCAGTATATCAGGTCTAGTTTGCTGGACGAGGCCAAGAACTACCTGTTACTACCGCAGGAGCGACCGCTCATGCAGGGGCCCAGGACCAGGCCACGGAAACCCACCAGGCGAGGTATTGTTGGCAGTATATCAGGTCTAGTTTGCTGGACGAGGCCAAGAACTACCTGTTACTACCGCAGGAGCGACCGCTCATGCAGGGGCCCAGGACCAGGCCACGGAAACCCACCAGGCGAGGTATTGTTGGCAGTATATCAGGTCTAGTTTGCTGGACGAGGCCAAGAACTACCTGTTACTACCGCAGGAGCGACCGCTCATGCAGGGGCCCAGGACCAGGCCACGGAAACCCACCAGGCGAGGTATTGTTGGCAGTATATCAGGTCTAGTTTGCTGGACGAGGCCAAGAACTACCTGTTACTACCGCAGGAGCGACCGCTCATGCAGGGGCCCAGGACCAGGCCACGGAAACCCACCAGGCGAGGTATTATTGGCAGTATATCAGATCTAGTTTGCTGGACAATGCCAAGAACTACCTGTTACTACCGCAGGAGCGACCGCTCATGCAGGGGCCCAGGACCAGGCCACGGAAACCCACCAGGCGAGGTATTGTTGGCAGTATATCAGGTCTAGTTTGCTGGACGAGGCCAAGAACTACCTGTTACTGCCGCAGGAGCGACCGCTCATGCAGGGGCCCAGGACCAGGCCACGGAAACCCACCAGGCGAGGTATTGTTGGCAGTATATCAGGTCTAGTTTGCTGGACGAGGCCAAGAACTACCTGTTACTACCGCAGGAGCGACCGCTCATGCAGGGGCCCAGGACCAGGCCACGGAAACCCACCAGGCGAGGTATTGTTGGCAGTATATCAGGTCTAGTTTGCTGGACGAGGCCAAGAACTACCTGTTACTGCCGCAGGAGCGACCGCTCATGCAGGGGCCCAGGACCAGGCCACGGAAACCCACCAGGCGAGGTATTATTGGCAGTATATCAGATCTAGTTTGTTGGACGAGGCCAAGAACTACCTGTTACTGCCGCAGGAGCGACCGCTCATGCAGGGGCCCAGGACCAGGCCACGGAAACCCACCAGGCGAGGTATTGTTGGCAGTATATCAGGTCTAGTTTGCTGGACGAGGCCAAGAACTACCTGTTAGTACCGCAGGAGCGACCGCTCATGCAGGGGCCCAGGACCAGGCCACGGAAACCCACCAGGCGAGGTATTGTTGGCAGTATATCAGGTCTAGTTTGCTGGACGAGGCCAAGAACTACCTGTTACTGCCGCAGGAGCGACCGCTCATGCAGGGGCCCAGGACCAGGCCACGGAAACCCACCAGGCGAGGTATTGTTGGCAGTATATCAGGTCTAGTTTGCTGGACGAGGCCAAGAACTACCTGTTACTGCCGCAGGAGCGACCGCTCATGCAGGGGCCCAGGACCAGGCCACGGAAACCCACCAGGCGAGGTATTGTTGGCAGTATATCAGGTCTAGTTTGCTGGACGAGGCCAAGAACTACCTGTTAGTACCGCAGGAGCGACCGCTCATGCAGGGGCCCAGGACCAGGCCACGGAAACCCACCAGGCGAGGTATTGTTGGCAGTATATCAGGTCTAGTTTGCTGGACGAGGCCAAGAACTACCTGTTACTACCGCAGGAGCGACCGCTCATGCAGGGGCCCAGGACCAGGCCACGGAAACCCACCAGGCGAGGTATTGTTGGCAGTATATCAGGTCTAGTTTGCTGGACGAGGCCAAGAACTACCTGTTACTACCGCAGGAGCGACCGCTCATGCAGGGGCCCAGGACCAGGCCACGGAAACTCACCAAGTGAGGTATTGTTGGTAGTATATCAGGTCTAGTTTGCTGGATGAGGCCAAGAAAACTTAAGTTGTTTTTATATAACATAGGGCGGCAAACGAGCAAGCGGTCATCTGATGGTAAGCGATCACCGCTGCCAATAGACAACTGCAACACAAGTGTAGCCGGCCTTTCGAGAAGATGTAAACTCGTTTTTTTAAGGTTCCAATGTCGTATCAGTTTGAGAACACCGCCACAGGAAGTTGATTTAGTTGGTCGTACGCAAGAAGTGTCTTTTAAAACGTCCGGTGGTTGACAGCCAGTTATCCAGATGGTATAATAATAATAGTATAATCGTAACTGTTAGATGGTGCTTTTGTCACTACTTTTTATGTTATTTTCTGTAAATGGTGCAATAAAGTGTTGATCTATCTATCTATAATGGTTTTTTATCGAAGTTTTAGTAATTTAGATGTATTGTTTCCCAGGCGAGGTCCTGTTCGCCGTCGGGGGCTGGTGTTCCGGCGACGCCATCGCGTCCGTGGAGCGCTTCGACCCGTCCAGCTCGGAGTGGAAGATGGTCGCGCCGATGTCCAAGCGGCGCTGCGGCGTGGGCGTGGCCGTGCTGCACGAGCTGCTGTACGCGGTCGGCGGCCACGACGGACAGAGCTACCTCAACAGCATCGAGAGATACGACCCGCAGACTAACCAGGTTTATATATCACTAGCTAGCATTGTTAGAGATGCTCGCAGTGGAAGATGGTCGCGCCGATGTCCAAGCGGCGCTGCGGCGTGGGCGTGGCCGTGCTGCACGAGCTGCTGTACGCGGTCGGCGGCCACGACGGACAGAGCTACCTCAACAGCATCGAGAGATACGACCCGCAGACTAACCAGGTATATATATCACTAGCTAGCATTGTTAGAGATGCTCGCAGTGGAAGATGGTCGCGCCGATGTCCAAGCGGCGCTGCGGCGTGGGCGTGGCCGTGCTGCACGAGCTGCTGTACGCGGTCGGCGGCCACGACGGACAGAGCTACCTCAACAGCATCGAGAGATACGACCTGCAGACTAACCAGGTATATATATCACTAGCTAGCATTGTTAGAGATGCTCGCAGTGGAAGATGGTCGCGCCGATGTCCAAGCGGCGCTGCGGCGTGGGCGTGGCCGTGCTGCACGAGCTGCTGTACGCGGTCGGCGGCCACGACGGACAGAGCTACCTCAACAGCATCGAGAGATACGACCCGCAGACTAACCAGGTTTATATATCACTAGCTAGCATTGTTAGAGATGCTCGCAGTGGAAGATGGTCGCGCCGATGTCCAAGCGGCGCTGCGGCGTGGGCGTGGCCGTGCTGCACGAGCTGCTGTACGCGGTCGGCGGCCACGACGGACAGAGCTACCTCAACAGCATCGAGAGATACGACCCGCAGACTAACCAGGTATATATATCACTAGCTAGCATTGTTAGAGATGCTCGCAGTGGAAGATGGTCGCGCCGATGTCCAAGCGGCGCTGCGGCGTGGGCGTGGCCGTGCTGCACGAGCTGCTGTACGCGGTCGGCGGCCACGACGGACAGAGCTACCTCAACAGCATCGAGAGATACGACCCGCAGACTAACCAGGTATATATATCACTAGCTAGCATTGTTAGAGATGCTCGCAGTGGAAGATGGTCGCGCCGATGTCCAAGCGGCGCTGCGGCGTGGGCGTGGCCGTGCTGCACGAGCTGCTGTACGCGGTCGGCGGCCACGACGGACAGAGCTACCTCAACAGCATCGAGAGATACGACCCGCAGACTAACCAGGTATATATATCACTAGCTAGCATTGTTAGAGATGCTCGCAGTGGAAGATGGTCGCGCCGATGTCCAAGCGGCGCTGCGGCGTGGGCGTGGCCGTGCTGCACGAGCTGCTGTACGCGGTCGGCGGCCACGACGGACAGAGCTACCTCAACAGCATCGAGAGATACGACCCGCAGACTAACCAGGTTACATATTCATTGTTTGTGTATTTCAGACGGTTATCTAAAAAATATTGGTTTCCCTCTAGTGGTCAGCAGACACCAAGCTGTCAAAAGCTTGAGGTTTTTGTTTCATATTTGAAAATGAATCATGTTTACGATAAACATAAAGGTCAGAATACGATATTTGCCGTAATTGTTCTCGCAATCAAAGTTTGCAAAACGCTCTGAACTTTAGATCACTTGTAAATATGGTTCATTTACAAATATTTGATTATTTACTCTCTAAGTGCATATGAGGGCTAAATTATTTTTTTAAACAAAGAAGTGATTGTGGCGATATCTTCTGCGCTACAAGAACAACGCCATCAATAAGTATTACGATAATGCACTCAAGACAGATGACGCTATAACTGACTGAAACGCGGTGTTGATATTCTCAATACTAGACGCATATATACAACTGCCGAGATACCGTTTGTTGCGCGGTTCTCTTGGCAAAACTCAGACAAAAAGATGCACGCTCTATCTGGCGATTAAAAATCGCACCTTGCTTTAAATGATTTATTTCAAAAACACTACACATAACCTACCTACACCTACCGAACCTACTACTACTGCCGCTACACTATCAACAATTTACTTATTAATAATAAAAATGGGTTGGTTACCGATGGGATCCCCTATTTTTATATTTTTAAATGTTTTTTTTTAAATATTTTATATTTAAAAATGTAAAAAAAAGAGGATTCAAATAAATAAATGAATGAAGTTCCTGGGGAACCCAGGGACCATGAGCGAAGCCTGCCGTACACCATCGGCGGTTCTTCACTTCCTAAAGGAGCTGGGCTGGCTCGAATGAAGTTCCGGCCCATCCTCCTCACGCAAAAAGGGCCCAAACTGGAGGCCTAATTGCGGAAAAGTGTCTTCGATGGAATTTCAAATAAATGAATAATAATAAATCTTTATTTCAAAAACACATGCTTATAAAAATTATTCAATCGATTGGATCCTTTTAACCATGTAATTTATTTTCATTTGTTCTAGTGGTGTGGAGCGGTGGCGCCCACGTCATCGTGCCGGACGTCTGTGGGCGTGGCCGTGCTGGACGGCGCGCTGTACGCCGTGGGCGGGCAGGACGGCGTGCAGTGCCTCAACCATGTGGAGCGGTACGACCCCAAGGAGAACCGGTGGACAAAGGTCGGTTTTCTGTTCATTTGGAGAGTATTTTTGAGACCTTAAAAATATGGGTATCCATTTTAGCTACTGCTGGATTATTTCTGGCTCAAGAAGATGCTCTAAACTTCCACTTAGATCAATGGAAGAGAGCTGTTTGTTTGTTTGTTACCGTTTGTTACCTCTTCACACTTTATCTACTACTGAACCAATCTTTCTGAAACGGACATATACTATCTTTGATCCCGGGAAAAAACACTGTTACCGTGGGAAATTCACGCGGGCGAAGCCGCTGGTTTTGCCAGCGGCTAGTTGGTAATAAGTTAAAGCACAGAATACATAATAGTACAAGTACAGAAGAATCATTCCGAAAAATCAAAGGAATAGCGACTCTCGCTACGATACAATTAAGTGCAATTTAGATCGCACAACGCTAATAACCTACAGTTATATTCACCTAGACGTTACATTTCTATCGCATTAAGCCTCACTATCGCTTACCTTTTCTGACCTACTGATTCGGGGCCGCCGTACGTACTTGCGTTTTTAATACCTACCGCAGAGTGTGACAAGCCTGGTTAAAGCTCAATCTAGTTCTAATGTAATTTTCCAGGTAGCAGCCATGACAACGCGCCGCCTCGGCGTCGCCGTGGCCGTGCTCGGCGGGCAGCTCTACGCCGTAGGCGGCTCCGACGGACAGGCCCCTCTCAACACAGTCGAGCGCTACGACCCTCGTAGCAACAAGTGGGCGCCCGTAGCACCCATGTCTACGAGACGCAAACACCTGGGCTGTGCGGTGTACGATGGTCAGATCTACGCCGTAGGCGGCAGGGACGATTGCACAGAATGTCCTCTGCTGAAAGGTAAACATGTGGCGTAGTCGATAGAAGTGTCGTAGCAAACCTAGGTGCTACGACTTTAGCAATTTGAGTATAAGATACGGCGTAGGCGCTACGACCTTCGTAGCAACTAGTGGGCGCCCGTAGCACCCATGTCTACGAGACGCAAGCACCTGGGCTGTGCGGTGTTCGATGGTCATATATACGCCGTAGGCGGCAGGGACGATTGCACAGAACTGTCCTCTGCTGAAAGGTAAACATAATGTGGCGTAGTCGATAGAAGTGTCTTAGCAAACCTATGTAATATGTGGCGCAACGGATTGTTATTAACTAAACTCAATACTTGTAGGAGCTGGTTTCCCCACTAAGACGAACTGCAAAGATCTCCTTTATTGTAGATTTTCCAGACTAGTTTTTCACAACGTGATCATTCGCCACATGACATTTAACTTATAAGATAATAATTAAAACAATCCTTTATTTATTGAGGTCGTGCGACGTTTCACTAGTAGATGTAGTGTGATGTATCGTAGCTCCCATATCTACGAGACGCAAACACCTAGGCTGTGCAATGTACGATGGTACTGTAGGCGGTAGGGATGATTGCACAGAACCGGCATCTGCTGAAAGTTTTTTGGCGTATTCTAGTTTTACATCAAAATTAATCCAGCTCTTGCCAGAAATTGCAATTTCGTGGTTGAATAATAGTTTATGTCGGCTGTATACTCTTTCCAAAAATTATTGTATATTAGATTATTTATTTGTAATTCCAGGTACGAGCCCAGCACAGATTCGTGGTCGCCAGTAGTGGCGATGACGTCACGGCGGTCGGGGGTCGGACTCGCGGTCGTCAATGGACAGCTCTATGCCGTCGGCGGCTTCGACGGCACCGCCTATTTGAAGTCTATTGAGGTATGAATTTACATTATTACATTATTACATTTCACATAAATTTTACATTTATTTATTAACCGTTCATGAAATAAGATTGAAATAACAGCGTAGTCGGTACTACAACCGTTGCGTCGTAGCAAAAGTGATGTAAGGCGTAGGCGCTACGACCGTCGCGCGTCGTAGCCACAAGTTAGGTACGTCGTAGGCGCTACGACGGTCGTAGCAACAAGGTGTGGTACGGCGTAGGCGCTACGACCGTCGTAGCATGTGAGATATGGCGTAGGCGCTACGAATAATAAGTGTACGATTCTTCGTACTAAAACGGGGATTGAAAACATAAAATATCCTACTAATATTATAGAGGTAAATGCGAAAGTTTGGATGTGAGTTTGTGAGGATGTTTGTTACTCAATCACGCTAAATCTACTGGACGGATTTCGATGAAATTTGGTAAACGGGTAGACAAATACCGGGAATAGCACATATGGTACTTTTTTATCTCGAAATTCGTACGGGAGCGAAGCCTTGGGGCGCGGCTAGTATTTAATAAAAAGCATTGTGTTGTCAGGTGTTCGACCCGGAGTCGAACCAGTGGCGGCTGTGCGGCGCCATGAACTACCGGCGGCTCGGCGGCGGCGTCGGCGTCATGCGCGCGCCCTCGCACGACGCGCACTACATCTGGTGAGTGCGCCACTGACAAGTAGCATGATGCTTTTTGAAAATGGTTACTTAAGGGCTCTCAGTAAGTGAAAACGGCAATATTGGCTGTTTTCTTTAAGCTGCTGTTTAAAGAATTAAAGAGTTTTCGCCCTGAAATTTCTGATATGTATTGTAGAACGTATGTTTAAAGGTCCTCCCTTTAGTTGTTGTTGTTTCCAAAACACGATGGGAAAAATTTTGCTCGATAGAAAAGAATCCTGAAGTTACCTCTAAAATTTCATATGAATACAGATAACATCCGTGTTTTATAATGAAAAATGTTTTAAAATCACCAACACAAAGGTATTTTACCTTTTCGATTTCGTGACTGATTTAAATTTTTGAAAAACTAAACATTTCTATTAACTTTTTGATAAAAATGTGAATGGCGCGCAACCGGGACGTCCCCCGCCTCAGCCGCTTCATATGAATTTTCGCTGACCGCCTAACCCCCCTTAAAAGTCAATATGCATATACTTACTCAACGTTTCAGTTATCTTTGTAACGTCTATATAACAGTTACAGGACTGATTAGTCCTCTGTGGTCCCATTAATCGATGTTTATACAACTTTATCATTAGTCCTTGGCGGACGTCTATATAACCATTAAATAACTATAATGTCGTATAACAGGGGCCTTTTTCGCGTTGAATAAACGTTGACAACTACGCTTATACGACTTATCTGTCTGAACCAAAACGTACGCGGAAAACGTTTCCGCGATCTTTATACAACGTTAATTTGTTACTTGGGAGTGCCTTAAGGCACTTCGCACACGGCCCGTAGGAGTAAGGGCCATTTAGACGGTACAAGTTTCATGCCTGTTGAATACGATTAAATTGAAGCAATAATTTACTTGCATAGTCTAAACAACACGTAACATTCTTGATCTGGTATGCAAGTTTGGATTCAAAACTTTTCTTGGTGTAAACAATACATGCAATAAAATGTCATTCAATTCTTGCATGAAAAATTTGACAACGCAAATACGTGCAATTCTTGAAGCAAGTCGCTAAAAATGGCACGCGCCCATACAAATCTGTGTTTCAAAAATGGAATGCAATAATTGCCTAAACAATAGGGGACCGGACAACTTTTTTTTTGATGTTTCTTTAAAATATCTCACAATAATAGAATCATCCGTAAAGAATTACATCAATAACTAAATTATTTCCCAAGATATAGCAAAAAACAAATCACATTTTTAAGCGATGTTTGGACGATACCAAAACGCCCCTAACTAAACGTGCATTCATATGACGTCACGCGTAGAAATTGGACTTTCCCAAAAAGTTTGAACTCTAATAAAATTGCTCAGGAGAATAAACTTGTGATAAATAGTCGCAAAATGTGTTTAATTATATGTATTCTATCATAAAATTACATATTTTTAACAATTCTCATACCTTGGCCGGTCCCCTATTGTATACGTGTACACAGAACACATTGGTAATTATTGTATGTCAAGATTTGCATTCAATAATTGCATTCGAGTTTTTTATTTATATTACCATGTAAACAGATGCTTTCAATTATTGATAGTCAATTCTTGAACTGGAATTATTGCATGCAATTATTGCTCTTGCATGTTCAAGGAACTTGCACCGTCTAAATGGCCTTTTAGCGACGCGTAAGCTTAACATTGGACGCGCGGCGAACGAGATCGCAACAACCACGTACATGTTCAAAGGAAGCCAGGTTCGTTTGAACATGTACGAGCTTCGTTGTGTTCTCGTACGCCGCTACGCTTAACGCTACGCGCCGCTAACGCTTACGCCCCGTGTGCGAAGTTCCTAACAAACAGAAGACAAATTAGATAGGCCGCTGGATCGCTGGATAACTTGAGCAGAAGGCAAACTACGCTAATCTAATAAAGCTATATAGTTGGTATAATATAACCGTTTAATTAAAGCTATAGGCTGAGCAAGTCCATCCCTTGTTGGAAACCCATCTTTATGCACCATCAGGTCATGTTTATCATAATAACACATTGTTATTGAAACAGAAGCCACGTGTAAATTTTTTCTTTTGTAGAACAAACGCCAATAAGTCAATTTGACTTCAAAGATTTGATTACAGACAAACATGTGCCAGGTGAACCTAGATAGAAGGTTGTTTAAAAGATATCAAATAGAAACTAAATATAAAATGTTACATATTGTTGCAGGAACCGCAAAGACTCAGTAGTGTGAGCGCTCGCTGCACATTACCCCCTCCACTCTCAAGTTAAGTCGTTACTCATTTTATTTTATTGTTAATAAATATATAATTGACTATTTATAAATAAATGAAATACAAATTTTAGAATATAATACCTAAGTTGTTTTATTTTTCGTAATATTTTTAACAATTAAAAACTAAGCAGAAAGAGAGATTTTGGGTTACATTGTCATTTTCAAATATTGTAATATCGAATACTGTATTATTATAATGTGCCATTGTATCTGTAGTATTGTTTTCTGTACGACTATACAAACATAATATACACATGTATTTAAACACTAAATAGAAAAACATATTTACAAATTAATTAAAAATAATAATAATAAAACTAAAACTAAAATTAAATATATTTACAAAAATGCCAGCCCCGACAGGTCGTTGCCCTGAGGTAAAGTGCCCAGAAGGCTGGCAGCATTGCCACGTTGAATGGCAATGCTTAATCTCTGTGCGAGATAAATACCAGCCCTCTGGTCACGAGAAACCTCAATTAATTTTTGGGAGATGGCGTCATAAAGTTTGTGGGCTGAAGGTCCCCACGGTCCTAATGTCTCGACCCCAAACGGCTCAAAAATGTAGAAATCACCGATTCCTGCATATTTGCGCCGTTTGAGGCTTTCGGCAGCAGCCGCTGCAGCGCCGGCCTTGGACCCCGTAGCCGGGAGGTGGGACAGCGCCAAGGTATCTACACATGTGGCATCCCATACTAGGGGCCGTCCCAACTTCCAGGGCACAAGGGTCATTCCATCCGGTCTCTTGCCATCGTCTCTAGCCAGCCCGCTTGGTTCTAAAACTGCAGGCATATGGACGGAGGCAAGAGCCCGGTGAATTATATTATTTAGGGCAGCATGGCGCCCTAATCGGCCAACGCTTCTACGGCATGAAAGGCCGTGATGACCTAGTCCATCGACGCCATCACCACAAGGGCAACGATGTGGGACTGTGCATATGGCACCTAAACGAAGTGATGCCGCCAGACGGAAGGTCTCGTCATCGAGGAACGTGCCGAGGTTCAAAGAAGGCAGCGCCTGCAACCAAAGTCCGGATTCCCACTCCGCGACGGCTAGGAGGCGAGCGCGCTCCGCAGAATTGCCAGATGATTCTAACAAATTAATCTGTGCTAGTCTGCAAAGCGGCCCATCCCAGAGCTTCTGCGATGCCGGAAAACTAGGAATTTCTGAATTTGGACATTGGCCCAGCCATTCATTTTTGGCCTCTGAAACATAGCTGATATCATATAATGGGTTTTTCAAAATTTTTTTAGACAGATTTTCAATACTATTTACAGAGGACAAGAATGCCGGCAAGGCGACACTAGAAATTTTGCGAATACCCAAACCTCCGAACTTAATGGGCAAGGAGGCTTGGGCAAAAGAGCTGTTGAAGTTGAAACTACGCCAGTATATAATAAGTCTATGGTTGTATAATAAGTTTGTGGTCGTAGCAATGTTTTGTAAATGAAATATTAGGAATGATCGTGCGTGGTATTACTATTCTTGCGTCTGAAGCTTTAGTAAGGCGATCGAGTAGAGTAACTATTGCCATGGCCCCACAAATTAATTTTGGATATTTTGTATAAATCCTCTTTGTGTAAATGTCGTATGAATATTTAAATTAAATGAAGTAATATTTTATTATCTATCTATATCATTTACTATGTGTCTTTTCACTCATATCTCTCCATCCAAAGGTTGGCTGGAAGACATTGCATTTGCGACAAGCCCGCCTTTGCCCTCATTCATGTATTTACTTTTTGTTACAACTTTGTATATTATTTTCTATAAATAGTGCATTAAATTTTGATCTATCTATCCTTGATCCTTCGTTTCTAACGCCTATGGAAACAATTTTATTGATAATCTTTTCTCTTTCGCTTATCTCTTCCTTCTGGCATCTCATTACATCAGAGATTTTGGTAGTATCGTTAAATTGTAAATCCTTATTAATTTGCCTTCTTTATCACATTCCTCCATGTCTACCCAATTTCCTCGTTTCCCAACTACAGGTCACATTTCCTATGCCGGTGGGGGCGACGTAGCTTTGTCAACAGCCTGTGCTTCATCACTTTCCCCGTTCTCCTCCCCTTCTCCATTCATCTCTTCTTCATCTTCCGCCACGCTGTCAGCTTCCCCATTAGCTTCTGCTTCGCTTGCTTCGGCCGGTGGCGCTTCGGATTGGGATTCCACGGTGTCTTCTTTGACACGCTTCTGTGAATATTTTTTATTTATTTTATTTACAACTGATACATAATGAGAGGCATTGAAACATGAGTGTGGTTATATGAAACGAGCCGAAGGCGACAGTTGCAAATACTACTTTATCTTCACTCATAAATTAAAATTAAACAAAGTTGGTAGCTAGGTAACAAAGAAAAGATTTATAGCGGGAAATTAAATTTAAACTACGAATGCGTCCGCCACTTTTTTCACAAGTTCAAACTGCGCATGCGCACTCATTTTTACATTCGGCCTAAAACCATAGCCTAGTTTAATAAATTAAAAAGTAAAAGTGTACTATAAAAATTAAAAAGTTATTTTATGATACTGCTGGCAGTTTAATGACTTTTATTTTTTAATGTATGTATGTGCGTTTATAAAGTACGTCTTTATAAAACCATCTTCAAATTAGTAATTCGAATATTTCGACATGAGTGTAGATAAAAAATAATACATTTGTGTATCACTGTGACCTGTCCGGAAAAGACTTACCTAATAATTTAAAACCATATTATACCTTAAAGTACTCTCATACAGAAATTTCATGCGAGCAGTCCTGCTCGCATGGAATTTTTCACCATATCTGATTTATATATGAGAGTACCTTAGTACTAACTGCATCTGAGATGCACAAAAATCCAAAATAAGCATAGTATACCTTCTTTTTCTTTTTCCCCTTCCTGCGATGCTTGACCTCTTGCTCGCTGTAGCCGGGCGGGAAGAACCTCGCGCCCTCCTGCTCGCCCGACACTGCGTCCGCGCTGACGTGGAGCGGGCCCAGGGTGGCCAGCTCCGCGGGGGGGCCGGGGGGAGGGATGTCTTGCGGGTCGGTCAGCAAGGGCTCGCACACGCCCGTCGCTATCATCACCACCATCGTTTCAAAACTAGAGTTAAACATCGTCAAATTGTTTTTATTTAAATAGGCTTAAAAAGGATTTTTAAATTAAATTAGTTGACATCAGAAAATTACTTAAAGCTAAGGTTTACTACCGCCTCCGAAGCGCAAGTGGTCTTCCTTCCTAAATCTAACGAGTACTTCATTGCTGGAAGGAAGAGTCAGGTGGTGTCTTGACTATCGGCTCTGTTGACTTATGGCGAATATCAGGTGAGGTGAATTTATAGCATAAATTGCCTCTTAGTTTTGACCACCACGCCAGTGTATTATTTCTTTATCAGTGGATATGGTTATCAAGACTGATTGGTTGTTTTTGGCTCTAGTACTAATTTAGAAAAAAAACATTGCTTTAGAGGTGGACAGGTACGTTTCCGCTACGTGACAGTCGTTAACGAAAAGTCCAGAAATGTAAGCAACTTAACTTACTAGTCCTTCTCGGGCCTCTCTTCATACTTCTCAATAGTCTTAGCCAGTAGCTTAGGCTCCTCGATATTGGCATCAGCAAAGAAGCCGTATCGGAGTATCCTCTTCTTGACGTGAGGCGCTTCGGCGGCCTCCAGCACGGAGCGGCGCTGCCACGCGCCGAACATCATGGCGATGTGCGGGGGCTCGAAGGTGGGAGGGGGCTCCACCACACCGCCTACCATCTGGAATTGCAAATTTTATTCTCAAAACCCCAAAGTCTCGGAACTGAGTGAAATGGTCCCAAAATGAGAGGTTGGTCACCCGTGTGGTGCTTGCGCTGGCGTCTCCAAATAGTAAATAATAATAATTATGGTCTTGTAACTGTTGGTTAGTTAAGAGTGCGTGTTGGATGACGTAGAATGATACTCTTATGCGTTGGTAATAAGAATCAATTTATTTTAAAATGTACTAGATTTTATGACGTTCGTATGACGCACGTGATTAACATTCCCCTACAGTCTGGAAGCGAAAAATAAACCAAGAATGTATCTCCTGCTTTCCTTGTTGCTCAAAAATCAATCAAGGAATTGGATTTTAAACTGGAGATTCTAGTCATAGGCGATAGGCTAGCAACTGTCACTATAATTCTCAATTTCCATTCCACTAATGAGTTGTGACTGTTATACCTTAGGGAAGAGCAGATCTAACGCCGCCGCCCTCTGGTGGCGGTCGGCCGGCACGAACATCCCTGGAATGTTGTCCAGGCGCAGCTCCTCCGCCGGGAATTTCTTGTTGCCCTTTTCCTCATCCGACAGACCGTCGCCGAAGACGGCGAGACGAGTTAATTCTGCAAGTGGATTCAGTTGTTTGAAAATCTGTCGCCAGTTACTAGGAAGAGGATAAAATGAGAATAAGGAGTTTTGTTGTTACGCTGTCTTGTAGCTACAGCTTATGACGACGCCAGAATCTTGATCATATAGTTAAATTCAATCTAGTCGTGTGCTGCGATACATAAAACAAGCATTGCATCGCGATCGTTAAAGTTGACATACAACGTACCGATCACGCAGCCTTCTTTCTCTGGAGCTTTCTTCAACAGCAGAATCAACGATGGCCTGTCAGCTAACACGGCCACCACGTGCTCTTCTCCGAATTCAGGGTCTTCCAGAGCCAGTCGCTTGGCACCGTCCTTGCCCAACACCCAGGGACATTTGTCTGCCACGATAACTCCTGGAATTGATAGGTTTTCACATATTTTTGACAAGCGACATGAAAAGGGCAAATACCAAACATATGGTCCAGAAGCGGTATGCCCAATTAGGAGAGCCAACCCCAATGAGTGACCTAAGTAGCTTCATATACCTATACGACTTCTGTTAGGCGGTTACAAAATAACGTGTCTGTCTATGCTACCTATCTTATTTCAAAATCTAACAAATATGCTAACCTTGCGCATCCAAGGCCTCGGCGACCCTCCTCAAATTCTTCTGAGCATGCGGCGTCATGAGCGCCGGACAGATGTCATTGAAGTAGGTCTCCAGCCGCTTGGCTCGTGCCTCCCGCCTCGCGAGGTGGTTCGCCTCGATGGCTTCGGCTTCCCTCGCTCGCCGTTCTTGCGCCAGCTTCTCTTGGGCTGTTGCCACCTCCTGGAATGAATCGTCACCTCAATCACTAGATGACTAGATTTGTTTGCCACTTTCCTCCTGATGATCATTTTGCATCAGTTTTTCTTTCCGTGCTTTATACGTCAGTTTTGGATACATCACTATTTTTTAATCCCACCACCGCAATGCCAATTATTGCCAATTACTGGAGAGCTTTTTATAAATTCAATGAAATTTCACACCTGTTCTGGCCCAATGAGTTCATGAGGAAGTTTCTTCGCTTGCTCGGGATGGGGGATGGGGCGCGTCAGCCTCACCACATTTACAAGCTGACAAATCTATGACAGTTTATACTAGAAGGTTTTAGCACCTGTTCTGGCGTAGTTAGCTCATGAGGCAGCCTTTTCGGGCGCTCCCGCTCTCCTTTCTTCACCTGCTCTTCATTCTTCAACTCCTGTTCGATGGTGCGAGTGAGGCGAGGTGCGTCTGCGCCGAATACCACGTTTAGGAGTTGGCCGCCCTGAGGATCAAATCAAAACAAAATTAAAATCTGTTAGCATCAAGATGTCTATCAAAGCCTTTTTAAACCCGATGGAATATGTCATAAACTAACGTTAGTTAGTTGCCTAGTGCCCAACTTACTCGCTCTAATCTTGTATTGCTCTAGGAAAATAGGTCATTTAGTTAAAATTTAACTGTAAAAAAAAACCTTGTCCCCTTTATTCTACCAAAGAATAAAAATCACGGTATAAAAAGATTCAAATATTGTCAGAGAAATTACTTCGCGAAAAATGCAAATATATGCATTTTTAATCTCAGAAAGATCTATTAAAATGCATCTGCAATTTTTTCGCAAAGTAACTTCTATGACAAAATTTAAATATTCTCAAGAACGTACCTAGCGATAGTATCGAAGTAGTAAAAGTGGTATCTACGATCAGAATTTTTTGAGGCCCCTGTCAGTTTGGTCGATACCGCGGGCAGCCGTGCCATTCCACCAATCTATCCAATTCTCACACATGACCTCCGACACATATAGGTAGGTACTTAGGTACCTCCATAAAAGTAGGGCAAAATGATACCTATGGTGATTTATTTAAGGATGTCTATTGTCTGGCAAGGAAAGTTTGGAATGGCTGATTAGTATGTAGCATGAAAGGGCATTTGCACAGTTGTTATTAACCCCATGACAAAAAGAGGTGTATTGCTATTTGAACTAGTTAACTGTGTGAGTAGAAAATGCAGAAAATCGCCGTGCAAAAAACAGAGAAAAGTACACCTACACATTACTAAAAAGATCACTGCAAAAAGGGGGCGAATTCTGCAATAAGTTTGCTTTCCCCTGAGAATCACGCCGATTTTATGTTGCCGTTATGTTCAAATTAAATTAAATTGCTGAAGTAGTTATCGAGTTATTACAAACAGTTATAACTAACAATTTTAATGCATTGTTAACAGTTTAGATATAATTACCGCCAGAAACATCCATGTGGGCTCGCTGCGCTTTCTGAATCTCTTAAGGCACTCGATGTTGTCTGATTTCGCCTACAACAAGACACAAAATTAATAGAAGTACTAACAAGATGAATGATTTCAAGACGTTGATTACTTAACTGATTTGGTCATTCCCCGTTCTTGAGAGTTCTAAATTAGAACTTTCGTTTAATTTCTTTATAATTCGCCGCCCCAAAACTTACACCCTAACCTTAGTTGGTTCAGGGGAAGTCTTGACATTTTCTATACATAATTTATGGTAGGTGATTTTCCGGATAAGATGAAAACGATTTTAAGTAGCAGTTAGTATGTTACTAGGTACCTAATTAATTAAAACAGGTACTTGTGAAAGAATACATACGTACCTACATTATTATATGTGATAGGCAGAGAACAAAGAAAGGGAGAGAGTAAAGGAAGCGAGAGAGATCTGTGAGGATCGTAGCAAGTGGATATCCCTAGTAATTACAAGCCCTAAAGAATGGTTAACCTAAAATTCTTCTGGTTCCCTATTAAGGGGCAGTAACAAGGCAGGATTTCAAAGATTTATTAATCAAAATTTTAACAAATTCTAGCTTAAACAAATTTGGATCAGGAAGACCTTACCACAGCGAGGTGCAGGTTGTCTCCGCCCAGTTCCACTTTGATCTTCTTCAGGTTGCCTACCATGCCGATGCAGGGGCCACACCACTCCGAGTACACGTCGATCACTGAAATCAATTATCTACATGTAGGTTACCATTACCATCACAATCTACTTATCTGAACAGTCGAGAAATTCCTACCAGGTGGTAATCTCGTCTGGATCTGGATAGCTCTAAACAGACTCAGGGTTGGTGTTGGTGACATCGAAAAAACAAGTTAGGTGATGTTTTTGGCTAATAATTTTGTGACTGCGGAGCTGTGAAAATCATGGCTCGTCTTTTATCATGTTCGAACTGCCTCTCATCCTGCACAGTAGAGTACTCTAACTCAATAAGGCCAATGACAAGACGATAAAGTGGTAATATTATTCCCCGAAATTCCCAAGAAGGAGTAGGTACAGTACGGTAGTAGTATTGTAACTAGAATGTGTTCATCTCACGTTTGTTATTTAAAT
Organism: Ephestia elutella; assembly: GCA_018467065.1. Taxonomy (NCBI): domain Eukaryota; kingdom Metazoa; phylum Arthropoda; class Insecta; order Lepidoptera; family Pyralidae; genus Ephestia; species Ephestia elutella. The sequence continues at coordinate 19,454,491 of CM031567.1, read as the reverse complement.
AGGAAGAGAGTACTTAAATTAGACACTGGCCATTACTAATAAAAAGCTAACTCACCCAAAAGTCCATCTTTGCCCACAAACTTGTTCCACTCATCATCCGTGTTCAGCTCGCTCTGCAACTGGACCTGCGCGGCCTTCTTGCCTGCGCCGACCGCGGCCAAAGTAGCGGCCGCGTTGGCATACGCCGCCGTCAGCGCCATAGCCGCGAATGCCGCGCGGAGCGTGTGACATGCTTGTAGCTACTCTATACGAGTGTGTAACTACTTAACTACAGTGCTATCTTCAAATGAGGCGCGAAATGTGTGCAGTGATGCCTGCATCTGCAAATGACTTATTCATAATTATAGTGATATATTTTGCAACTGAAATTGAACCTGGCATACGTCGCCATACGCTGTATTGGCTGTAAATGCTTTTTTGTACGATGCTAGCCACTTTGTATGAGAGTTTTAATTATAGTGATATTGTCTGTCATCTTCCGTGAAATTTGTAAGGATGTTTGGAAGGTTGGATGTTTGGTGACGATAAGTGTATTTTTATTCTCTTATTCAAAATTGGTCATGCCATGCATGATTATAAAAGGTTTAGAAAAAGAGCGACATCTCTTCCGAATGAATGAAACTATTTTTTTCGCCACCGCTACTCACCGCAAGATGGCGCTTTGTTTGCTAAATGGTTTAAAACGTTGAATATAGATGGCGTTAGCTGTTAGAATTGGTGTAAAGTAATTGCACTTGTGCAAGAAAAAAAAAAATCGCTAAAAACATGTAAATTAGAATTATAATAACACGAGCAGAAGAAACCGAAACATTTTTGGTAAACAAGTAGGTAGGTAAATGGATTTGTACAAAGTATCAGACTACTGAACTGACTCATTAAGTATACCTAGGTACCTAACCGCAGTGAGAACACGGCTCATTTTAAACAAGTTCACTCCTCATTTAATATGTACAAGTATTATTCGTGTCTTGTATAATTAGGAACAATGCACAAGGCCCGCGGGTTGGCCCTTTGTCCGGGGCCTTTTGTACCTGGGCGTCCGGACGCATTTCCCCACGAAACCATCCTTCCCACCCTCCTAGTAAGTTTTTTTTTATCTCGAACTGTGAAATAACTTGAGTTCTTTCGTCAACGAGCTATTGGAATTTTCGAGTGGAAAATTATTTAAGTGCATGTAGTTTAGCACATTTTTAAACCTACATAGAAATACATTTTTTTAATTTTGTACATTAAGTGGCCGTTCCGAAATGCTAGTATTTGTAGCTTAGAGATTTATAATACAATACAATTATGTAATTCGTTTTTGACGTGAAAAATTGCTTGTGAAGGCCATGTTTCAATAAAGTATTTTTGACTTTTCACAAAATAACGCTTCTGTGCCTCTTTTAACAGACAGGCATATTTTGTTTCGATTTGTACTTAATCGAGTTATTGTGTGATGGTAGAGGTCGATACAAATATAACTCTGTATAAGGCATAACATTATCTTTTTAAGTGGTCCATCTTGCTTATTTTGTGCGAAGTTCGAGCAGAGCCCCGCCCGCGACACATTGATGGATTATATTTGATGGCGTCGCGTCCAAGTTATCGCTCAGGCGCGGGGACACCACATATTGAGTCAGCTATTTGCTAGATTATGGCAAGGGCATCCCAGCCTGGATGATTTATAAAAAATGCCTACAAAAAAGAAAGGTTGTCAGCTTGTTTTTCGCTAAAAGAAAAATTAATCGCTTGTTTTCGCTGAAGGAAAAATCTATCGCTTGTTATAAGCTTGTTATTCGCTTTTTCTTTATTATAGGTACGGGTTTTATTTAAGCTACACGGCAATTGGTAGTTTTAAGTTCTTACTTTAGGTATATTTACCTGACCATTTCTTCAGAGCGGGATGACAGGGATAATTTTTTGGAGAATGAGCTTTTTAAAAAAATAAAAGCTGCTCTACATATTAACGTATCGTATAAACGGTATTTTTTTTTTATTAAATATGGGTTTGCTCTCGACCACAATCTTGCCCGAGGACAGAGATGAGGTCTACGATGTAGCGAGCTTACCCAGAAGCAGCCTATTCACCAGGTAGGGATGATAGCCCGCAGTGCGTCTGGTTGTCCGATTGAAGAAAGGGGCAGGCGGTATGAGCTCATGTAGCTCATGAGCACACTCCCCGACACGTACACTCGGTAGAAAACCAACAAACAAGCAACATACCTACCATACAAAACCTACCTACCCCTACATATACCTATTAAACAATTGAATATTTGGAGAAAGATGAACATTTTGTTGTCCTCATAAGAGATACGTACGACAAGAGTCACTATAAGATTCCCCAACTCATCGAATGTCTTTTGGGTGGGGATAAACTAGTTTTGTTATTTTTTTAATAATTTTTAAGGGAAAAGATGCAGCACAAAACTCGCAAGCCATAAAGTTAGTCCGCCATCCACACCGTAGCTATTTTTACTTCAACTTAGTTTCAATTACAGCCTGAATTACAGCCATGAATAATGCATGATTCAAACGGATCGTAATTTTGTAAGTTAAGGGCTTAACTTTGACTGGAACTATGGCAGTTTAGTACCTGCTACTTTGTTGGTACTTATACTACTCATTACCTATATTGTTATACCGTCTGGAGTAAGTTTATATCCCGCAATTTCCAAGGGAATTAACTTTCGTTGTAAAGTAATTACCGCGTTGATTTATGACACCACTTTCGATTCTCAAAAAACACGTTTACCGTCTACGTTTTTTAAATATTTAATTCAAATTAGACCTTGAACGTTGAAATACCTGTTAGAAACTAAAATACAAGCTAACTTAAAATATCTACTAAAATTAAAAAACTAAGAAATACAAAAAATAATAATTAAAAGTTGTAAAGAGCGTAGCCCCGCGGCAACGTGCCCAAAGGCTGGCTGCATTGCCAAGTTATATGACAATGCTTAGCCTTTGGCCAAAGAAGCTGCCAGCCCGTTGGTCACGGGATACCTCGACCAGCCTTTTTGAAATAAAAATAAAAAGCTGGTGAGCTGATGGACCCCATGGACCCAACGTTTCCTCAAATGCTGTATGCATTGCATTGCTGTGCATTCATGGCTGTAATGTAGTTATTGCCAATAACCGCATATTTGCGCATTTTGAGGCCATCTGCTTCCGTTGCTGCTGCACCGGCCTTGGACTCGGTGGCCTGGAGATGAGATGGCGCCAGTGTGTCAACGCAGGTAGCGTCCCACACAAGCGGCCGCCCCAACCTCCAAGGCACCAAAGTCATACCATCCGGTCTTTTGCCATCATCCCACGCCAACCCATAGGTTCTAAAATAGCCGGCACGTTTTAATGGTGGCAAGAGCACGGTGGATTTTGTTTAGGGCAGCATGACGCCCTAAACGACCGGGGTTAATACATTAGATTTTTCCATAGGTTTCGCTTCACCAACAATATAATTTCTTTGATGTCGGGTGGAGACAGTGTACCGTAATTGTTAAATGACTACATTACCTTGCGTGCGTAACTAGGTATTATCGCGAGAGTAGATATAATGTAGAGTCAAAGCTTTTATTCATTTTATTTCAGTAACTAAACTTTGCTAGTCACTTATTTTCGACGTAACGACCAATTTGTAGAGCACGAAGCGAAGCCATAAATAATAACTATAAGAAAGATGTGATTCCATCAGAGAGCCCACTCACGACTCTTGGTTCTGTCTACCCCGTAAGGGATAAAGACGTGATTCAATGTATGTATGTATGTAAGATGTTCTTTTCAGACCATCCCTGAATTAGCTACGATACGTCATTGACATCACTATGGCCTTCGTGCTGAAAACAGAGGCAACCGGCCATTCTGATCTCAGAATAGCAAGGTACCAAGGCATTAAAATTTATCAGGGCATTTTTTGCAAAAGGTAGCAAATATTGGCGTATAGGTGGCAATTATTGAATACTAGCTCTTGTCCGCGGCTTCGCCCGCGTGAATTTGCCACGGGAACATTGCTTTTTCCCGGGATGAAAAGTACTCTATGTCTTTTCAGTACTTTAAACTATGTGTATGCGAAATTTCAGGAAGGATACTTTAGTAGATAAAGTGTGAAGAGGTAACAAACAAACTCACTTTCACATTTATAATATTAGTTAGGATAGGATACTCTCCGTAGTAGTCTATAGTTTCAGGCGCCATTGGCAAACAGCCATTCTGACGGGGTGGACAAAAAAGTTGTCAAAAATCACAGCCCCGAGCGATGGTATGTCTCTTTTTGTATCTACTTTGTAACTATATCGCGTAGAATTTATTAACGTAACTAGAAAATATTAGCCCACACGAGTTGGGAAGCAGTTTGGTTGACATTTATGCCTCGCGAATTACGATGTGGTATGTAAACTTGGTTTGTACTTTTTGTGATAGTTAATGTGGTAACTTTTGGCACTATGTTATAAAATGAAAATCGAAGCCAAAAATTTTCTGGTTAATATATTGTAAATATGTAAAAAAATTACAATTTGTGGCAAAAATTTAAAATGATGAACTACATTTTAATTGACAAAATAATTTATATTTTTCGTCGAAGCTGACAATTTTTCGCGCTGGTTTATTCATTTTTTATTTATTTTTTGTCGAATATTTATAAGTAATAGAAACGAGAATTATCCACGGCCAATTAATTTAAATCAACACAATGTCCCTGGACATTGTATAGAATTTCGACGTTAAAAAAGTTATTATCAGTTCGATATTCGTCCAAAAATAACTAACGTTGCATAAAACCAAAGCAACCCTTATCAGAATATAAACGTAATATCGTCATAACCATTGCAAACTGAAACGCACTTAACTTTATGTTCCGTCGCACGCAACTTTCTTGTAGGTTATCATTCACTGGGTTACGTCGATATCGGTAATTTATTGCCGTACGAATACACGTATTGTTTACGTATACCATATAAGAGGTACTTAAATTATGTTTTACCTACTTGTTTCATTGTGGCAGCAAACACTAGTCCTAAACCTGAACTTGAAAATTAACCGTATAAATAATTACAAATTTGATGTAAAGACTGATTGATGCCAGAGATTATACGTTCTCTAACATCGATTATATAAAAGAATGTCAACTTGTACTCCAAAATCGGGAATAATTATTTCAGACAATCAGGTGACGCGACCACCAAACTTGAACCAACTTAACAAAACATTCTGAGTGATGCAAAACAACGCCTAGGCCACTGGTCTTGTGACGCCGTTAGTTGCCACGGACAGTGCTCCAATATTAATCAATTTCCGAAAAAAAATGTCTCCGAGGTTGTTATCAAACATAATCAAATCAATCAGTGCCAGCCGCAGGCCGGCCGCAACACAAACTCTGTCTATCTACCTACTCTATCTATCCATAGTCGGTCGGGTACAAAAAGATTATATAAATTACTACGGGTCCGCCCCTTCACATGCGGACATTTAAATATCGCCCACAAGAATGTACCCGGAACTTTGACCTCGAGGGCAGTTCGGGAAATCCTTTCTTAGTGCTCCCCTACATTTCCTAAGGAACCTACAGGTCAAGCTTCCTACGCACAGTAGTTTATGTTGGGCTGTGGGTTGTTTGTCAGTTACTCAGTCAATGACAGAAGAATTTATATATTGATGTTACTTTAATTTGAGATGATGTGGCATTCTAATGGTGAAATAATTTTTTAAATCGGTCTAGAAGTTTTTGAGTTAATTTACAAGTTACAAACAAATATTAATAATACACTTCTTTCCTCTTTATAATAATTGAGTGTTAAGTGTTAAAGTGCGGCCTGTGGTGTGGCCCTAGAATAGCACCAACCCATCTCTTCCCATGGGTGTCGTAAGAGGCGACTAAGGGATCTAAAACACCGGAGGATGGGCAGCAGCATCTTTCCGCGTACTATGCCATCACACTGCGATGCCCAACCCGCCTGCCAAGCGTGGCGATTACGGCAAAACCTTCCTCAAAAATCCAAGGCAAAATCCTTGGGGGAGGCCTTTGTCCAACAGTGGACGTCTTTCGGCTGAGAGAAGAAGTGTTAAAGTGTAGATCATTTTAAATTAATATTAAAACCATAGTCCCACGAATGAACTAATAAATAAAATCGATTTATTATAGCAGCTATTGGCTGGGGCACACGTTATATCAAATAAAAAAAAACTCGTCTGCCATATTACTAACGTAAAACAAACTTTTAGCTTTGTAATATTACCGTGAATATTCCTAATGTAATAGGAATGTGGGAAGCCAATGTGTGTACGAGCGAAAATTTGACGAAAGTTCCACTTTGTTGAATTATTTCGCAACAAACTTAGTGTAGTATGTATCCGATTTCCGTTTGAAATTTTGGTCGGCAGTGAAACATTTTCGGGTTGAGATAGACCGCAAATATTTTGTGCATTTGCTTGCGTAGGATCAACGTAGGATACTATAATATAATCAAAAAAATCTGAAGCTATTATAGGTACCTTCACATAATAAAACTGTGACTGGTTGTGTTTGTACAAAGAGAGATATATAAGAAAAAAAACGAAGGCCCTTTACACGGAAGAAGCCAAAACAATTTTTTAGGTTTTTTGTCTGTTTGTCTGTCTGCGTTTGTACACGCAACACACAAAAACGACTAAACGAAATGTTATTACATTATTTCGTATTGCTGAATGTCGTTCGTGAAAATTAAAATGCTTAGAACCTGACATATGAACCTAAACCAAACCTCAAAGGTAAATTACACATAAACGAAGTCGCGGACAAAAGCTAATCAACAACAAATATGTCTTGTTACAATATTAGTTACGATATGTCTCGCCCTACATATGAAACATAACAGGCTACATTTAATATCCCCCTCGAGAGACAATCATAACTCAGAGCTACCTGTGCTCAAGATTAAGGACTTAAGGACGAACAGACGTACCTACACACAATGCTGGGTGTGTCCTAATTCCTAAAGCGGTTGCGTCCCATATGTATAGATGGGAACAATACTTCTAATCTCTACACATATTAAAAGTACTGTAACCGGTATATATTCGTACATAGGAGACATGAACAAAAATATATCTGTGAGAGGTATTTTTAGGGAATTTTGCGTTTGATATATGATTGAGAAAATGTCATCTTCAATTTTGCGTAGACGTGCTACGAAAGCGATGCCCGAAAGCTACGAAACAGCTACGATGGCATCTTCGTAGCATTCTCGTAGATCCGTACCGTAGCTTTACTACATAATTATTTTAAAGTAAGAAATACTTTCGAAAAGTTCTTGCTTTCGTGTGAAATAACCGTCCAACTAATACTTAAGATTACGTCCGCGTTGTTATCAATTCATTTCTAATCCCGAATATATATGAATATAATATAAATTTTTGGACATTATATCATTGAAGTCATTTCAGTAGCGTTTCTTACACATGTATCAATAACTATTATAATATTGATATTTTCGATCGTTCATTCCTTCGCTAGATACTTACCATATTCACTTTAAAAGTAATAAAAACGTGCACAGCCCACATTTTTCAGAATTCCCCCAAATTAATGGAGTTTCCTCGGAACCGGCGTATAAACAGACTCACAGCGTGCAGGCGGCATCGCTAATGCTTCTTTTAAATATGCAGGCGCCGGACGCGGTGTAAGTACAAAATATATTATATACAGAAGAATACCGATTTGAACTATTTACTTGTAATTACATCACACTAATGTATAAATGCGAAAATTTAGATTTTGCAAGTTTGTTTCAAAGTCAAAGTCAAAATTTTTATTGAAACTTGGCCTTCAAAGAAGGCTCTTTTTCACGTCGATAACTAATTATTTAATCATAATATATTATGTCTCAAAGCTACAAACTACTAGCATTTCGGAACGACCACTGCTGAGAAGAAATGCCGAAAGAAACTCATGAAACAGTCTTGGTCGCCTAACATGCCAGAGGCTATTCATTAATTTTATAAATACACTAGATTGTGCACAGTCAAAAAATAAAAATAAAATATAAGTAAAAAAATAATAATAATATAATAAAACATGTTATGTTTGTGATCAAGTAACCACAATGAATTGGTTAAGAACAAAAAATAAAAATAAAATTCGAATCAGGATCGAAGCAGGATCCCTGGCAACACCCGTTCACAAGTTTGAACATTTTAGAAAAATAAATACTTTCAGTCACTTGAAGATCACAATACACGTACATGTTTAACAATTAAATGTCAATGTAATTAAATTTAAAAAAGAAAGGTAAGGTTATTTTTTCACAATATCAAAAGAATGTAATCAAGTGTGGAGTGGCGAAGTTGTAGGGAGGGACCAAACTTTTTTATCGTTCAAATAATCACTTATTGTGTAATACGCTTTATTCATCAAAGTATTTTTAAGATATGTTTTAAATTTTTGCATCGGTAAATTTATAGCCTCGTCAGGGAGCTTGTTAAACATTTTTACACTTTGTGCGCAGAGAATCCGGACAAACCCAGTGGCGGGAAGATTCTGTACCGAAACTTTACCGGGAAAAAACCTACCGGTAAAAATAAGTACCGGGAAACAGTCTCGACACGGCACCGCGTTTGTCCGACTAGAACCTAACTTAACCTATACGCAGACTGCTACCACCATAGCTTATAACGGGAGCTACAGAGCCCTATATAATAAACCTAACTTAACAGCTACAATGACAAACTCATTAATGCACTTACCAAACTGAATCTTCTTAATCTTCGGATCCAACTTCGAGTGTCTTCGGAAGGGGATGCGGTCCCTAAACCCCCAACCTACCCCGAGATCTCTTTCCCCAGAATAAATAAGTAGGTTTCTTCCCGAAGGTTCACTCGGGAACAGCTGGATGTGAACAGCCAGCCACGTTTCACATCTCACAAGAAAAAGTCACAATAACAGGTTTTTTCACAAACACAAACGTTCAATAGTTATTTAACAAAATGGAAATCCAACAGTACAATCCAAACTAATTATCAATTACACATCACAATGACTAATCCATTACGCCAATGTGGCTTCAGACAAAATGGCGCCTAGCACCAGGTACTTCATACGGCGCGACCTCCCCGCGCGCCATCCAAACCAGCACTTTTCTTTCGCACAGCACAAATTATCGCGAGCTTATTAGTTATTTAACAACGATGAAATACACAATTACAATTCAAACTAACAATTAAACAATCACAAGTCAAACTAGTTAACAGACCGTTCACACGCGGTCGTAAAACTGACCAACAAGATGGTCGACCCGCACCGGCGGGGATATATCACGCGGTATGACCTCACACACGCGCGATCCAAACGCTACTGATTTCGACCCGGGCGGAAGCCGCCCGCGCAATGTTGCCAGCAGGCAAAGCAAAATGGCCGTGCATAAGGCCAGCCATGCACGGCACCGATACCATGCGACAATGCACAGAGTTTGTAAGCATTAACAATTTTATTACAAACATCCCCCCGTCCCGGTCTGAGAAGCAGACCGCTAGCTTACTCTACGGGAAGGCGGGCGAGAGAAGTCACAGCTCTCCTTAAAATCGAACCGTCGACCAACACCTCAGCCACACGCGGAGTGCCATCTCCGCCAAGAATCAAACGTAATATGCGAGCTCGTCGCCAAAGCAATGAGGGCAAATTTGCCTCTTTTAACAATACTAAATCACCCTCCCTGGGAGGCTCAGTCCTGTCTGTCCACTTCACTCTTTGCTGCAGCAAATGCAAATATTCAAGCGACCAGCGACGCAAAAAGTCCTGGCTCATTTGCTGCAACATTTGAAAACGCGACAACCGATATACGCGTTCGTCCTTCCACGGGTATTCGGGCAGGGCATTCAAAGGCCCTCCCACCAAAAAATGACCAGGGGTGAGAGCTTCCAAGTCATTTGGATCTGGAGATAGCGGACAGAGAGGACGAGAGTTGAGGACCGCCTCAACTTTACAAAACACTGTGGCCAGCTCTTCAAAAGTTAGAGCCGTTTCTCCGATAATGCGGCGGAGGTGGGTCTTTGCGGATTTCACAGCCGCTTCAAAAATCCCTCCCCAATGGGGGCAACTTGGGGGACTAAACTTCCAGGTTATTCCCCTTTGGGCAGCAATTTGACTTAAACTAGTACAATTTTTATCAATAAACACAGAAACATCCTTAGGATAATTTACAGTTCCCTTATAGTTTGTGCCATTATCAGACCTAATAAGGGAAGGTAGACCTCGACGCGAAACAAAGCGATCCAACGCGGCGACGAAGGCCTCCGTAGTCAGAGCCGATACCACCTCCAAATGGACAGCCTTGGTGGCCAAACAAACAAATACACACAAATAGCCCTTCTCAATACGGGCATTACGAAAGGGAGAAGCCTTGATCGAAAAGGGACCGGCAAAATCGGTTCCAACGCCGTCAAACGGTCTCGAAGGTCGGATTCGATCAGCGGGCAAATCACCCATCTGTGGTTGCATCGTGGATGCCTTCAACCTATAACATGCAATACATCGAAACAGAACACTACGGATTGCTCTTCGGGCAGACAAAATCCAAAATTCGCGTTGCAAAATAGCCAACAAAGCATTGCACCCAGCATGGGCGTTACGAATGTGTCGATCAGACACCAAAAGCTGCAACAAGGGTCCGCCCTTGGGCAACAACAGAGGATGGCGAGTCTCATATGGAAGATCCGCCTTCCGGAGCCTGCCTCCAACCCGAAGAAGCCCATCCGAGTCGATGTACGGGTTCAAACGAGCGACCGCGCCCTTCAACTTAGCGCGTGCGTCGCGCAAAATATGAAGCTCTGACTCAAACCGTCCGGTCTGCACGACACGGACCCAATGCAACAATGCGCTCCGGCGCTCTTCTGCACCTGCAATCGGCTCCAACCGCTTTGCCTGTGGGTTTCTACAATTATGTATGAAACGCTTAATCCAACTGGTAACACCCAGAAGCTTATCCAAACTGCTATACCGAGCAAGTAGCCAATCCGGCTCCGACGTCGTCTCAGCGACTACAGCATGTACACGAAGCCCAGTCAAACTCAACGAAGTAACATCTGTCTGACAGACAGGCCAAGATGTTTCTGATCCCATCAGCCACTCTGGACCCCACCAGAGCGGGTGTGACACCAATTCTGGTACCGTACAACCTCGGGAAGCACAGTCCGCTGGGTTAAGCTCTCCCGGCACATGTCTCCATGTTATATCAATTCCAATATTTTGAATTTGAGAAACCCTGTTTCCAACAAAAACCTCCAAGGTATGTGGGGCCGCGCGCAACCATGCAAGCGCGACCTGGCTATCCGACCAGGCGAAGATGTCTCGTATCTCGACCGTGGCCGCCAGCTCACTGGCAACGTGATGCAACAATTTAGAGAGAAGGTGAGCTCCACTCAACTCAAGCTTGGGAATAGTCAGCCTAGTCCTGATGGGGGCGACCTTGCTCTTCCCTAACAAAAGCGAGACATTGACCCGGCCATCGGCGTCAACTGTCCGCATATAGACTGACGCGGCGTAGCCTCGCTCCGACGCGTCACAAAAGCCATGCAGGCTGGCTCGATATTTCCCGGGGGGCAATATTCGACGAGGCAAGGCAATCCGATTGACTTCATTAATCGATGAAAACAACTCGAGCCAATCATCCAATGGAGGACCAAACAGCGGCTCGTCCCACGAGACGCCCAAAGTCCAAAGTCTCTGAAGAAGACACTTCGCAGAGAATATTACTGGACTGATCCAACCGCTTGGATCAAACATACGAGCTATTACGGACACCACCGTTCTCTTAGTCCAGACCTTTGGTATTTCCAAGTCCACTTGGAATGTAAAAATATCGGTTAGCGGCTGGTACTGCATGCCCAGCACCGCTATCCTGTTGGGATCATCTACATCCTCAAACAGGTGAGGGTTCTGTTGGTGATCCTCCGGGATCCCTTCTAGAACTCTAGGCTCATTGGACAACCACTTACGTAGCTCGTAGCCACCTGTCTTCAATATTTCAATAAATTCATCCCGCAGTAGGAGGGCCTCCTCAATACTTTGGGCTCCGGTGCACACGTCATCGACATACAAGTCACGTGACAGCACGGAAGCCCCACGGGGAAAGCGGATCCGTTCCCGCTCTGCCAATTCAAGCAATGATCTGATGGCGATATAGGGACTAGATTTCAAACCATACGTGTTTGTATTGAGTTCATACACCGTCACAGGATCCTCAGGGCGCTCACGCCAGAGTATCAACTGGAATCGCCTGTCCTCAGGATGTATGACTGTCTGGCGGAACATCATCCGGATGTCCGCACCAAAAACCACTTGATGTCTTCTAAAGTTCAAGATGATGTCAATTATGTCCCTATGCAATTTGGGACCTGAATGCAAACACAGATTCAACGAAACCCTGTTCGAAGTGGGTGCGGACCCATCGAAGACGGTCCTCAATTTGCCTGTTGAGGCCTTCACCACCGCGTGGTGGGGCAAAAAATAATGCTCAGTTGAGCTCCAATCAACTCGAGCCGGAGACATGTGACCCAAATCCTCGTACTCGCGCATAAATTCAATATATTTATCGCGAAGTACGTGGTCACGCTGCATGCGTCGCTCCATGGACAGCAGTCGTTTCTCCGCAAGCGCCCTACTTTGCCCTAGGCTAGGACGAGAGGCAACAAAGGGTAACCTAGTTACAAACCGACCGGAGGGCAACCTCTCCGTGGTCGATCGAAAAAGGGCTTCGCACTCAGCGTGTTCCGGATCCATCCTGAACTCATAGGTGGCTCCTCCACCTCCCAAAACCTTTGCATGGTCTTGGCCAAGGACGCAGATGCGACAACCGGTGGCTCCTCCGCGGTGCCATTATCAAACACAGGGCCCATCAGGGCAAAACCAAAAATCGTAGACACTGCCATCAGTGAAGACGAACCCAGAGCCTTCTGTGTACCCAACAAAATCCAACCCAATACGTCCGAGCCCAGGAGCAAGTCCACTGGGCCGGGATGAAAGACAAAGGGGTCGGCCAAATCCAGACCTGAAACCAAAGACAACACACCCGGCGGTATGTCTGTCGAGGGGTGCCAACCCGCAATGGTATCCATTACCATAGCCGAAGTCGTGATCCTCATTGTGGAGGACTTCAGCGAAGAAAAGGTGACAAGTGTCTGGCCCGTCAGACACTTCACTTGTATGCCACCAACTCCAAGAAGTGGCACAGGCGAGTCTTCCACGACTAAACCTAACTGGCGTGCCACTCGAGTGGTAACCAAACTGCTTTGAGCCCCTGAGTCCAACAGAGCTCTCAAATTAATGGCTTCCCCCTACGACCCCATACGCGGACCACCGCGGTAGGGAGCAGAACCGTCCGCGGCTCTGTCCCAGCAAGGGAGCAAGCTAGTTACGGGCTCCCCACTCTCTCCAAACCAGGGGCGCGCCACTGACCCGGATAATATGTCTGGCGAGTGCACATCCCCATCTGAGGGGGGGCATAACCCGCGGCCCGGCCATACATATGGTACGGCGGGTGGTACTCCAGCCGTGGGTACTCGTGCAGCGGCGGAGAAAACCGCTGCGGCTGCATGTGTTGGGTATTGGTAACCCGCGTGAGGGGTGTCCCCACTCTCACGTCCGATCTAGGGCCCCCGCCCATGGGGGCCCTATCCGGGGCCTGGCCAGCTACATACTGGCCCCGACCTTGGGGCGCGTGGTCCCGGTCCGCCAAGACCCGCGCAGGTACGCGACCCCTCCCGAGGGGGGTGCGACGAGCGAAGCCGCGTCCTCCGTCCGGTGGTGGAGGGCTTCGCGCAGGAGCGCCCCCGCCCATAGGGGACCCCTGCCTCAACATCCGGGTGCCATCCCCGTTGCGGTTCATGCAAAGCATCGCGTGGTGCCGCCCACGGCATGCACTGCATGGTATGGCACTGGGACAGTCACGTGCATAGTGACCGCCCAAACAATAAAAGCAAAGTTCATGCCGCTTTGCCATGCGGCGCCGATCTTGTACTGGCAGTCTCTGCCAGTCCCTGCATTGCAGCAGGCTGTGGCCCATCCGGCCACATTGCAGGCAGTCCGCGTCCCCCGCGACTGCTGCCGTGTGTGCAACCCGCGCACCAGCTCCACGCGGTGGCGGTTGCCGTCCCTGTTGGGGCCTCCCTCGCCATGAGGGTTCCAAGGGCCTACGTTCAGGCGCTCTGGATGGCGCTGAGTCCGTCATGGTATTCTCAGCAGCCCGTGCCTCAAACTCCAAAAACTTCACCAAGTCAGTGAATGTTGGTAGGGTGGTGCTATCCCGCTCCGGCATTCTCGCGCTCAAACCGCGAGCGGATGTCATTGGGCAATTTGCCCAATACAATGTGCACCAACAAAAAGGACCATTGGTCCACCGGCAGCCCCAGTGTGCGGAGCGCGTTACAGGCCACTGTAACGGGCGTGAGCAACTGCAGGCGCAACTGTGCCCTGTTGGCCACCTTGGGCAGGGCCATCAACTGTGCGGCGTGCGCATCCGCTAACAAACGTAAGTTTTGGTAGCGGGAGTTCAATAACTCCCAAGCCGTATCGTACTGGTCGTCCTCCACCCGGAGGTGCTGGATGAGCGACCGCGCTTCATCCTCAAGAGTGGAGAGGAGGTAGGCCATCTTCTGGGCCTTCGACAAATCCTGTCGTGCTACGACCAGGGACTCAAACATATTTTTATATGCTACCCACTCCTCCATCCTACCCCCAAAGTGGGACAGCTGAAGGGTGGGGAGCCGACCAGTAACCGCTGGTCCTTCCTGTCTAACAGGTGTGCGAGGGGCTGGTCCGCCAGCCTGTCTCGCCCTTATTGCGGTCACCGCCTCCGCGATATCATCGTGCAGACTCAGGATCTGGTCCATGTCCGCCATGTGACCTGCGTAGGCCTCCGGGGTAAGATCGGCTTCCGGTAAGCGCCGCCATGGCCGCTTCCGCGCTAATCCAATCGTGAGTGGAGGTGATCCCGCTCTTAGCAGTATGGCGCCCTCCCTGTCCTTCCGGGACAGGAGTCCTCCGGCCGTCACAAACCATCTCAATTCGTTGGCGAGTGTCGCCCTAGCATTGGAGGCCTTCGCCATCGCGTCAAGTCACAAACAAAAAAATAACAAAGGTAAATAAAAAACAACAAAATCAAGCAACTACACGAAGAACCGCGGTAGGTATGAGAATGGCACAAACCCGGAACGCACGGTACAAACCGCAAACAAATACAAAAAAGGTTACAAATATTCTTATACAAACAAACTAAGAAAAATCTAATAATTTTTACAAACAATTAATTATTTTTTACAAACGAACAAATAGAGGGTAGATAAACTACGCTCTGCTACCAGAAAAAATGTGCAGAGCAACTACGCTCTGCTGCCAGAAAATGTGCGCAGAGCGAATCCGGACAAACGAAGCGGCGGGAAGAATTCTGTACCGGAACTTCACCGGGAAAAAACCACCGGTAAACAATAAGTACCGGGAAGAAATCTCCACGCGGCACCACGTTTGCCAGACTAAAACCTAAATAACTTAACGCAGTCTGCTACCACCGTAGCTTATGAAGGGAGCTACAGGGCCCTATATGATAACCTAACCTATAAATTAATTACACTTAAAAAACACTTACCAAGCTAAATCTTCTTTCTCTTCAGATCCAAACTTGAGTATCTTCGGGAAGGGGGAATTCCTAATCACCCTACCTAACCCTTGAGATCTCAATTCCCCAGGACAAATAAATAGATTTCTTCCCGAAATCGGCTCGGCAACAGGTAGATGTGAGCGAGCAGCCACGCGTCACATCCCACAGGAGAAAGAATCACAATGACGGGTACACAAACACAAAGTTCAATAGTTATTTAACAAACAGGAAATTCACAAATACAACTCAAGTTAATTAGCAATCAAAGAACGCGTGAAACCTCTCGCGTATTAAAATCTCAAACCGATATCGCATAGTGCAGAGCAATTGCGACCGTCCGCGAGCCATTCGCGCTAGCAGTGTGAAAACCCCGAACGCCCTCTGGCGGCAGCAATGCGAAACGCCTGCGTTTAGTTTTACCCAATATATTACAAACAATACTGGGTTCGATTTTTATGATGAACGATGATTTTTCACATGTATCGATAACTTTCGGCACTCGACTGAGTGGTAGTAACCAATAGACAGGTTGTACACTCTTCCTTCTGTGAGATCGTCACTTTGTGTTGTAAATACGAAAAATATTCTACATCCCGCACCCGGCCGGACCGCTTTCCGGTCCACCGGAACGGTTTTTTAAATATCAAAAAGTATGTTTAAGTTAGAGGCTTTAATAAAAAAATCAACATATTACGTGTGAACCTCTCTGTTGGTTTTAATAAAAATATACGAAAATTATTGACAGACGATGCGTGGGATCTTATTTACATATCCATACTTCCATACTAATATTATAAATGCGAATGTTTGGATGTGAGTTTGTGAGTTTGTGAATTTGTGAGTTTGTGAGGATGTTTGTTACTCAATCACGCAAAATCTACTGGAAAATGGACGGATTTCGATGAAATTTGGTACAGAGGTAGATAATGACCTGGAATAGCACATAGGCTACTTTTTATCCCGGGAAAAAGCACTGTTCCCGTGGGAAATTCACGCGGGCGAAGCCGCGGGCAAAAACTAGTTTGTAAATAATTTGCTGCTGTGTTCTGAAGTTTCATTCCTGTGTGAATTTGGGAATATAAGTTAGGACTTATTTGACAAACCAGGACATTGTTTTGCCTGTATGTCATTAATTTTGATCAAAATCTGGTAAACGGTAACAAACATTAGTTACCATTATTTTAGCAAAGCCAAATATGTTACGTATGAAAATCCATACCGTCGTCTATAAAAAAAAACATTGCAGTCGCATGGTAGTTGATTCATGCTTATAGCGATCATGTGCTATCTTATCTAAATCTTAATTGCAGTGATTGTATCATGGAGATGTGATGATAATGTTAATATAATACATTCAAATTTTACATTTTATCGTAATGGCATTTGAAAAAGTGTTAATTGCATTTCTGTGCATTTCTATTGCGTGCAATATCAACTAAGTTAAATATGAATTAAAATATTAGTAACTATGAAGCACTGAAATAAATAGTAAAGTATAGTGCGAGCGGCACTAACGGGCTAGCTTCATCTCGATTCACTGCACGTCTCCAATTTTATCTTCATCGACACTTTATCTCACTTTGTTTCCAGCCAACTACATTTATAAATGTTCGTTTATGAAAAAAAGTCTGATAATTCAAACTGAGGCTGGAACGGGAAATTCTTAATTAGAAAAAATACAGTTACAGCCAGTACAAATGAAATTAAATATTAAAACATTTTGTTTTTATTTTTTATTTAACGAAACAAATAATTGCATTATTCGAAATAACGTGTTTTTTCCACCTAATTTTATTTGTAACCGGTTTTCTACTAACATTTAATGATTAGCGCCGCTTTGACATGGCCCGGGCCAGGGGCAGAGCCCTACTGGGGCCGTATCGGAGCCGCGGGCACAATTAGGTGTAACGTACACGCGATGCAGGCCTTGCGACGGTACCGGCGATTACCGAGCTCGTAATTTATGCCTAATTTTAATTCGGAACATGGAAAACATTTTTCCATTGATTCAACTTGCTCGTCGAGTTTTAAAATTATGTAAGGTATTCTTGTAGCTTTAAACTTGCTTGTTTAAAATTTTGTAAAACTGATATAACATGAGAATACATTCCGATTATTAAGTATCTTGAAGTTTCAGAATATGAAAACCCATATAGACAACCATACAGAATGTGGAAATTTAGAATACTATTCTAACATAAACATTTGATAAATGGTAGAAGGCATTATGATTTTTGAAGCATATATCCTGTATAGAAGGACAAAGAATCTCGTTTCAGGGAAGCCTTGCACGCATTTGCAGCTACGATCTAAAATTAATTATAAATGGGGCGAATAATTTTGTTTAGACATCGAAGTTATCCAGCAAGTGTTTGAAAAACGAACGGGTCGGATATTGGGACCGCGGGGTGCTGGGACCTCGCCCTGTCACCTACAGATTACCGTTCTCCAGTTCTCCATTCAGGGCTGCCACAAAGGACGAATCACCAGAAGCTAGATATCAAACCTGTGACGTATAGTGTTGTATACGTCGCCCCCACCACTGGCCGGTGGTGTGGGGATGTGTCAGTGCGCACTGCGCATTCTGATACGATACGTTGTGGTGGACGGACGTGTGTCCGGACACACTCATTGTCCTGGTGATTACGGTGGAACATCAGGATACCTGGTTGCGATGTACAGTTACGTGCGGTGGACGGGGCACGTAACCTTGCCGTAGGACGTCACAAATGGCAACGAGGAAAAAACCGTGAGTAAATTATAATTACTAATCGTTTGAAATCGTTCGTTATTTTCAACATCATGAAAAAAAAAAAAAACAACTGGAAAGGAAAAGGGAGGTAAATGAATATTACACAGATGCCAATTCGATATTTTATAGAAATATATGCAAAGTTTTACCCGATTCAATTATTTTTCAATGTAGGTAGTTCACAATTTGCAATATGAATACATACTTGCCGAATAATATTAAAATTGGAGTCGAGTTATTTTTCCAATGTCAAAAAGTATGTAACTAATGTCGAGTTCGGGCCGGACCGGCGACAAAGACAGAAACAAATGCATAGTACTGATTGATATTTTGCTCAGAGTAAATATATATTCAAATCTAAATTATTTTGATTAGAAACTTTCAATTTAATTTCGTCTACCTCTGAAAAGTCATGTTAATTTGACAGACAAAAAGCATATTTACCAAATTATGTAAATCGGTGAAATTTATAAACAAGGTATATTCTTTGAAAAAGAATACCTACAATTGAAATAAAAATTGACAAGTAAAATTTATTGTGAATGACTTTGTTTAAACCTACCTTAACAAGGTTATGTGTGGAACCAAACGATATAAAATGAATTTGTATTATTATTAATTTCGATAAATAAAAAGTAACATCAACAAGAATGCAATTCATTCACACTAATTTGCATCTATAAATCAAAGTAAATGCATTATGATGATAACACTAATTATCTACCAGTGTAGTGAGCCTTCCCTGGTATGAAATACATGGCTAAATGTCACAGCTAATCAACTATTCGTTTAAAATTAAGATTTACACAATACAGATAACAAACAAAGGTTTTGAGTCAAATTATGTCCCAAAAAACATAATAAGCATTAGTAAACAACAGTGCTAACAAAACAAAGTGCTACAATACAAAAAATTAATGGTTTCATATGCATAGTGTTTGTGTGTTGGATAAAAAAATATTGTATCAAAGTAGAAGAAAATGTAAATCAGTGGATGAGACGGTCAGTGAAACGATTAATTCTGTTTGAAAAGATTAGTTTTATACAAAATATTGCTTACCCAAATAAAGTTCATTGTAAGAACGACACATGTTAATTCTAAATGCAATTAGATCACCACTAAACTGCGCAACAGAAACTAATTATGTCTGACAAATAATTTCCGTTACTTCGGAGAAACACCAACCAATGTATAGCACATGGAACGGATTAAAATAAGTAGTATAAGTTGACTTTATTAGGTCAGCTGGTGATAAGAAACAATAGATTAAAATAAGTAGTAAGCTGACTTGGTTAGATCAGCTGGTACTAACAAGAAACAATTGATTCAAATAAGTAGTAAGCTGACTTGGTTTGGTTAGCCGGTACTAACAAGAAACAATTATCTAAGTATGAGGCAGACTTGTGTTGGTCAGCTGATATTAACAAGACACGATTAATTAAGTAGTAGGCTGATTTGGTGATCAGCTGGTACTAATAAGCAACAATTGATTAAGATTAAGTAGTAGGGTGACTTAGTTTGGTCAACCGGTAATTACCGGTAATAAAAAGAAACAACTGTTAAAGATACAAGTACTAACAAGTTTCTATTGTATAAATGGCCCCAAATGTATCAAATACCACTTTTAAATTGTTGGGCTGCAAAAATGATTTCGCGAAATATAAATTTATGGTCATTTGTTAATCACACATTTTTGAAATTGAAAGATTGATGTACTTTATACAACCGAGTACGAATTCACGACGTTTATTGACAAATTGATAACAATAAAACGAGTACACACAAGTAATGATAATGGCGTACTAATCCGATTCAAAAACAATTGTTGCGTAAACTGCTGACCGCAGCGATATTGTACGGTGACACCGTACATATTATAGTATCATTTGTTGACAATCGACAATTTGCAATTTAATACTGATACAGCTAATACATACTTTTAATCTATCTAGTCTTGGCAAAGTAAAGGCCGACATAAATGACAATTAAGCATCATTACTTAATATGTGGTATACTAAGTTACTAAATATATGGTAAGCGGTGTTGAATGCACAATAACACAGTTTTCACAATGCCTGATAGAATCTGTGCCATAGTTTTTAGCTATACCTAAGTACCCGAAAGAAAAGAAAAATAAACAGGACTTGATTAGCCCGCTCATTTTTGAAAAGGAATTTTCGCCTCCAAGAATATAGTCTCTAAGTCAGGATCAGCTGGCTAGAACGAAGAGGGGAAATTCAGTATTTTATAAATGACGCCGTTGCGTACTAAATTACCAGTGACCGACCACATTACTAGTTCTTTGGGTTTAATTTCGTGGTATTTATAAAGTTAAGTATCATTATGAATTAGAGGTAAGTTGCCTTTGATGTTCAAATGAAAAACAAATAAATAAATTCTTTAATTTTGACTTACTTACTTCACTAAGTAATATCTAGATATTTAACTTAAGTATAATACCTTGCAGAACATGAGTACGCTAAATGTGTACGTATTATATTGGGATCATAAAGTTACGTTTACCTTTGTAGGCCACGGTGTAAACACTATGTAGGTACTGAATGTTATTTCCTACAGAATATATCTGACTCTGTGTATATGTTTGTTAGGTGTGAGAGCCTAAATTAATTGAAAGAGCAAAATGGATACACCGACACAAGTTCACTGGTAAAGTTTATTTTTAATTGAGTACCAACAAAGTTTATGGAATTTACACCAAAATAGAAGGCACAATGCAGTTAACACAAATACTACTAATTCATGGCAGCATGGCTAAAGATTTATTTACATAGGTACAAGCGATACGGATCGCTGCGAGGTGACGACTGAATTGAGTCACCACGGAGAATATAAAACAAGTATTATAACAATTTAACAATATGTGCCCCTACACCTTCGTATTCTTGAAGAATACACTTGTACTGTCATAATAGATGATTAAGATTAAGATTTACTTATTCATTCATGACTCGAGATTACGGATCAGTCTTCTCGGACTTGGCTGTTGCTCTCACGATATCCAGGTACTGGATAATGAGTTGTACTTTTCATAAGCACAATCTAACAAAAGATCAATCGCGTGACCGAGTATAGCTCTAGATGGGGAGCCGGAGCTCCGACAATGTCATGTCGGAGGTTGTATACATTCTAGCAGTTTTGAAATGAAAAACAAAATGAAAAATAATTTATTGTACCGCAATATACACAATTAAGTACAACTAAACAGGTAAATGTTTGTAACATTTGTAACATACTTTGCAAAATTTGAATATCAACATCACTTAACATCTATGTCTTCCTTACTAGCGAGGAAGTCAACAAAAGTTAACAATACAGAATAAAAATAAAGTAGATAGTCAGAAATATGACGTTTTGTCATTATATAACATTCTCTGTATAATCTAAGATCAAAGATATATTTTAGAAATAAACTAACCTTTGGTGAATAGAATACATAAATAGCCTTGTTCTTTTACAAGGTTAAGATGAAAAAAAAAATAGATTTCATTTGCATAATAACTATTATGATATTAAAATAGTTATTGAAATTCTTAATATAATACAAATAATGAACTCTAAACTAGTATCAATAATCCCTCAATAAAGATCTTTGTGCCACCTGAGTTAACGCGTGCAGAAAAAATCTATCAATATATTTTCTTCTGCAACTCTGTATTGCAGTCAGAAGCGTTGGATACTAAGTTTTACTCAACAACAATACACAATGGCAAGTACTTTTATACTGGGAAATATAATATTAAATAATAAAATTCTATGGAGCCAGCAGAAAAAAGATTACACATAAACAGATTCTATTAGCTCATTTTATATTAAGAACAATATGCTTTAGTTCTTTCTCGGTTTATACAAATAGTTCATATATTTTGTCAGACATCCTGATAAGTCAAGAACATAAAGCTATTACAAACAAAATAAAGTCGTTCATTCTACACGATCTGGCATACAAATTTAAATAAATACTTGTTTATTTAAGCCACCAATAAAGTCGTTCATTCTGCACAATCTGGCATACAAATTTAAATAAATACTTGTTTATTTAAGCCACCAGTCACCATACAAAATATCAAACAATTTGAAATCGAGTCGAATTTGAAAATAATTCGAATTAGTCCAGATTTAAAGTCAGTAGGAAAAAAACTAAATGCGTTTTGTAATCTAAATGATTACATCTGCTAAAAAAATTTAGTATTACAGAATAGAATTCTTATTTAACCCCAATTTAATAAAATGTGATTCATTCATATTATTTTATTTGCAATAATGCTGCATACAATACATGTAGTTGTCAAACTGGATACTGAATTGGTAAAAAAAAAAAAAAACATTTGTTTTTCAAATCAAATATTAACAAAAGAGGGGATTGTGGAGCATCTGCTACTTTAATTCAAATTATTGTAAAATTACGCACATGATACATCTTCCTAGTAAAGTTTATGAAATTGGAGTTTTCGGTTAATTTGGAAAATATCTAAATTGGAAACTACTTACCTCTTGGACCTACATTTACATTTCGGAATGGAAAGTAGCGAAAAGTAAATTATCGAGATAAGCATATAGATTCTTTGTCGATATCTATCAGATTCACTCGCAGTCATACTACCTCTTTGTATTTATCAAAATTATAAAAAAGGAGAGGTGTGACGTATAGTGTTGTATACGTCGCCCCCACCACTGGCCGGTGGTGTGGGGATGTGTCAGTGCGCACTGCGCATTCTGATACGATACGTTGTGGTGGACGGACGTGTGTCCGGACACACTCATTGTCCTGGTGATTACGGTGGAACATCAGGATACCTGGTTGCGATGTACAGTTACGTGCGGTGGACGGGGCACGTAACCTTGCCGTAGGACGTCACAAAACCAATAAATATATACTTACAAATCTGTGTTACAAATAAATGAATATAAACCTATGGCTATTTAAAAATGATACAGGCCGAATCTTGGGCCTACGAGGTCCTGCTCTCTCGCCCTTATCACCTACAGATTGCTGTTCTCAATTTAGGGTTGTCACTAAAAAGTAGATGGAGACCTAATAACTCCCAAATCATGATAGTCTAACTTATTTTTTTATATTAATTTTTCATCAATAAACTTTGAAACATGATGATTTGATTATGATGGTAAAATTATCGCGAGGCCTACTAAGTACTAGAGAAACTGCCTAGTTTATATATTCCAAACTAAACTGCCTTGTCAACCCTCGCTAGACCGTCCGGACCCCCCCTTTACCCTTCCCCCTCCGAGGATATTAATCAGGGCGACACGAACCAAATTACTCAGTTTGGATGCACGCCCGTGATGAACTATTGTGGCAATCAATAACTGGCCGACGTTTACATTGTATGCTTTGGGACATTTGCGGCTGGACGGACAGACAGACATATCTACTTAGCCAGGGAAAATACTAAAGTAAGCTGAAATGAAAATTATTTTATTTTATTCGCTTAAAAATAACACTTTCAAATCGTCTAATACATACTTATTTTTAGTTAGTTGAGTATTTATAGATATTTTTTAGTAAGCTGAAAAGTTTTGAAGTATTTTGAGCACATTCTGGAATTCTCACGGAAGCGGAGCCGCGGGTCGAGCTAATGGAGAAATAAAAAAATGGCGAATGTATTTACATTATTTATTGATTGATGATTAATCGATGTTATAAAAAGAATGACTCTACATTACATAGAGTCGCTGTTCTCATTAATAACTCAAAACGATAATGTTGTTTTTATTTACAGCTGATATCTAAACTTATTGCTTTATCTGTCACAGCAAATAAACTTGTATACAATAGACTATTTTTAATCTAATAAAAGTTAGATGGTTTATCAGTATTATCACTAACCTCAAAGTTGTCAGTCTACTATATCCGTATTTTAGAGTATTATTTTTCAAGTTTCTTAGTTCAAACGCTCCTCTGAGAATTTTAGAATTGCCAAATGTAGTTGGAATTAAAAGTCCGACTGGAAAAATATTTTTGTTTTTTAAATCTATAATTATGGGGCATAGTTTAGGCTATTTAGTTTTCCCAAAATTCCCATGGGGGCGCGACTCCAGAGCGCTAAATCTAAGGGTTCTCAACCCGTATTACATTAGGAGTATTCCTTCCAGGCAACTTAAAGTTTGAGAACATCAGAGCACATCATTAGGCAGGGACTCGGCGTGACTTGCACATCGCAAACCATCCAGTTTGGGAGCTCTTTAAAAACACATTAATTATAGTCACATACACACATGAGTTTCGCAAAAAGGCATCTTACAGGCAAAGTCAGCCGAATTTGTATTCACAGATTATTAGGATAAGTAAATGTCAAAAATAATTCGGTGAATAATCCGGTATTTTCTCATTTTTCCGCGTGCCTCCTTTTCCAATTAACTTATTTTTACAATAAAATTATTGACTGCATTTAGTTTCATTTACTTTAACAGTAGGTATTTATTATATTGTCTATTATAATAACTTTAACATTTCTAAATCTAGGTCTAATGCCCTGTACTTATAAATTACATTCTAATATATTCTCTCCATATTGTATAAATTTTTTCAAGTCGTCAAATCCGTTTTGGGATTATCAAAGTTATTTTAAATCGATGATTTCTGCAAATAGTTAAAATAGATATCGAAACAAAGGTTGATTAACTAGTCAAAACCAACTTAAAGGTTTTTTTGGTGAATTTCAAAAGTTACTAAAAATAACGATCGAGTTTGCTATTCATTAACATATTTACATAGCCATGAGTATAAGGTCAATTTGTTCTTGTAAATTACAAAATAATTACGATATTATTATCTAGAATCATATAAAAACAAGACTAGTAAGCGAGATAGAATCATAGTTTGGTCTTCGAGTTCGTGCTATCAGCTCTCTGAAACAAACAAACAATTAATTAGTTCAATGTGACTTGAATGCCTCGTTCTTGTCATGAACGTAACAGTAGATAGTTTATCTGTGTATATTTTGTAATAATATTAAATTGATATTCTCACGACTGTGCAGACATTAACTTAATCTATCCAATAATGTCTTGTTCTGCTAATATTATAAATGCGAAAGTTTTAATGTGTGTATAATTGTTTCTCGATCACGCAAAATATACTGGACGGATTTCGATGAAATTTGGTACATAGGTAGAAAAATACTTGGAATAGCCTAGAAACAGAATGGAAAACCTGGTGCTTCATCTAGTAACTAATGAATATATATTTTGTGCCACTTCCAGCTGTTTAGTACAAATCAATAGAGCATTTGATAATGAACCTGCCTCGTTAGCGGCTGCGGCCAGATTCCGGCGGTGCGCGGTTGTAAACACACTGACGAGCGCATTGTTGGTTATTGTGCGATTCATTTGCGAAATTGTGGCGAAAACGATTAATTTTGGGCTGTTAAATTATAAAATTAATCCAAAATAATACACTAATGTCCATATACGGATATTTGTTATTCTTTTGCCGAAAATCAAACGGGTTTTATTTTATATCATAGAAAGCTAAGCCTCTCTCTCTCTCTCTCAGCCGAAAGACGTCCACTGCTGGACAAAGGCCGGTCGTTATGGAAATCCTTGGGGGACCAAGGATTTCCATAACGACCGGTCCTGCGCTGCCATCGAAAGCGAAGCCTCTACTAGGTATTAATTATTCATAAAGAATTTAATATCCTAAGATTTTCTAGAAACACCTAAGATTTATCAACTCTAGAATATTAAAAGTCCAGACCTATAGCACTAGTAAACGTCTATCAATAATTAAAAAAGTATAACTCTATTCAGCTAGGAAGTTGCCACACCGGTTATTGTAGAACCAGCCGAGTTGGCCGTAGTAGGAACACTTTTTCGTATGTTCGCAAATTAATTATTTTCTTTTTACACGACTGACCAAAAAAGGAGTGTAATGTTTTCAGGGTTCATGAGTGTATGTAAGTTTCTTTATTCCACCATAAGTCCTGAACGGCTTACCAGATTTTGATGTGAGAGGTATTTTTAGATTCCTTGCATTCCTCCGAGTGACATATGCTATGTGAGTCGTCAGTCGTGTTTTTTATTTTTTAATAATTAGCTTGTTCAGTTTATTAATATGACATCTGTTTAGATAAATTTCTAAACGGATTAAATATATGTTTTAGGATCATCAATCTTTGTCTAAAAACAAAAGCAAAGGTTACATATTTACTTTCTCGACTCCCGCTCTACATCGCTCTATATTTCTACAACCCGCCGAATTATTCAAGATTCAGTCTCAGAATTGTCCCAGAAATTCAGAAATCGTTGCCGTAACCACATATCTGAGACACCGCGGAATGTAGCATTGGTTTCTATGCTAAGTTTACGATCTGAATTGCAAATATATTTGAATTCAGAAATTTGACATTAGCAAATATTTAAAAGGTCTCGATATTACCTAACTTTAAAATGATATCTTAAAAAACATATCTAATATAATGGATGTGTTTGCAAAAGGTCATTTTATAATTTGTACGCCCATCGATATGAATCTAATTCTTGTTTTGAGGGTCAGATTTTTCTTAAGTAGGCATCTGGATAGGATGAATAACAACTTGACCCCTACCGGCGTCTGGCGGCAGTAGTCGTAAACACACTAGTAAACTGATCAGTCAGTGATCATAAATACCTCGGAGTAATTATTGACCAAACACTTTCCTTTAAAACTCACCTCGAATCCCTAACATCAAGACTGCGCAAACTAATCTATATCTTCAAAACAATGAGACACATATCAGATCGTAAAGTCATTATGATGGTGTACAACGCCCTTTGTCAATAACTTATCAACTACTGTATTACCACATGGGGCGGAGAAGCCAAAACTAACCTTCTAGAAGTAGAAATAGCTCAAAGATACATCCTAAAGGTAGCAGCTGGCCTCCCCTTCCGACATCCAACTGATGAGCTTTATAAACATTAGGACGTTCTCACCGTCAGACAATCCTTCATTTTATACACCACACTTAAACAACACTCCATAACGCAATACGACCCGAACAAATTTAGTAACAGACGACGAAATAGAACAGTTTGCGAAATACCCTCTCACAACACAGCTACTGCATCCTCCTTTTTTTCTCACCTCGGACCATACCCCTCCAAAAATATAGCTGCAAAAAATTAATTTTAACACACCTAAAAACACTAGATTATTCGGCTACTGAAAACCTACTCGAACCTCTACGCTAACCCCAATTACCCTACAACCCATTTGCTACTATACTTGATTGCCCTCACACACGCCTTTCATCTCACAAAATCTCGTCCTTACACACACACGCGCACACACACACACACATAAATCCCACAATTCCACACATGATACCTACAAACCACAACAGCCCAAATACCTTCAGAATAGTGCGTAATTTTACAAATACATAAAATGTAATAATAAGTAATACCTCAGTCACCAGCAGCAATTACAACATGTAGTCCAAGGGATGGGCCTAGTCACCTGTAGCACAGGTCTCTTTGGAGACCTATTTCAGGAACTAGTCTCTTCGCAAAAGTCTGCAAATGTATCCGAGCTGTTTTATATTGTACTGAGACATTAGCTTTAACTGCATTTTTGTGAAGAGAAAATAAACGATGTTTTTATTTTATTTAGTCTGACTGTGTGCAGGTTTCCTCGGGATGTTGTCCTTCCTCGGAAGCAGGAGGTGGTCGATGGAAAGGACCGTGTATGTGTCAGATTGTCTACAAATTCAGAGGTAAGTACAGTCAGAGAGATTACTGAGATTAGGATTTGGGTCAGGGGGCCGATTCCACGATTACAAACGTCGATGTGGCGTCTCAGTTGTGTCTCAAGAGCCAAAGAAATTGAAATAAAGTGACAAGATGTCTGTAAGACTTCTATGTTTTATTACGATTACTTTGGCTTTTGAGACACAACTGAGGCACGACATCTAGGTACGTTTGTAATTTGTAGAATCAAGGGCCAAGTTTCTCTGCATCTGACTGTAGGTACATGGTAACAGTCCCAAAATCTCGTTTTAAGGTACAGCTAGTTTGGTTTTATTGAAATTCCTAGGTTTTATAGCCTAGGAATTTCAATAAGACTTCAGTAACCAAACACGTAGTAGCGTTGCGTGACGACGCCACGGTCGGGAACCTTCGGCCGTTTCCGCCATATTGAGTTTCCCGCTCTTTCCGTGTGTCTGTCTTTGCTCTGTTTGCGCTGAGTGTTTGACTTTGAAGTTCGGGATGTAAGGAGTTTGAATGGAATGGAAAGTTTGGAGGCTCCTTAGAAAGGTAATAGGAAACATTCGTACACATTTTCTCGATGAATCTATCTCAATATTATAGAGAATGCTGATTGGTTAACTGACGGACTGGACATACTCCTATCAACGCAGAGACGAAACTGCTGAATTTAGAAATTTTAAAACTGAACATATTTATTTCTATAAAATATAGTTAAGGTCCAACAAATACCCACTAGTGTAAGATTTCGAAGGTCATTAGCAATGGATTATTAAGACTCATCCCCTATTTTATATTTACCCCTATCTATTAATGACACCATCTTACCCGTGGTGGAAAGTACTCAGGGTAAGATGAACCAAACAGACAATGCTTCGTCACTCGTCAAACAGCTACCACAAGATGGGTTGCAACTGCAACTGGTTGAAATTTTCCCATCTCCACATTATGTGTATGTTGGGTGAGTGAATTAGACAGTAATTCTATGTAGATATAACACGAAATCATGTGTGTCAATCCAGGAGAAAAAGTTCCTTATGGTGATTGGCGTTTGAGTCGTTCAGAAAAGCAAATCATACGGGTTTACTTAACATATAATAAGCACAATGTTGTAAGTGCCAACGACCATGAGATACCCTTTTCCGTGGATTGACACATATAATTAGAGATAATTTATTTTTGGTTAATATGAAAACGATTCTTTTAGCAATGCTTTTTCTGAGACGTTTTTTTAGAGGAGTAATTAGCAATGCAAGCAGTAATATAATTATCATATCCCATAAAATATGAATCATTATCATAGGTAGGTTCCCTGTCTGTAGATAATTAGTTTACACAATTTTTTATTTCCTTTTCTGATTTTGTATGCCATTGGTAGTTTGATGACCGAACTTTCCAGTAAAACTACGGAGAATGACCGAATACAAAAAGAACTTCACAGAGGCAGCAGATAGTCCCCATACGTTTTAACTCTCTTAATACGAGTATAATCGCCCAGTGTAATCTAAACATAGACTCGGGAAATAAAGTGCGGCTCCAACGATAAATAGGTTTCGTTACTCTTTCAGATTTATGGCGTCTTCTAAAAAGTTTTCCTAGTGCTGTTGGGCACGGGTAGGATATATTTCTTTACTTTATCTATATTGGCCTTAAATGCTACTCAAGCTAGTGTAGCGTTTTGTGGCATGCTACTGACACTTATGGCCATATTATGTCCTTTGTTTTGGCCGATTCATAGTCAAATACAAATGGTTAATTTGCAAAAACACGTCTTAATATTTAGTGTACGAAAATAAACGCATAGCCGTCAACACGTATCTTTGATTTATATCTAACTATTTATCTAAAAGTGCACTCTAACTAACTTAACTATAACTTAACCGTACGGGTTGCAAACTGTGGCTCGTAAAAGATTCTATATACATTTGACGTCCATACCGGTGACAGCCTGAATGATAATGAAAGAGGTCTTATAAAGTTTCGGTAAAAATAAAGAGAATATACCTACCTATACCTACAGTTTCGAAATTCTATCTGCGTGATGCCTTACCTCTATATATCGTCTTACCTTGCTTGTGCAGGTAATTTGCACTGAAGATCGATGTAGATAATAATATCAGAGACAAAGGCAAAAATATGTGGCGCTTGATTTAAGAAGGAGCTCTTAATGATGATAATGATAAAGTAAGGCTAATGTTGAGCACTAACCTGAGATCATATGACGTAGTTCCGGCCGGGCTCCCGCCGCCCTATAGCGAAGGGCCACGCCCTGGTGCGCAGCGCTGCCTTCACGTCGCCCCTGAGCAGCGCCACCACGTCGTCCAGGTAGCGCAGCGCGCGCGACTCGTCCGTCAGCGCCCGCGCCGCGGCTGCGCAGCGGCATGCGCGCGCTGACTGAGCCTAGAAACAGGTAGTTCTTCTTTAAAGAATGGATACAATATAATACAAAATTCTTTATGGAACACAAGTTAGTACATGGTAGGTATACTTAGAAGTACACTTAAAACTAAAGGGAGAAGAAGATGCGCAAAAAGGGATATAGAATCACAACACAACACACAAATAATTTAAAAAATATTTGTTTTGTTTAGTGATCTCACCAAAAACAAAAGTAAGGGGAGACCATTCGGTTTGCACTGTTAAAAATTTATCAGATCTCATATATAGCCAAGCTTCTAACTCTACATGCCCTAACTCTACAAGCTCACAATCTCTACACTTTAGTCACATGGCGTAAGGTGAGAAATATATTCAGTATTCATAACTTTTCTGTTATACAATTCACTTGAGTCTCTCGTTCTTGAAGTAACGAAATAACTAAGGTGTAGAGTTTGTGAAGTTAGGGCGTGTAGAGTGAAAATACAAGTAAAAGACGTCATTGCAAGTGCAAGAAAATGTGCAAATGTTCTCACATCAATATTTCTATAATAATGTTCACGTTTCTGCACGGGTTTTTGATAAAGAGGGTCCATTTTTCAGCGCACTTGATAGATAATCTCGGAAGGAACAGGCGCTTCCATCCGTATCCGACACTGTACAACATTTACTTCGGGGATTAAACACATTTTCCCTAAAAATGGGAACATTTTGCGACGGAATTGGTTTTTGAGGAATTTTGGTTGGCAGCAAATGAGATGTAGAGAAAAGGTTAAGTTAGGTGAAGTAAGTTCCCGAACGGGTTCTGATCTTGTAGCGATGCGAATATAATTTTTAAGAGACGTAAAAAGGAGAACTTTAATTTGGTTTTAAATTAGATTACTGATATATTTTTACACGACTGACCAAAAAAGGAGTGTTATGTTTTCAGGCTTCATGTATGTAAGGATGTTTTTATCTTTGTAAGTTTCTTTATTCCATCATAAGTCCTGAACGGCTGAACAGATTTTGATGTGAGAGGTATTTTTAGATTCCTTGCATTCCTCCGAGTGACATAGGCTATATAAGTTGTCAGTCGTGTTTTTTATTTTTTAATAATTTTTTAGCTTGTTCGGTATTGATCTTCGCATAGATAGTTAATGAAGCGACGATCTACCTCGCGTGTTCGAAACTGGATCGTCTAGTTTATCAACGCAACTTTGCGTTGAATGACATTGACTGTAAGTCTAATAGACGTACAAATGCAATGTATGTAGGAAAGTAACATTTAGTATTCTAACTTTAATAAATTGTGTGAATTTAGTTTTTTAACCATTTCACGCCTTTTTTAAAATTCCTTTCGTCCTTTTTAATTTACCTTTCTTCTTAATAAGTAGATATACCTAAGTCAAAGTCAAAGTATTTTTTTTTATTGAAACTTGGCCTTCAAAGAAGGCTCTTTTTCACGTCGATAACTAATTATATTATGTCTCAAAGCTACAAACTACTAGCATTTCGGAACGACCACTGCTGAGAAGAAATGCCGAAAGAAACTCATTAAACAGTCTTGGTCGCCTAACATGCCAGAGGGGCTATTTATTAACTTTATACATACACTAGATTGTACACCTATTAATATCTCTCTGGAAAATGTATTTTCTACTAATCAGTCAGCGTCCTTTTTTTATAAATACACACTGAATTTTCATTGATTTTGGAAAAAAAGTCGTTAGTGTAATAAATAAATTCCTCTACCATATACACAATCCAAATTTGTGCACGACGTAGAACAAAAAAAGTTACAAAAGTGATTTTAGTTCAAGAACACGTAGTTACGCCCAACTTATCATAGTGCCGCGTGAATACGATGACCCCTAATACTCGTACAAGTAGGTTTGAGCTCTCAATTGCTCTCACGTTTTCAACCGACTTCCCAAAAAAGGAGGAGGTTATATGTTTCGATGTATGTATGTTTTTTTATGTATGTTCGCCGATTTCTCCACCTATAGTGGATTGATTTCCGATATTATTGTTTTATTCGAAATAGTTTATTCCCAAGTTGGTCCCATTTTAACCACGTCAGAATCTGTTCGGTAATTTTAAAGATACCTAAAAAAATATAAAAATTCATACATTGGATTATAGAGCAAAAGCCCGCGACAGCATACCCTTCCTTATTTTGTGAAACCTCAAGATATTTTATGCATGTCCCCAACACAGAAATAGCGATTAGCGACTAAAAAAGTTGGGTCATGATTGCTTTGGCAGATAATTTGTAGCAATCATATTTAAAGTGGTAGCTTAATTTCCTTAAAGTAAGAGTTTTTTTTAAGATTTTATTCCGAATAATATGAGAAATCATGCCATCCATTGCCAAGCCATTGGTGCAGATACAAACCCCTGCCAGACATTGAAACTTTATAGTCATGTTTGTTTTATTATAATAGCTGAATTTGATAATAATTTGAGAGGTCCCCAAAGGTGCTTTCGACCTATAAAATTAACTTTTGCTATCCATATTACCTGCATAAGCAACTAAGATTCAAACTTCATGCGTAGTCACTAATCTTTTTTACACGTATATCCCACACAGAGAAACATTCAGCATTTTTGAAATAAGGCAGGTTGGTCGTCGCGGGCTCTTGGTCTATTTATGTGCCAAAAATTCCGTGGA
Source organism: Ephestia elutella (assembly GCA_018467065.1). Lineage (NCBI taxonomy): Eukaryota > Metazoa > Arthropoda > Insecta > Lepidoptera > Pyralidae > Ephestia > Ephestia elutella. Next base: position 19,421,381 of record CM031567.1, on the reverse strand, counting down.
ATTCTGACAAGTTCTGACATTTCAAATCAAACTGACATAAAACGTTTCGAATCTTGGCCAGTGAAAAATAAGTTTAAGTTTTCATGACAACAAAATTACGCCAAGTGCACTAAAAATGATAAAATAAAATTTTTTTCCCAAAAAAATGAACCGACTTCCATTGTAAAACTTAAAATCTTGAAATAACTTAATAGGCAGATTAATCAAAAAGAAAAATGTATTGGCATGCTACCTACTGAATGAGGTGAAGTCGGTGCCAAATTAAAAATTAAATCATCTAAATTAACATTAGAATCATCTATACTTAATTAAAATGCCTAATATCCTTGCTCCTTGCACTTGGCACCGACTTCACCTCATTCAGTAGGTAGCATGCCAATACATTTTTCTTTTTGATTAATCTGCCTATTAAGTTATTTCAAGATTTTAAGTTTTACAATGGAAGTCGGTTCATTTTTTTGGGAAAAAATTTTGTCATTACAGTTTTAGACAACATTTTTGTTTCCGAATTTTTATCTCGACTAGCTAATTGGGTCTTATAAACGATTCTTATGAAGTAGACTTTGGTTCCGAAACCAATGAAAATTCACTGTGTATATATAGATAATGGAAGAATTGATCGTCTATTACGTTGATTGATATCAATGACCAACACCGTGCGTCCATGTATTGCCGCAAGCAGTGTAAAAACTAAAAGGAAGACTAAGTGAAAGTGCTAGTAATAGTAGGTAATTATTGCAGTACTTGTTGATACTTTTTGCGCTATTTTAACTAATAACCTGTTTAAACACGTTATCGTTTTGAATATAAAATATTGGTAATAAATATAGGTAGTAATTACGCGAAAATAAATTACTTCAACTTTTAAATTAATGTGTTAGTTAATATAAAGGTTAAAAAATATTTCATAATTGTGCCTTGGATTTAGGCTCCAGTGGAAATTTAAGCATAAATAGTATGTTTTTATTTTATTTTAATAAAATTATCAAAAATGTTATTGCATGTTTCGTCCTATCTGTGTACCAATTTCATTGAAATTTGTCTTGTAGTTTTTGCTCGTATATAGTTACGTTTCGTTAAGTATCTGAAGGAAACAAGGATTTATAATACAACGATAACTTGATAAAAGTGACTCATTAGCTCTGCAAATAGCCAGGTCATCAGCATATTGATAAGGTTGAATTGATAAGGATTTGATCTGAATGAGGTACTGTTAACACTATACCAAGGAACCTTTTATCGCAAATTGGCCTCTATTATGTATACATGCAATGTTATTGAAGAAAGGTTTTGATTCCCGAAAAAATCAATAAAAAAATGCGAAAATTTTTGCGAGGGACATAGATCATATTTTTTGATTGCGTGATTGTTGAACTAGTTATAAGTTTTTTTTGGTGTATATTGCATTTACCATCGGTAACAAAGATTGCTTCATTCTGGTTTGAGTTGCGAGTTTGTGAGTATAATTGTAATTGGAAATCGAGTCAGTAACTAAACTAAGTGAAGCAAAGCAAGTGGCAAGTGGCTAGCGTGCGTTTGGGTGTCCGAGCAACGGTACCAACGCTCAGGGGTCGCGGCGGGCCACGCGCCGAGCCAGCACCTGGATGTCTTCCTGGATCCCTGCCAGCTCCTCGTGCAGGTCCCTGGACTCCGCCAGGAGAGCGTCCAGGCGTCTAGCAGCCGACGACAGCCCGCTCTCCTGATAATCTTCGTCTTCTTCCACAGACAACGCCAGTTTTCCCATCCGTTCCCGCTCGAACGCTTCCTTCACCCCTCCTCCCCTTTTCCTAAACTCTCGAAGCAGTTCTCTCCTTATATTCCTTCCCGATCTCTCGTCCTCTTCGGCTTCTCTCAACTCATCAGCTAAAGATCTTTCGGCCCTAGAATTTTGATTCACTACACTAACACTTTCCTCTGTCTTTTTCACTTCAAACTCTTCATCACTGTGTCTGTTTAATGTTTCTTCTTGCGGTTCGGGCGTGGGATTCATTGAGAGATTCTGAGGACTAGGGAGAGGAGCGCTCTTTGCAGAAACCGCCGGGTGTCTTCGTCGAGGGGTCTGGTGAGACCTCTGCGAGGCGCCGGCTTGATGATGGCTTCCAGAGCATCTCGCCCCGGGTCCTCAGGCCTCAGGAGTTCTAGGATTTTGGCGCGCGGAGGAGATATCGTGGCGCAAATGTCGAACCTTGAGACGAGTTTTCCCTTTTGAGGGGAAGTGTGGATGTCTCCTGTGGGGGTGTAGGCTCGGAGGTTTTCGTTGAGGAGTCTGTAGTTTTGTATCTTGACGTTGCCTTCAGGGGGGAGGGGTCCGGAGCACTGGTCGGGTTGGGGCTCGACGATTTCGATGAAGTGCGTGCGTGCTCGCGGCGAGACGGGCGCGAACGCGTTCATGACGCGCGCGGGCGGCTCGCGCACTGCGCGCGTCCGGCTTTGGAAAGCGGTCGGCAACGCGATAAATGCAACTGGCGAACGACCGTGACTTCGTGCACGTAAAATTCGTATTTCGATATCTAGACTGACTGGAAAAACTTTGCTGAACTTTGGGCTCGATAATTTGATAACAAATACAATTGTTACAGTACTTAGTAGTCTTCTATTTAATAAGTAATTTTACGAATGTGAAATGTAATAACTAAATAATATAACTTTAGTTTAATAGTAGATATACAAGGTCACCAGCAGCAACTACACATGTAGTCCAAGGGAGGGGCCTAGTTACCTGTAGCGCAGGTCTCTTTGGAGACCTATTTCAGGAGCTAGTCTCTTCACAAAGTCTACGAATGTATTCTAGTTCTTTAGAGTTGTATTGTATTGATACATTAGCTATAAGTACATTGTTTTTCTTTTATTTTTCTATTTATTCTTTTGTGAAGAGAAAATAAACGTTTTTTATTATATTATTTTATTATTATTATTAGTACTTGATAGCGCACTGATTTTATCCTGTCGTCCTTGCAAGTCAGTTCACTACCACTAGTCACAACTATTTTAAAAGTTAAATAGTTAGTATTATGATAACTAAATCGTTCCCCCGTCCATGCGCCGGTGCACGCGGCCTGCCACTAATTCAATTTGAGCCCTATTTGTGACGAGGAAAAATCGCTGCAACATCTCGCTCGCTACGCGCTTTCTATAAATAGTTATAGTTACAATGTTGTGGCATTTAACTAATGTTGTAGCACTTATCATTACATTAATTTGTTTTGAAGATCATTAACATTTATTAAATTACAATAATACTTAACATTTTGATTATTTTCGAAGTGTAGAGTATAAAAAAACATGTAAAAACTTTGAGTTTTTGTGGAAATGGAAAAAAAAATGCATTCAAAATTTCAAAGATTAATTACAATAGACTTTATATTTATTAGATTTTCGAAGTAAGTGCTTATGCGGTATATAGATTTTTAACCTAGGCGTGTAGAGTTTTTTCTATTTTAATACATATTCTGTTACACTGTTCCACTGCATTAAGCTTAGTGGTTAATATGGGCCATAGAGTGTCGTATTTTTATTTATTTATTCAATTAAGAGCAACGTTGCGCCGAGCAAATGTGTATCTAGAAATTGAAGCAACCGCGATGCTCTGTTTCACTACGTAGTAAATGCAACGAAATGCATTTAAAACATGCATTGCGGGTTTACTGCATCTAAAAAGACTGGAATGCATTTGATTATAATTGTAAAATGATATGTTTTAGCGATTACTTATTAGCAATGCTATAAATGACAGACGTGTAAAGAAAACAAGACAAGATTGCATTTCGTGGAGTCATTATAAAGTTTAAATTGAGTTTAAATTAACAATAAATCATAAATATCTAAATAATTAATATATTTAATAAGTTAGGTACATGTTTATTAATTTATTTAACAGTTTATATACACAGATGCAACACAGAAATTTAAAATAATAGGAAAGTAAGTACAAAAGTTGATGCTTATTTGGAAATGAACTTACTTTCAGCAGACATATAAGGGGAGAAAATTGAAAATGTTGTTGTTATTAATAATGAAAAACATATTTAATTAAGTAAATGATTTCGAATGTAAGACTTATCATTACTACTTCCTAGATTGGTACACGAACGATAATAAATACAAAGTACATGTAGGTATATCAATATAATAAGATAATAAATCTAGAAAGTACAAGTTATTGTTCGCAGTCTTGTCTGATTAATTTATGTAGGTACCTAATTATGTATCTATGTAATGAATCATTCGGTAGTTTTTGTGTTTATCGTATACAGACAGTTTGACAAGGTGAAGGCATTCTGCTTAAATATATGAAGTATTACAATCCATACTTTCCAAAAAGATGTGTATTACGTGATGTATACATACATACATACATATTATCGCGCCTTTTTCCCGTGGGGGTAGGCAGGGACTAGCGATTTCATTACGTGATGTATAAGTAGTAGAAATGGTAAAAATACCCGAATATCTTAAAAAATAAATAACTAAATTAGTATAACACGCAAATGTACGAAAGTCAGATGTAGAGACATCCAAAGTCTATTTTTTTTATTTAATACTAGCTGGCCCCGGCTTCGCTCGCGTTAATCCTTTCTTAGCGGATGCCTACGTCATAACATCTACCTGCATGCCAAATTTCAGCCCGATCCGTCCAGTGGTTTTGGGTTTGGGCTGTGCGTTGATAGATCACTATGTCAGTCAGACAGTCAGTCAGTCACCTTTGAATTATATATATATAGAAGATTATTAAGGAACAAGGGACTGTCATACATTTTTAATTAGGTCGCTAGCTACAAGCTTTAGCGGTAAAGCGGTGGTGGCCGAGTGGCAGTGCGCCCGCCTGTGGCTGCAAAGGTCCCAGGTTCGAATCCTGTCCGTGCTACATGAGTTTGTATACCAATCTAGCCCAAATACAGATTTTTCTAGTTGGGCGAAAGTGAACCTAGATATAATCTTGTCTGAAGTCAACATAAACCTGTAGTTACTTAATTATTATACATAATAAGGTTACATTGAAATAGCTCCCGTTTTTAATATCCTGCCAGCTGCCCATCATCTGAGATACAGATTTTTATCTAGTTCGGAGGTGGACTTCTGGTTGGTGAAGAGACGGGTGCATTATAATTTAAGTCATACTTGTATTGCAAAACCTGTATTGTTGTTCGGTACCTCGACCACCACTTGCTTCCGGTGAAGGAAAACATCGTGAGGAAACCTGCGCTCTGGTTGATGATTATCAGCTAGTGTGTGAAATGGAGAAGGCAATGGCAAACCAAATTAAAAATTAATTAAAATTGCCAAGAGAGTCGTTGTGTGTGTTTCATTCCATATGATGACCACGACCCTCAGTCACGAGGAAATACGACTAAAGAGAGAGAGACAAGCTTTATTAGACCCTAAATTGATCAGCCTTGATACGAGCGGGCCTTTCAGTAATCGTGTATGACGTGTAACATCTAACATTTCATTTCGGTAAAAAGCTTCATTACATCGGGCGCTCATGGTTCACATCAAAAAGAACGCGCGTCGGTCTTCCTGTCACACACTTCCGTTTCTTTTTACCCGGCTGCAAAGAAAGAGTTTATGTTTTTTAATGAACTGACTCCTACAGGTTGCAGAAAAGCGATATTTTATTTATTTTATTTTATTTTTACAGGAAGCCCAACAGCTACAATTTTAGTCTTAAATGCATAAATAGAATAGCTAGCAAAGGAGCCACTTAAAACACTTAAAATATGAAAGAAAACACATGAAAAACAAATCATCTAACAGTTGTCAGCACTCATGATTTAATCATGTCATAATGTGTGATCTCACATTTAAGCTCGACAGTGCGTATTTCATTTCGATCAGTACAGTGGTCGAGTTAATTGCATACTATTTAACTAACAATTATTAAAAAAAAATGTTATAAGTTTTCTAGTGTAACCGTTTTATTCATAAAAACTTAACGAAAACCTAAACTCATTTTAGTTAAAATATGTTTTAACTCGTACTTGGAAAGTTGGTGTCGTCGAAGCGTTGGTCAAGTGGTAGTTGGGTGGTTAGGTATCCACCTATAGTGGAAATCGTATCTGGCAGCTTCAAAATTGGAGCAATACTTGTTAGTTTTCAACCGACTTCCCAAAAAAGGAGGAGGTTATATGTTTCGATGTATGTATGTTTTTTTTTTTATGTATGTTCGCCGATTTCTCCGCCAATTGTGGACTGATTTCCAAAATTGTTTTTTTATTCGTAATGGTGTATTCCCAAGTTGGTCCCATTTTAAGCACGTTAGAATCTGTTTGGTAATTTTAAAGATACCTAACAAAATATAAAAATACCAACATTGCATTATAGAGCAAAAGCTCGCGATAGCATGCCCTTCCTTATTTTGTTAAAACTCAAGATTTTCTGTGTATGTCCCCAACATAGAAATAGCGATTAGCGACTATAAAAGTTGGTTCATGATTACTTAGGCAGATTACTTGTAGCAATAACATTTAAAGTGGTAACTCAATTTTCTCAAAGTAAAGTTTTTTAAAGATTTTATTATTTTTATTTTCCTAATAATATTAGAAATGACGCCATCCATTACCAAGCAATTGGTGCAGATATAAACCCCTGCTAGATATTGTAACCTTACTAAATTATAGTATACTAGCTGTCGCCCGTGGCTTCGCCCGCGTGAGTTTCGCTTAGATGAAAAGTATTTTTGTGCTCCAAACAGTTTCAGATGTTTCGGATCTTCAATTTTTATACGTCTACAGAAAATGCTCATCAGATTAATCAAGTTTTGCTAAAGCGCCATTTCCATATATGTTATAGTGTAGCTGGTCTCTTGAAGTTATTCATCATATGTTCCAGATCTTCAATTTTTATACGTCAGCAGAAAATGCTCATCAGGTTGAACGATTTTTGTTAAGGCGCCATTTCCATATATGTTATAGTGTAGCTGGTCTCTTGCAGTTCTTCATCAGATGTTCCAGATCTTCAATTTTTATACGTCAGCAGGAAATGCTCATCAGGTTAAACAACTTTTGTTAAGGCACCATTTCCATATTTCTTATGGTTTAGCTGTTCTGTTATGGTTCTTCATCAGGTGTTCCAGTTTTCAAAATGAATTATAGCCTATATGTTGCCCAGGCTTAATAGCTATACAACAAAAAAAGTTTCATTCAAATCCGTCCAGTAGTTTTTACGTGAAACGCGTACATACATACAGACAGACAGACAGACAGACAGACAGACAGACAGACAGACAAGAAATTCCAAAAAAATTTTTTTGCTTTCTATTGTTCTTTTTAGGTGTCCCTCTATCCATTTTAGTCAAAAATACTAAATGTACAGACAAAATATTTTTACTGTTTTATTATATGTATAGATTTGTTTTATTATAACCCCAATCACGCTTTGCAACCCTTTTACTACTATACTTGATTGCCCTCACACACGCCTTTCATCCATTCATAAAACCACGTCCTTACACACACACACACACACACACACACACAAAAACCCCACACATGATAACTACAAACCACAACAACCTTAATACCAATAGAATAGTGCTCCCATCTTCTATTTTATAAGTAATTTTACGAATACAAAAATGTAATAATAAAATAATATAACTTTAGTTTAATAGTTGATATACAAGTGTCACCAGCAGCAACTACAACATGTAGTCCAAGGGAGGGGCCTAGTTACCTGTAGCTCAGGTCTCTTTGGAGACCTATTTCAGGAGCTAGTCTCTTCACAAAGTCTATGAATGTATCCTAGTTCTTTAGAGTTGTATTGTATTGATACATTAGCTATAAGTATTGTTTTTATTTTACTTTTTATTTATTCTTTTGTGAAGAGAAAATAAACGTTTTTATTATTATCACTACATAGTATAAAACAAAGTCGCTTTCTCTGTCCCTATGTCCCTTTGTATGCTTAAATCTTTGAAACTACGCAACGGATTTTCATGCGGTTTTTTTTAATAGATAGAGTGATTCAAGAGGAAGGTTTATATCCCGTGCGAAGCCGGGAGGGTCGCTAGTTATATTATAAAAGCTTAATTTAATATTACTTTAGCAGGCCCCAAGGTTGCTTTTTACCTATAAAAAACATCCTTACTATCCATATTACCTGCATAAGCAACTAAGATCCAAACTTCATACCTAGTCGCTGATATTTTTTACCCGTATATACCACGCAGAGAAACATTCAGCATTTATAAAATAAGGAAGGTTTGGTCGTCACGGAATCTCGGTCTATTTATGTGCCAAAATAATAGACAATTTGACATGTTCTGACATTTCAAATCAAACTGACATAAAAAGTTTCGAATTCTTAATTCTTTATTTTCGGCTAGTGAAAGAAAAGTTTTTATTAAACTAAAAATGATAAAATAAAACTTTTTTCCAAAAAAATGAACCGACTTCCATGATAAAACTTAAAATCATGAAATAACAATAAAGAAAAATTTATTAGCATTCTACCTACTGAATGAGGTGAAGTCGGTGCCAAATTGAATATTAAATAATCTAAGTTAATATTAGAATCATGTATATATATATAAAATTCCTAACAATTACATAACACCCTTACTCCTGCACTTGGCACCGACTTCACCTCATTCAGTAGGTAGAATGCTAATAAATTTTTCTTTATTGTTATTTCATGATTTTAAGTTTTATCATGGAAGTCGGTTCATTTTTGGAAAAAAGTTTTATTGTAAATAGTAAATCTCCTTCTGAAATAAATCCTTAGCATTCTAGTGCACTTGCTTATAATGATTTACAGGCGAACTTAAAGGCTGGCTTTAAAAAAGTATATAAATTGTGCGAACAGTCTGAACTAAGGTATTTGAATATCGGTCAGTCATATGTGGCCACAACCGCTAATATTAGCATTTCGTGTAAAGCAATATGCGACCAAACGTCGGTTTGATAATCATTTGATTGGTAACTGATTGCGGTAATTTGTGTTAAATGTGATCCAATTTACTGCTAATTGTGTGAGAGTTACTTTAAAGGGATTTTGCGATGTTGATCGTGTGGTTAACACCCCTGATTACGCTGACGAAATGTCCCAGGTTTGAGCGAACTGACTCATGAACATAAATATACCGAGATGAATAGACAGTAACTTTCAGATAGTAACTTGTAGACAGTAACAAGTTTTTCTGACAAATGAAAAATCCCCGACATTCTAGCGACACTTAAACGGTTGAACCGATTCCGTAAAAGTACAGATTTCGTAATTTTTATTTAATACTTCATAGGTATGAAGTCTGGGCAAACCAGCTGCCAGATGGTCGGACGATATCAAAAAGACGGCAAGGCCGACCTGGACAAGAAGCGCCGCATCAAGATCCGAAGTCCAATCAAGAGGCATACGTTCAGCAGTGGACACAAATATGCTGAGAAGAAGAAGGCAGGAGTATAAGCGCATACTTTGTGGTCAGCACCCTTATGTTCAACTCCCTATAACTTTTCAACGGCTAAACCGATTTTCATCAAACGTAGCTAACAAACCTTTCGATCGAAGTCTTTTCGTCGTCCTATACCTATTTCTTGGAAAGTAGGTAAGTAAGTAGAGTTGTTATAAACATGAAACGCATAGTTTAATTAAACAATGAAACTGCAGCTAATAACTTAGGTGATTGCGTAGTTGCAGTTGAAATTACAAATATAGTGTTAGATATTAATATACCGGAATTTAATTTTCAACACGATCAGTTACTCGACAATTATTTCATACACCACACTGGAATGCAATTAGAGATGGCGGGTTAGCTCAGCGATAATTAGTGCCTGTATATTGTAGTAAATCATTATGTATCTTGTATGACCACAATATGGCGGTACTGTGGCATGCGTTTATGGTCTGATGGTCGTATCATAATAGCACGTATTCTTTACTAGCTGTTGCCCGCGGCTTCGCCCGCGTAAGTTTCGCTTAGTTGAAAAATCTTTGTGAAAAATATGGTATAGTGCAGCTGGTCTCTTGGAGTTATTTATCAGATGTTCCAGATCTTCAATTTTTATACGCCAGCAGAAAATGCTAATCAGTTTGAACGACTTTTGTTAAGGCACCATTTCCATATTTCTTACAGTTTAACTGTTCTGTTTTGGTTCTACATCAGGTGTTCCAGTTTTCAAAATAAATGATAGCCTAAATGTTGCCCAGGCTTAATAGCTATATAACAAAAAAGGTTTCATTCAAATCGGTTCAGTAATTTCGGATACAGACAGACAGACAGACAAAAAATTCAAAAAATGTTTTTTGCTTTCTATTATTCTTTTTAAGTGTCCCTCTATCCATTTCAGTCAAAAATACTAAATGTACAGACAAAATATTTTTACTGTTTAATCATTGCTGAAATGTGTGTGTGAGTCATTGATTTAGATATACTCTAAATCTAATCTAAATCTGTAGTTTTAGTGCATGTTTGAAGAATAGCACATAGATGCAGCTAATATGATATATGCGAAAGTGCTACCAACTACTGAACCAATTGTCAGTTTTTGACAAGGCAGTTATCTTTCTGACATTTCGCATACACATAGATGCATAGAGAAGAACATAGAGTACGCTTCATTCTGGGAAAAAGCAATGTTCTCGTAGGAAATTCACGCGGGCGAAGCCGCGGAAAAAGCTAGTAATTTATAAAATTTACGCATTTTGTAAAATATTGAAAAATAAATATTGTAGGAAGTAGAGAACTTTCTTTAGTTTCTGTCTTTTCCGCAGGAAACAGGTGGGATTTTATACGGGTACATATGTTACATATGTTAGTGTGCCCTTGACCTAATTATGGATAGGGGACTGGTATAATATAAGAATAATTATACCTTTTCGAAGGACGCAAAGTATTCAGATAAATAAAACGACCAAATCGCAGGAAATAAAGCTTCATGACAAGGTGGTTTAAAGTTATACCTTCTTTTTTGACGATTAAACCCCTGTTTTTTTGACGACGTTATTGTTCCAGGTATATGTCGTTGGTGGATCCGAATTTTAAAGGCTAAATCGTTGGTTAAGGTCACTTTTAAACATAATAGCTATCTAGACGACGTTATCATCAACACTCAGGACGAACGAGTGTACAGTCATAACTAGCCGAATTCATGATTAGCCGATAGGAGCAATTAAAGGAAACGTCACTATCAGTCCGTCTGCTACCTGCAAATTATCGCTGATAAGGTGATAACACGCATGGTGATACGTAGAAACAGTTGGGTATTTCGGCAATGAGCTCACATCAGCGGTGGTCTGGGGTACCTAACGGCAGCCTCATTTTCGCGGGTGAATGGTATTCGAGACCTCTGCTGATCCTGGCCTTAAGACTTTTTTATCTTCAAACAGTTTTTTTAGGTTATCTTGATTGATTTGGTAATTAATCGATTCATAGAATCGGTGTAATTCACTTTTGTGCATTTGATGTAGTTTTTATCTGTAACTTTTTTAGGTTGCGCGCTTTACAATGCGTAATGTTGTTGCCGATGAATATCATCAGGTTTCTTTTATTGTTATTATTTTCCTATATTAGATCAGTTATTTTCAAAAACTTCATTATTTGAAAGAGCTTTTATTGACAAATCACAGCAACCTACACTCGAAGGGATTGCGTTCATATAATGTCAGCTTGAACCAAATCCGGGTAGTAAGGCGAGATTTGATCACAGACAGTAAAACTGTCGTATTCCAAATTCTTTGACTGCAATCCGTACTTCGCGGTCAGCCCAGCTAATCCACACCGTTTGAATTTCAAACCAGTGACTTGTCAAAAAGATACCTTTACACGATAAGTGTCCTCAAGTCGAGTGGCCCTTGTTTTAAGTGCGCGGGAGTGGCGTCCAGGTGTTGGCGGGGGTGTGACACGGGTCGGGGAGGGTGGCGAGGAGTGGAGGCTAGGGTAGGCTTCTGGCGTCAACTTGAGAAGTCGGCGGCGGTCGGCTAACCTCATTATTTGCTGGTTCGAGACCGACACCGACTTTAGGGGGAAAAGGTTTCCTTATCTTCCACTGGGTCCTATTTTTTTTTTCGTTTTGAGAAATGTTATAAGATTTTTTTTGAGGTTTGAAGGAGCATATATTTTTAATTTAAGTATAGGTACTTATGTAGGTACTTTCAAGTTGTGATTTTGACGTGGAATGAAACACATCTACCTCCTTCGCGTTGCACGTTGTAAAGTTGGTGTTTCATGTCGTAATACTCAAATCACTTACCTACGCACAACCGACCAAAGTTTGCAAAACTGTTTCACAAATAAAAAGAAAAACCAAATAGAACAATTGCCTTAAAATGATCAAGATCGTAGATCAGGTTCTTGAAGTTTTTAGGAGCTTCCTTGAGTACGTTAGGTACATACATATATTACATCCTTTCCCGTCTCATACCTGCCCCAAATACAACTCGTATTTGAACTTATTTCAATATACATATTTGTCTAGTTAGTGAGATACGGACATAACGTACGATCGTAAGATTTCATTCACTCACTCGGTGAAAGAATGAGTCACCACTCTGTCTCTCAGTCAGACCTTTCAGCCCCTACGGTATTTGATATTGCCAGTTTTCTTTTAAGATTTCCCCACAAAAGAAATTTCCGACAAATGGCATCTGTGGCATGCATACTTGGCAATGACTGTCGCAATCATGCTCAGTTAAGTCTAAAAAGTGACGTTTACAACAATGCGTAATTAAATAATTTAATACGACTGAGTGAGTGAGATAAGGATCTTCAGAGTTTTAGAAGAGGTCCAGAGGCAGGTCTTGCGGTGACAAAAAAAAAACCGTCTATGTCTTTTATATTTGTCTGACCGGGACCAATTAGTATACCTACCAAATGAATGCAAAAATTAGACTCAGACCTTCGACTTGCTTTAAAACTGTACTTTTCATCTCCCCAATTTTCCTCACTGGCAACCCCTCGGCGTGGGTGTTTCGAGCATGCGCGGTGGCGGCCGCGGGTCGATACCCCCGGGCCGGCAGTCCGCGCCGCGCCGGGCCCCTAGCTGCCCGCGCCGCCCGCCATGAGGGCGCGCGCGCTAACCCACTTGCTTACCGCGCTGCTCGCTGCCTCCAACTACTGCCATGCCGAGAAGAGTAAATTCTGTAAGTCCTTTACCTACCTCTTTTATTTCCTAACAATTTGTGTATTTTTTGTGTTTTTCTAGAGTTTTAGCTACGAATTTCAAAAGAAATTTCATATAACCTAACGCTTGATCTATCGTCGATGCTTTATTAGTTTTAGAACTAATAAACTATGTCCCATCTAGAGCGTTAAGTAAATTAAGTGTATCATCAATTTCAATAGTAATATCAAGTATTTTAAGACAATTTTCACGCGAGGCCGCCGGCCGCACCGATGCGCCCTCTACGAAAGCGTAAGTTGGCGGGTATTAACGTCGTCTATATGTTTTTATTGGGTACCTACGCTCAGTTGTACTGATGGAATATCCTAATCGATTTTTAAGCCTTAATCGCATTTTACAGGATGGTTCTTTAAGGCTTCTTTTGTTACAGTTCTTCCTCATTTTTCTTTCAAATTAGGTGCTGTGTATAAAATTGCTTCTCGTATTATGTCGGAAATGGGTCACAGAGACAATAGGAGGAGAACAGGAGTAGGCGTGTGTGTGTTTGTGTGTAATTTCGTATTCAATTCATTACGTTCTAGTTTCCAGTTCTTTACGTCCGCGCCCCTCGCTATTATGTCGTTTGTTCCACGTATCGTTACCAAAATGCTATATATTGGAAGTAATCTATTTGGAATTGCCCCAAATTGTATTTTGTTTATTATGTCATCAAGTTTTAGGTACCCCCAAAACAGAGTTATTTGAACCATTATCAGGATTTAATAATATACTTATTCAATCTACTTTTATTAAAGTTGAGGAAGAAATCTAATAGGTTTATAGCCTTATGGTTAACCTATATGGTTTTTAGTTTAGATCTTCAAATCCGCTAATGAAAAAATCAAAATAAATAATAATTTGAAATACTTATTCTTAAATAAAATGGGTTTAAGCTTCGATGGTCTATTTCATATTCAGTCTTTTTAATTAGGTCCGTGGCTTCCTCCTTAAGGATTTTAGGATTTTAAAAAGCCTATGACTTTTTTCATGAATGTGGATAGCATAATTGTTTAAATCCGACTGGTAAGAGTGATTGGTGAATTAAAATGAACAAAAAAAAAAGTCTCTTTAGATACATACCCCTGATTCTTTCTACCCCTGAACCTATAATTATTTTAATTGGGGTAAATTTGGCTTACGCTATCTGATTGTGTCTAAATGTATCCCGAGTCCCTCGTTTTTGGGTAATTTGTCATAAAACAATTAGATGGTATCACCAAAAGAAATTTATTTGACACGACAATCAGTGTGATTCACTGAAGTATTTGTTGATTTTCTGCCAGCCTTCTTGCAGCTTGTTGGCTATCTTGTCCACCGGGCCTGGACCTCCGCAGTGCCTTGGTGGTCCTACCAGAAGCACCGACTCTCCTGAAACGATAATATTTTTTATGAATGCCTGATTTATGAATGATGTATCATGATGATGATATATCGATGGCATTCATCGACAGAGCGAAGTAGCGAAGTGGAAGCAGTTGACATACTGTGCCGCCCCCAAATAAATGGGAAATGATAAGGGAGAAGAAAATGGCTAATGTATGAGAATTGCACATAAATAAATACAAGTCTTTATAAAAAATAATAAAGATACCTGGTGACAGTTTAATGGGTTTATCGATACTGATGTGAGAGCCTACGGAAAAGCCGGAGCCTGCTGAAGCAGAGGCAACCGTCATCTGGGTTGGGAGGCCGTAGACCCTGGTCAGCTGGGCCTCAGTGCGGTCTGAAGCGATGTTGGAGACGACGAGCAGCGAGCCTGCGCCTCCCCAGCGTAACACTGCGAGGGCATCTCCCAACCTAGTTATCTACAAATAAGATAAAATATACGGGTTAAGAATCTAATTTTCTGAGCATTAAAAACACATTATTTACTTTAAAAAATTTGAAGACCTAAATAAAGAGATGATACGAAAATAGACGCAAGTAGCGCAAATCATCTCTTGTAGTTATTTGTAGGTAAAAAATTCGGTCATAAAAAGATGTTTTGTTTATGTAGATATGTACTTTTTTATCTGCATGAACAATGTCATGACATGACATGACCTTTAAATGTTTGTGATTAAAATACGCCCTGAGAATATTAGTAGTTCATTACATAATAAACATAATATTTATTTTTTAATTTGTCGATCATCAATATGTTGAGTGGAAAGCCAATGATGGATGGCAATGGAAGTATCTTATTAAATTTATAAATAATTACCTCAGTATGAGGACCAATAGCTGGAGACTTTCTCATAGCTGCAGCGACCCTCATTACTCCGATGTGACTGTTATCATTTGCAAACTCAGTCTTTGCATTAGCGTATCTATAATTTGGAGCGATTGGTAGCCAAGGTTCTCCAGTTGTAAACCCAGCGTTGCGCGTGTCATCCCAAGGGAAAGGTGCTGCAGATGGTACAGATTCAGATGGCCAACATTTGGCAGATGAAGTTGAAGCCCATTCGAGTATGGAATCTGCGGCGCCCATTTCGTCTCCTTGTTGGATGACAGCTGCCCCGGGCAAGATTAGAGTTAGGAGATTGATGGCGTCTACCAGGTCGGCCCCGTATCGCGTTGCTATGCGACTTTCATTTCGCCAGCTTGTCTATAAAATAAGTTTCCTTAAATATTATTGGAAGATAGAACTAGTTGGAAACAAAAAAAAAAATCGGCTTTTGCAGAGCTGTAGGACCTGACAAGATAACATCGAATAACTCGATTTTAATAATCTACCAACGATCTTGTAGTTATTATGGCATATTTAGATTTTAATTTGCGGTATTTTAAAAACGACGTAAAAAGCTGCAGATTTATGACACTATAAAGTCTTAAAAGAAAAAAATAATTGCTTACGATCCAAGTAGGTGCAGCGTAATTGGGAGTATTTAGCAAGACCTCATGAATGGCTAGTCCTAACTCAACAGCTGATGGTCTAGAAGATGACGCGAGAGCCCTGCTCAAGATGCTATTGGCTCCGACACCACCTTCTGAGTAGTACTTTGCAGCCGCTCCTGGCTTCAGAGCTGATTCTACTAGAATTACCCTGAAAATGAAAATCTTTTTACCTGCTATTTCATAACATATATGGACTCCTGCTGGGCAAAGGTTGTTCGCATTTGCATTTACAATGTAAAGCAAGAAACCATTATTTAGTAGCTTAATATTTGCAATTATTATGTCATCATAAACTTAAGTTATAGATGCAGTATCCAGTGTAAATAAACCGTGCAAGCTAAGTCAATCATAGATAATAATCATATTTAACTTCAGCAGATTGCGTAATAAATCCTAAGTTGGTATGGACTTTAATATAACTTTGTCTGAGTTAGGATTGAAATTCTGCATATAACTTTGTCAACTATTGGAAATATGTTTTATGAAGTTTTATTTGAAAAAGAGATTGATATAAATGCATTACTCAAGCTTCTGCGCCAGACAATCACGTCCGCAACTTTAGTTGGAAAATACTCCTACTCATTTTAACAAAGTTGACACTTTATCGGACAGTAAACGAGACACAAAATAAGTTTAATTGAACTGCTATAGCAGTTTACTGTCCAGTGAGGTGTTAAAGTGAGATATTGAAAAAAACAAAACAAATTAAGTTAAAGTTAAACATTAAATATAGTATTTGCTTCATCGACGCGTTGCC
Source organism: Ephestia elutella (assembly GCA_018467065.1). Taxonomy (NCBI): domain Eukaryota; kingdom Metazoa; phylum Arthropoda; class Insecta; order Lepidoptera; family Pyralidae; genus Ephestia; species Ephestia elutella. The sequence continues at coordinate 19,404,653 of CM031567.1, read as the reverse complement.
CCGACGTCGTTGTTATGGCCAATCCACGTACAGTCTGTAGAAAATCCTGACCCCCCTGAGATAGGATTTGGTGAGATAGTGGTGACTAGTGCAGATAGTGGTTTCTCTGTAGCTGACTGTACATTGCCTAGTTTTGTCTTGTGTCAACGCATATCCCACATTAAAATTAATATAAGGAATACTATAATATATAACTATAATAGAAGGGTATGATAGTATCTTCACTTATCAATAAAAGCTGCTGCAAAAAGGGAATTCGTGGGTCTTTTGACAGGTAGTCTAGTCGTCAACATTTTAGCTAATTTGGACGGTTGGCAATCATTTTCTTGAATGAACGTGGACTGATTCGAGTGTCTAAATAGTTAAATAATCTTACGGACTATCAATGCTAGCAGCTCTAGCGCAGCTCATAGCTTCAACAAACATTTTCCTGAATAGTTCCTCTGCACACATCTGGTCTCTGGGAAAGTCTGGTGTGATGAGAACTCCGGAGACTCCTCTCTTCAACCAGGAGCACTGGGCTGTGGCCAAGTCCGCCACTACGCTGAAGGAGCAAAGGTTTAGAATCGCTTGGTTACTAGTGCTGGCGTAGAATGCGTTTCTTCCTTCATGCCAAACCCAGGTTTCGATCCCGTGTTCAAGCTGTTAAATTTAAGTTCACATAAGATTTTTCAAATAAAATAAAATAAATTAATATTACAGAGAGAAATTTATTATTTTTATTGGAGAGTTTGGAAGATTGATGGCAACTTCATCGTCCCACCTCTTCAGTATTGGCACGTAGAGGCACCGGGGTGTTTTTAGTGGGTCCAAGTCCTACATGCTGCTTCGCTGCTCGTCTATCGAGAAGTGAAGCAATAGGTATCGAAGGCATTTTCACCTTGATAAAAAAGATAGTTTACAACTGAATTATTTATTATGGCTTGCATCAACTTTGCGTGATTAATTATAAATTAAAATTAATGAACATGCGCCCTTTACCTTAATTGTAGACATTAAAAAGACCCAAAAGTCGTTATTCCGTCTCCAACTTTTATGAATGCTATTTTTTACCTGTTGACAGTTTTATGAGGCTTTCCAAATTTAAGAAACGTTAACTCGAAGCAGAAATACTTAATTCTCGGGATATTTAATTTTCTGCAATGGAAGCTCGGAGTTGCTAAGTTTTGAGATTGCTACAAATTGTAACAATCTTCACTGTTCTTGATACGAGCTGCTAAATTGTTTATCTCGAATGAAAAACATTCAAGAGCGATTTTTGAAATTATTTGCGCGTTTGTATTAACTAGTTATTTCACAATTCGTTTTATACAAAAAAATTCCAATTTTATACCATTTGCTTTGCTGGTCTGGCGTCTGCTGATTTCCTTTATTACAAGCTTCAGGTCAAATCTTGCGAACTATGGATCAAATTTTGAAATTTAGTTAAATACTTATTTATTTCACATGAAACTGAGACATAATACGTTTAGAGTGCAAATTGGAATGTACACAAAAAACATGAAGATAATAGGGTATTCAAGGTCATACTAATTTTTCAACATAATAATTCATCAGCACCTATATTTTTGATAGCAGGAAACAGTTCTTTCATTAATTTCAGATTTATTTTAATTTTAATTAATTACTTTATTTTTCAAATAGAAGTTTTTAGAAATACACTACTTACCTGTGGTACCTCATCTGGGCTCCCATCTCGCCATAGGATCCTATCTTCAAACCCTGTAGTCTTGTCGGCACTAGACTTGAACCAGTCAGAGTCAGTACTGACCGTCTGCAGTGGCAGGTCGATTATAACTTTCAGTTCTGTTTAATCAGAATTTAACTTTATATTCATAATAGAGGTAAATTTCGTTATCTTTGGTTATTTATATATTCGTTTATAAATTTTGTTTTGATACTTTTCAGTTATTGATTTAAGAATTAATGCAATCTACGAAATTAACAAATTTTAGTTCGTAAGTTAATACATCCTTTGATAACTCCTTGTACTTGAAATATGTATGATACTTGATGAATAAAATTAGCATGCTTGATCAGTTTAATTATAGTTTTATCATATCTCATTTAAAAATAACCTCACCGATTTTCTTCGCCTTATCCACCACGGCCCGGAACGCAGCCTCGTCTCCATACCTTGGATCGATTTCTCCGAACCCAACGACCCCAGGTTTGGTACAGTCTGTACTCCTCAGAGACAACGGTGACAGGATCATGGCGTCTGCGCCGATCGCCCGGACGTAACTGATTTGTTTTGTCAAGCCTAGAAAATTGCACCGAGGACTATTCTAGGTGTACGTAGGCCTTAAGTTTCCACACGGTACACCAGTGGTATATAACATAACCTTTTACATAGAATTGCTCTTGTACTTTAGTTCTAAATTACTTCGTTCGTCCTTCCGCCATCAAAAGTTAGTTCATAAATTTATGAAAACTATAAGCCAGTTGACAAACCACGCCTTGCAAGGGTAATGTGAAAGTTTCTTAAAATTAATGTAATTTCGATTTCCGTTTTGTAATGATTGAGTTTGAACTGTGATAATATAATTACTACAAACTTCTACATGCTGTCTCGTAGGGGACATTTGTGGTGGCAAATGAAATCCAGTTTTCTTGAAATATAATATAATGCGTTCACCAACTTTGCAAGACAATTTTAGTAATACGATATATGTAAGAAAACATTTTTGGGTTTGCGTGCGTCCATCGTTGAAAAGGTGTTGTATAGAGAGCGGAAACAATATTGGGGGGAAGCACGAACTGACAGATGTCAGAAACGTCAAAAGTCAGACATGACACTGAACTTCATCGAAGGCACAGACATAATTAGAGTTCAGATATTAGCGCCGCAACATCTTCCGCCGCGTTGAAAGGCGAAGTCTTTCAAATTTTTATTCTAGCCGCTCTACCGGAAGTGGGCAGAGTCGCACCAACGGCCTTCTGACGACTCCTCTTGTGGTACGGACGTCGGCCACACGCACAACGCCGTCGGGTCCTGGATGCAGTCGAGTAACGCGCCCAAGACGCCAATTTAAGGGTGGCGTGTTGTCCTCTTGGATGAGGACCAGATCATCAATCTTCAGAGTAGCACTGCTGGTTTTCCATTTTCTCCGCTGCTGCAACTCCGATATGTACTCCTTCTGCCACCTCTGCCAGAAATGTTGGCGAAGAATTTTCTCCAAGCCTTTCATATCTTTTCAAGCTGTGTTCCTTGATACATTGCAAGTTAGGTGAGGGCAGCGCAGTCAAAGGCCACCAATTATAAAGTGGCCAGGAGTGAGACAGTGAAGATCATCCGGCGAAGAAGACAGTGGATATAGAGGACGGCTGTTCAAGATGGCTTCAACTTGAGCAAATAAGGTCAAAATTTCTTCATAAGTTAGGTGACTGTTTCCCAGCACTCGCTTTAGGTGGAATTTCGCGGATTTGACACCGGCAAAAGATGCCACCGAAATGAGGAGCTCGCGGAGGGGAGAATTTGAAATTTATTCCCTCCTGAATGGCAAAATGATTTTAAAGGATCTTTGCTATTTTTTAGAAAATCTGCTAATACTCCCTATTAGCCGCCACGAAATTGCCACCGTTGTCTGAATATTTTCGCTGGCTTGCCTCGGCGAGCAATAAATCGTCGTAGAGTCATTAAAAAAGCATCTTTTGACAGATCATGCTGCTTCAAGGAATTGGATGCATTTATACGCTTAAGCATACAAATAAACATAGGTAGCATTTACAATTAGTTTACTACCACGACCTACACGGTTTAGTATATTAAATGGACCAGCAAAGTCTATTCCAACCGACAGATATGGAAAATCAGGAGTCACTCTTTGAGCTGGCAGCTCTCCCATTTTTTGGATGAAGAGTTTTGCTTACTAAGACGTCTGCAAATAACACACTTATTAACCGTTTTCCTAGCTAACAGTCTACCACCTACAGGCCACACAGCTTCTCTAACTGTAGCCAAAAGCAACTGCGGACCGGCATGCATGTTTTGTAAGTGTTCCTTATCAAAATATAATTTTGTAGAGTGGTGCGTTGAGTGCAGTAAAATTGGATGTTTCTTTTCATAGGAATATGTATAGAAGTATCAATCCTACCACCAACTCTAATCACATTATTTTTGTCAATGAATGGAGATAGGGACAAAAGTTTAGACCGAGAAGCTCAACAATTTTTATTTTTTGATAATAGATCATATTCTACTGGGAATGACTGTTTCTGAGCAATAATGCATAGAAGTGTAAATGCTTCATTTAATTCATCTAGTGATAAATCATTTTAACCTTCTATTGCATGGATTTTTTTAAATTATGTTTAAATCTGAGTAAATATGCTGTAAGATCTAACAAGCCTATTAAATTTTGAAAATCTTTGAAATTGAATTACAGATTCTGAAATTACAAAGGGATGAATTGGATTTTTATTTCAGGTAAGTTTATGGGTAAGTTTTTGCACAATTTTTTGCACAATTTTTTATCATTATTATTTCGCATTTAGGCCATTTTGATTTAAATTTTCAGATAAGAAACCAGGGCCAGGACCACCACATTTCCAGAGACACCAGCCTGCTCGCATCGACGCTGGATATAGAGATCAGCAGGATTTGAAGCAGTAAGGAACATAGCGCCACGAGCCAGCCTGCGTTTTTTCATGGATTTCCATGATGCGGTTTGCAACAAAGAAAGTTTTTAATTTAGAAACATCTGTATTTATCCATGCAAGAACTATACTGGAATCGCACCAGTGAAAGATACAAGTAGGTTTATAACGCAAAGACTCTAAAACCGCTTCACAGAGCCTGGCAGCAAGCAAGGCGGCGCACAATTCCAAACGCGGCATTGTTGTAGGTTTTATTGGTGATATTTTAGATTTTGAACATAATAGATGTACATGAACTTGATTTTCAGAATCTATAGACCGGACATAGATGCAAGCTCCATATGCTGACTGAGAAGCGTCGCTGAAGGTATGTAATTCTATTTCTTTGGGATTGTTACAGATAACTAATCTTGGTACTTGGAAATTCTTAAGGTAAGCTAAATTATTGGAGATCTTTAGCCAATCTTCTGCAATATTTTGAGGAACAGACTGATCCCATTCCAGTTTTTCTATCCACAACTTCTGCATTAATATTTTTGGCTGAATAACACAAGGGCTTAAAAGACCAAGTGGATCAAATACTTTAGATGAATTTGATAAAATTATTCTCTTTAGTTATTTTGTCTGGACATGCCAAATTTTTTATAGGAAAATTTAAATTATCATTTGTAGGATCCCATCCAAGTCCGAGAGTATTTGATGACTGACTAATTCTTAAATGATCTTGTGAACATTGCCTTTCATTTTCTAACACTACAGATGAATTACTTTTAAATTTACGCAAATCAAAACAACCTTTCTTTAACGCATTGACTATTTGAGTTTTTAATATATATCAAATTTTGTTCATCATCACTTCCAGTGATTAAATCATCGACAAAAAAATCTCTTTTTATTATTGTTTTAATAAGTTCATCATCCTGCTCTTCTCCTAGCTGCCAGAGGCATCGGGTTTACTCAAATAGCTCGCACTTGCGGTACCGTAAGTGAGAGTATTTAACCTCAATGTTTTGATGGGTTCAGACTCATCTCTCCTCTCCATAGTATTAGTTGCAGATCACGATCATCATTATGTACTTGCACTTGGCGGTACATTTTTGCACTGTCACCGCATAGAATAAATTTATATTGTCTGCTTCTAATTAAAATGGAAAAGAGAGGAGTCCTGTATATTTGAGACCCACCATCAAAATGTCATTTAGTGCATAACCAGAAGAAGAACAAGATGAACCGTCAAATACTACACGGATTTGGGAAGATTCACTATTTTCTTTAAATACTGCATGATGGCACAAAAAATATGAATTGTTGGGTTTGGATATTTCAGACTCGGAGAGATGACCTAGCTCGGCATACTCATCAATGAATTGTGTATATTGTACTTTTAGTGATGGATTGCGTTTGAACCGCTTTTCCAAATTGAGTAATCTTTTCTTGGCTTGATTATATGAATTTCCTAGACAGTCAGGTGTGTCCAATAATGGCAACCGAACACAAAACCTACCAGTATCTAGTCGAGTTGTATTTTGTATGAAATGTTTTTCGCATAATTTTTCATTGTTACTGAGAATGGGGCCTTTAGGAACCTCCTCGATTTCCCAGAATTTTGTAAGAGTGTCATTTATGTTATTTTGTGATGAATTTTGTGTAGCAGAATATGATTGCAGTTTGTCCATCCCTTTTCTTTAGGGAAAAGGTGCAATGGACCAGAAATTAACCATCCAAACTTTGAATTTCTTAATGTAGGACCGCCTGTAGTAATAGATTTTGTTTCATTGCCTAAAATTTCCCAAAAGACATCGGCGCCAATCAGGAGATCAATGCGAGCAGGCTGATAGAATACAGGATCGGCCAAAGGTAAGTTTTTAGGTAAATTAATTTTGCTTAAATCTATGGGAGCTTTAGGAATCTCACTAGTTAGATTTTCTAATACATAACAGGATAGTGTGAAATTGTATGAACTGTTTATTGAATTTTAGCTGTACAACACAAGTTTCAATTATATGATTTGCACACACATTACCAATACCAATTACTCTAATAGGATCTATTTTATTTGAATTTAAATTTAATTTTTGTTTTTAAATATGTGCTAATGAATGACGACTGGCTGCCTCAATCCAAAAGGGCACGAACCCTTTCTACCTGTTTTGTTGCAGGGTTAGTTACATCAATAAGTGCAGTGGACAATAGCACTTGACTTGAAATTTGATTGGAAAGGTTCAACTTGAAGTTCCGGATTCACTTAATACCATATTATTGTTAGATTCTTGTTTTTCTCTTTGAAGCAGACTATTGTGTTTTTCATTACAGATGCGACAGGGCCCCTAATGCGACAGTCACATAAAGAATGCCCTTGTCTTAAACAATTTGAACATAACTTAAATTTACGGATACATCAGCCAGTCGGTCTTGAATGCCTTTAGATTTGAATATAAGACAGTCATATATTCTATGATTGCCATCACATATATGATACATGAATATTTAGAATCCTATGGTTTGTGCCAGCAAAAGATTTAGTTTGTGAGATTCGATTGTTAGTATTATATTTAGAGTTACTTTCCCTATTAAAACTATTGTTGTTATTATTTGGAATAAATTGTTTTGAGGTAGACACATTTTTTGAAGAATTATCAGTGTTGCTACGAATAAGTGACTCTAAAACATCAGCACGATCGTTCAAGAATTTATTAAATTGCTGTAATGTGGGAATATCATCAAGAGTATTCCGGTATTCTTCCCACTTTACTAATGTTTGACTATCCAGTTTAGACGACAACATATAAATCAATAAAATATCCCACTTATCTGTCGGTTGGTCTAGGCTAGCCAGGGCACGCAGATTCTTTGTGACGTGGTCTACTAAAAATCTTAATGACCTATCAGTTTCACGAGTGATAGGCTTTATGTTAAATAAAGATTTAAGATGATAATTAATCAATGACCTCTTGTTATTGTATCGTTCACAAATAATCTTCCATGCCTCCGGATAGTTTGCTGATGACACTTCAAGGTTAGCTATAAGCCTAGATGCATCCCCCTCAAGATAAGAGTTAAGATAATGGAATTTATGAATAGCCGAAATTCTATCATTTTTTGTGAACTAAACTTTCAAATGTGTCACGGAATTCAAGCCAACGAAAATATGCTCCGTCAAACTTGGAAATCTGAATCTGTGGTAATTTAAATCCAAAGGCTTTGTTTTCATGGGAACATTGAGAATGATGAGATTGATTAAATTCACTCTCAATGTGAGTGTGAACATCAACTAAAGATTTTGCAGTTGCAATACTAATAATAATTTCACCCTCAATGCTGTCACGCTCAACTAATTCTGAGTCCATGTTTTCTGAATTCAATACCTCAATCCGGCTTTGCAAATCCTCAAACCTTGCAGACAATGTCTCAATTTTAGTAACTCTAAGATTTAACTCGGCAAGTTCCAAAGGAGTCAATTGATCTTGTTTCTGTAGTTGTGATAAATAATTCTTAAATTTAGTTATTTGTCCTTTCATAGAGCTTCGCTTTATAAATAGTTCCTTTAATATTGAAGAAAATGAGGCACTTGACCCCTTATCGGTCAAAGTACCTGACCCTTTATCAGTCATTATGCCAAACAGGAGAAAGTAACCTAATAAGAAAGTAACGATTTAACTGATTAATATAAAGAAAATCTCACGCTCCTCAATCCGATGGACACCTCATCGACCAGCATCAGCACCGCTACTCAGCGAAGAATCATGAGGCTGGATAGGCAGGCCACGCTAGTCCTGACGTCCACGTTGCTTGTGCACATGTGTTGTTTGTGTTAATTCCCCTCATGGGCCACCAAATCATGTCTCGTAGGGGACATTTGTGGTGGCAAATGAAATCCAGTTTTCTTGAAATATAATATAATGCGTTCACCAACTTTGCAAGACAATTTTAGTAATACGATATATGTAAGAAAACATTTTTGGGTTTGCGTGCGTCCATCGTTGAAAAGGTGTTGTATAGAGAGCGGAAACAATATTGGGGGGAAGCACGAACTGACAGATGTCAGAAACGTCAAAAGTCAGACATGACACTGAACTTCATCGAAGGCACAGACATAATTAGAGTTCAGATATTAGCGCCGCAACACATGCTACATCATCAAAATCTTTAAAAATAACCGCTAACATTTTTGCAATACCTGACAAATCACCCAGTCCATCTCCATCGCTGTCCTTGAAGGAATCCACCAGTATCCTGTAGTAGACCGCATTGGTCCACCAGGGCGTGACCTCGGCGGCCACGTGCCTCACAACGACCGCCAACACAACCGCTCCTATCCACATAACTACATCTATTATCCTACGTAAATCGCTATCCACATTACTGGGCGGATCAAGTGGCTTCATGGGGACATGACCTTGAATTTTAGTGATGGGAAACCGTGAATGAACGACCGGTTTATTTATTTTCGTCATTGCAGACACTGTTCGATATAGACCTTCCGACTAGATTACCATAATTAGAAGTTGGAAGAGAACTACATTCTGCGTCTTCCTAAGGTATAATGAGCATCTTTTGGCATCTGCTCGTGGCAGTGGTCATTCCCAAATGCCAGTAATAAAGTATCCTAATAGCGTCACTTCGTTATTCGTTTGTCTCTCTGTCAAAATTCTTTGTGAACTCGGGGAGGTTGGGAAAGGTAAGATGAAATTAATATTATTTAAGTAGTCAGGTCTGCGATCTTTTGAAAATGTAAAAAAAAAATTGAGCATTTAAGTATTTCAGTGCAATCAAAAGCAATGGTCGTTTAAGTCGTGCATATTGTTTTTCATCTAGATACTTTAACATTCCCCTTTCTTATTCCGTCCCTTAATTTTTAGGGTTAGGGTTTATTTAGACACCCTCAATATAATTAATATAGCTAGTCTGTTAGTGTCATGTGCCACTGTTAAGGAAAAGTCGAAAACCTCATGGCGAAGTTATAATAAAATATCAAACGTCTAAAAACAGAGCAATCCCATCACTAGCATCCAACCCAATAATCACTGCACCTTGTAATTTCTCATCCACCAATTTGCAATGACCGTCGTCGTAATGTTACGCCGACTGTTAACTGCTAAATAAGCAACCGTTATTAACTAGTTATTAACGATAACCGTTATTTGCGACTGATGGGAAAATAAACTCTGAAAATGTGTAACCAGCAATTTGATTTACGTAATTGGTTTACGCGATCCATTCAAATATAAAGGCTATGTTAGTAAGGAAAATGTAAAATGTTATTTGTGGACAATTTTTACTGTAATTTGTACGTTTGTTGTTATTATATTGATTGAAGCGGTGGTGGCCGAGTGGTAGGGCGCCCGCCTGAGGCTGCAAAGGTCCCAGGTTCGAATCTTGCCCGTGATACATGAGTTTGTATACCAATCTGACTCATGTACCTATGTTTTTCATCGCCTACCACTTACTTCCGGTGAAGGAAAAAGTCGTGAGGAAGGTTTCCTCACGATTTTTTCCTTCACCGGCACTCTGGTTGATGATGATAATTAGCTAGTATGTGAAATGGAGAAGGCAATGGCAAACCACTTCATTAAAATTGCCAAGATAGTCGTAGTGTGTGTTTCATACGTATACGACTAAAGGAAGATTATATTGATACACAGCGTCAAAAGAAGTCGCTGTTACCAGTGTATATGTATATTTGTTCTTTGTATTTGAGTGTTGTGTTTATTGAATATTAATTTCATTCTTTCAATCTTTTCTGCTTCCCGGCTTCTTCCAAACAAGTTTCTTCCACATTTCCACCTTTTTGCTTTCATCTTACTTTATGCCATAGAGCTAGCAAAAAAAATTTTTATATGATTTTTTTTTTCTATGTCTATACTTTATGCCCATGTATTCTTGGCAAGAGTCATTGCGTGTTTTGTCCGGTTTATTCTCTGTTATAAAACTTCGTGTCCTCTGATTTTAAAATATTTTAAAATAAAATTCAGAAAATAAATTGTTTCTTTCTTTCAAAAGAATATGATACCATAAATTGTTGAAAATTATGAAAATTTACTTAGTTAGACCTAAATTGATAGATAGGATGTTCGATAATTGTGTGTTTCATTCCACGTGACCATGAGTTACATTCGATTTTAGAACTTCTTTTCTTTGTGTGTATTAAGTTTACATACATACATACATATTATCACGACTATTTCCCGTGGACGTAGGCAGAGACCAGCGATTTCCACTCTACTACACGATCCTCATTACAGATATCTATGGCTTCCCTCTACACTTAAGTAAGTTAAAGCCTCTCCTTTTAAGTTTACGAATATCAGATAATTATATACGTAGGTAGTATTACTATGGAAAAAATAAAATATCGTACTGCAATTCTTTGGCTAGTAGAAGCATTTAATTGTACGATCATTTATTCTCACTACAGCAATTAAAAAACAATAAAATTATACAATTTTTCAACTATACTTTGCAAGAAGCAGTAACATACATTTTTGAGGTATTTACACTTTAAGCATTTAAACCTTACTGTACACGAGTACAAGTACGGTAGAGTACTAACTTTCTTACTAACTACCAATGTAGAGTCAATAGACCAATGTAGAGTGTACTCATTGGTAGAGTCTCTACTCTACCAATAGTGTTTACATTCGTATAGTCAGTTATACCGTTTACTTCACCCGTGTACACAAGGCTTTAAAGTCTATTTTGATGAGGTTATGTAGGAGCAGATTGTAAGACGAGGGCTTCCCCGGCCTGTAGAGTCACTTCGCCCAAGCTCAAAGAGTCTCTGAAAACAATATTTTTTAAAGTTAAATCTTTGGTAAGTACAAGTTTTTATTGATGAACGTAAGGACCATGTAATGGTGTTGAAAAAGAGCTATTTACACGGTTCGTATGACTGGAAAATAAACAAACACTACTATCGACAAACCATTAAAACACGATCGTGACAACATGAGCAGAATCGACACCCACATCTCTTGTTAATATCGTGAAATAATTTTACGTTTTACTTCCATTGTGGAAAGGGCCCATCCATTGTGATAAAGCCCTTTCACTACGAATGTAAAACTGTTGTCTTTTTCTGATAGCCTCATTAATATTTCAATCAACATTAAATAAGTAAATTTCAGTTGGACAATAAAGTTTTAACCAGAATTGGTAAGTGATTTAACCCGAAATACGTTAAAAAACAATTTGTAATTATAGGCTGAATCATTAAATATCATAATAAGCCGGTTTTTCAATGAAAATGGTATCAGAATCGTCGACCTGGTGGGCGGCATAAGCAAATGGAGAGTTACCAGAAATGAATTCCTCAATGTGTGGGTACTATTTAACTTCAATTCTCACCTTAACAATTTTTATTATAAACTACTTTTTATTTTTGCCTGCGACTTCGTCCACATAAATTAACCAAAAATCTTCCTCCAGGACCAGTCTATTGGTGAAATCCGCATTAAAATCCCGTTCAGTAGTTTTTGAGTCTATCGCGAACAGATTGGACAGACACGATGAGGGACTTAGTTTATATAAATATGTAAGGATCAGCCACGCCGTTAAAACAAGAAAGGAAAACTGTAGATGAGCTAAATGCTAAATCCCTGTACTCTCAACAATTTGCGAGCTAGTCACAAATAACTAATGATTCGGAATGACCTCGGGTATAATTCCACTGTCGTTTATTGCTGTACCCTGCTGAAGACCATTTTCACACGTTCCAGTTGCCAAAGAGCCGCCATTCGTTTCCAAATTGTGGATTACGATTTAGGTGTTCTTTATTTTGGTCCTTATAACTTGAATATGAAGTTCGGCTCGTACTCTTATTCCGTTTGTAATATCAATACTCAAATTATCAAGCATCATAATAGAGTGGACAGACTTTATTAGGTACTTACTTTATAGGTGCAAGGGTGGTAGTGGGTAAGAAACTTATACTTGACAAAATATCTTGTTTAATTTGATTTTAAAGACCCTTACCTATCTCTTGTTTCGTAAGTTCACAATAAATTGTAAGTAGGTACCTAGATTTGTTGAATTTTTGACTATTAATTTGGTTTAGTCTAAATACGAAATCCAATCCATAACCGTTTGCAATACGGAGACTACGAGTAGGTGTGAATTGGACTGCAATTGCGTGCAATTAGCGGCTAGGCTGCTGATATACCCTGTCGGGTTTTAACCGCAATGTTGTTTTGGTGTTATTGCTATGCTATTTTTACAGGCGTTCGGTCTGAAAATATTTTGACTAACTTTATTTAAAGCGCTTGTGGTTTATCTAACGATGGGGTAACGTGGTTTATTGACATTTTCTATTAACTTAAAATATTTAGAGGCTCACTGATTGATTTTACTAGTATATACTATAAAGAAGTCCATTGTCTATCCATTTCGTATAAAGGGACTTTTGACTTTTTGAGAGAGTGACTTGAGTCCGAACATGTTACCTTCTCTAGCTAACAGATCGTAAGGATTCTAGCAAGTAGAAACCCGTACCCCGTAAAAAAAAATATTGCTAACTCACCCATTAACCCTATTCGAGTGTACACTAGAAAGGTACACCGTAAGGGAACCACTCAGGTATTCCACTAAGGACAAATCCACTGTATCAGCCTCCTCTCCGACATTGAAGACCAGACTGTACGTGTCGTGGGTGAGGAGATATCGGACCAGTATCAGGGTGTTGTCAGACAAGGCTTCAATGTGGTAGTTCCCGTGGGTCAGGGTAGGCTGCTTGCGGAGACTGGTTAAGGCTTGGTACACCTGGGAATCACAAAATCTATTGTATCACAAGTTATGTTATACAGCATGTCAGTGTTCAAGTATTATTACCCACTGATGAGCCCTTCTCACTTCTCAATTTCCCTTGTCCTTATCCAGAAACCATGTATAGCTTGATATAGATAATAATAAAGTTTGTCTTTTTGTATTATGGAATCAATCCCTCTAACCATATTAACATTCCAAGACGTACTGTAATGAAGTAGCTGGTGGAATTGCGAGGACAGCTATTGTTACCTTATAATGACTCCTGGCAGCCAACTTCTGTGCTGCGAGGTTGATCTCCAAGTAGTCCTCGGCGACCGGCAGCCACGTGCTGGTGTTTGTCGAGAAGCCGGCGCTGGTGGAGCTGTCCCAGTGGTAAGGTGTCCTGGCAGGATCTCTGGAGTACTCCAAGTAGTTTTCTGAATGACATTACAATTCGTTATCTCAGGCGTTTATTTATTTATTTAAACTTTATTGTACACACATACAAAAGTACAGTACAAAAGGACGTTTCTTTGAGACATTCGAAGGAATTTTATAGGTGACCACGTACCTGCACATTAAAATAATTTGGATAATCAAATCTGACTGGAGTAGTTCCACACAAATCAGGGTGTTAAAAACAAAAATCTCTTCAGATTTTTTTTACATTATTACAGATTCCTCTCTCGTTACTCCATAGAGAAGCAGCAAGTAAAAAACCCTGAAAGATCATTACCTTCGTTGCCCTGGTTGATGGCATTGACGTCTTTAGTGTCTTCCCAAGAGACGAAGCCATCCCTCATGCCGATCTCCTCCCCCTGGTACGTGACTGCCACTCCTGGCAGCATCAGGCTCAGTGAGTTCAGGCCGTCCACCATGTCTGGTCGGAATCTTGAGGGTAGCCTGTTGTTATCGTGATTGCCGAGCTGTTAAAACAGATATAAAGTGACAGATATAAAACAATTTTCTCTATGTCATTCGCAGTTCCTTCAACAAATTAAGACAGAAGACATTTATATGTAAATTTTATATAGGTGTGACTGGAAGGGTCAGTGAGTCAGATTTTATGATACGATGATAAGCGCTTATAGGAGTCACGTGACACGTAATGTCAATTCGGGTTCCACTCTTTTTGATATACTGCTAGTAGTAAGTACATATAAGATGCTGTCAAACAATTATTAACATTTCCGAGATAAGGGCACAATAAGAATTCATATGACATCGGTGCTAAATCCATAGAATTATCTAGTACATGAATAATAAACATTAAAATATCTGTAGAAGTTAGGTATGCTCATATGCTGATAAAAATAGACGCCGTATCTATTTACAGCCCAATTATAAAGTCCCCATGGGGCAGATACTCTTAAGTGAGTAGGCACCGGATTAGATCGTCTGGTGCCGACTTAGCATAGTTGGGTTTCAAATTTATTTACAAGGGAAGAAAAGAGTGTATACGCAGTGATTTATTTTTACTACCAGGCCAGCCAAAGTCAAAGACAAAGTTAATTGTTTTTATTTAAATTGGCTTAACAATAGCACTTTTCAATCGTCGTATAGTAATAAACTAAATTAGATAGTTGACGTCAGAAAATTTACCTAAAGCTAAGTTTACTACCGCCTCTAAAGCGCAAGTGGAGAAGAGGCGGCCCAACAAACTCCACTGCTGCTTTTTCACCAAAGCGTTCAGCATTAAAGACCTTAGACTCTTCATCTTTTGTTCAACAGTAGCCGTCACAGGTTCCTAGCTATTACAAATTAAGTTGCAAGTATCTGCAAGGGACCAATATATGCTGGTCCATTCCATGTTTCTCTAACATTCCATTAAAGACCTTAGAAACCAAGACCTTGGACATACTTAAAATATTATTGATTTTGTTACGGGAGTTCAGTTTTTTATAAGCATAGATAAAATAGCTTCTGTTCCTAGTTAGGGACGTTTGCATACTGCATGTAGGTTAGCCAGTGCTTGATAACGTAAGCAAAGTCCCTTGCGTTGGACCTGGTAGAGATACTGGTGATGAAGTAAAAGTTGAACGGGAAGTGGGAAACGAAAGACTTATGAATCTTGAAGATACATAACGCCATATAGATACGATGTCTACTTACGACCCAGTTAGCGACCTGCCCTTGAGGCATGTAGGTGAGCCAGCGCTTGATGACGTAAGCGAAGT
The DNA here is from genome assembly GCA_018467065.1 of Ephestia elutella. NCBI lineage: Eukaryota > Metazoa > Arthropoda > Insecta > Lepidoptera > Pyralidae > Ephestia > Ephestia elutella. The sequence goes on along the minus strand of CM031567.1, from coordinate 19,389,138 downwards.
CCCTTGCGTTGGACCTGGCAGAGAGACTTGTGATGAAGTCGAAGTTGAAGGGGAAGTGAGCGCCGACCCCGCCGTTCTCATCGCCGTAGTACAGCATCGTCATGGTTATGTTTGCGTACGCTTCGGCTAGGAGCACCCTGAAATACATTCAAGTGATAATTCAGAATGTGCATACTTCTGTAATTTTTTGTTTATTTGGTGCTAAGTGGTCGGAGATAAAAGGTGGCCTATTTTTCCTATTCAGTATTTTTCGTATATAACAAACTTTTTCTTTCCTGTTCTGAGTTAGCTGAAATCATACAAAGTGACGAGCTAGATGTATTTATTCTTGGTAGATTAAATATTATATTTCGTTATATATTTATCCGATATTTATCTGCTGGGGTCTCATTAGCCTTGTAAAAAGTTCACTGATAATATTTTTATTATAATTACGTCCTGGTATAAAGATACGATTATCGTATAATCAAATTATGTTATCATAGTGTTCATCGCTAGTATAACAAACAGCATATCGATAAAAATAATAAAATTAATCTTGCTTAAGCTAAAAGTAACCGTATTTGTAATCTTAATATAAGAAAATAAAATATTTTTTTCTATATTATTTAAAAGAAAGTAAAAATATAGGTATCTAGATAATATAGATATGCCAGCAGATCAATAAAAAAGCCATAGTTATGTTGTCTACCCAGTTTTTTTAGTAAAATAGAAAGTCTTACTTTGTTTCCCAACTGTTCTGTACTTGCAACTGATCAACGTACGCCCTCCACTCATAGAAAACATCGTACAGCTCGATCAGGTCCCTAATATGTTCCTGAGTGGTGTAACCAATTTGATCAGGAGTTAGGAAAGCAATTGCCGGACAGCCGTTCATCAGGGTAGATTCCATTTGCATCAGGCGCAGTTTCAAAAAGATGAGGAATGGCGTCTATTCTGTATCCGTCTGCTCCTTTTTCTAACCAAAATCTCATAATGTTATGCATTTCTTCTTTAACTGCAGGGTTTCTAAAGTTGAAGTCTGCTTGTTCAATCGCAAATTGGTGGAGGTAGTATTGTTGTCGAGTGTAACTCCACTCCCAAACACTGCCACCGAATTGGCTGACCTGTAATTAAACATGACAAAACATTCTTCTACACCTTCTCAACATCGCTCCATCTTAGATGGAGGATGAAGTTGATTTTTTTTTCTGAATCCTACTTATGTACAGTCAGGGGCAGATAAACCTGAAAAATAGCTCACCCAATTAGATGGCACCAGTCTGGTATTGTTGTCAAGATCTGGCCTCGGGTCTGCCCACACGAAGAAGTCTTCGTATCCTTCGACTCTTGCCTCTGATAGTTGGAAGTATAGCGATTCCGTGCTGGCGTGATTTGGAATATGGTCCAAGATGACTTTGATTCCTAAGAAAAGGGCCGTAATTTGTTTTTAATTATTTATTTTTTCATATTTCAGAAATACAAACGTAAAAACTGCATTCAACGTAACAGATAGACAGACAAAAATTCTGAGGCATTTGGGTTACTACTGACTGGCTCTATAAAAACCCTCATTTGCTCTCTCTCTCTCAAAACTATGTACAAATTAAAATTTACAGTTTTATTATATTGGAAATGTAGTCATTATTTCCTAACTTAAAAATCGTTACTCTTAAGAATGTAAGAAAAATTACTGTATTTATATTGGTGCCTATCTTGCCGATTATCGTCTTTGCCATTATCCATTGCCATCCTCGTTCTTCATCGTCTTAGGCTAGCACCCCAGCAGTGGGTCAATAAAATGTCTGATGATGATGAGTACTGACCTAATTCGTGAGCCTTTTGGACCAACTCCTCAAAGTCTTCAATGGTGCCGTACTCATAGTGGATTTCATAGAAGTTACTGATGTCGTACCCGAAGTCCACCATGGGGGACGTGAAGATCGGAGACATCCAGATGGCCCCCACGCCGGTCTCCACGAAATGCTGGAGTTCACTCGTTATTCCTGTTATACACGTGTGACACTTTTAGACTATACTTTTGGCATTTCTTCTCAGCAGTGGTCGTTCCGAAATGCTAGTAGTTTGTAGCTTTGAGACATAATATACTATGATTAAATAATTAGTTTTTGACGTGACAAAGAGCCTTCTTTGAAGGCCAAGTTTCAATAAAGAATATTTGATTTTGATTTCAAACTTTTATTGCAGCCAAGTGATCAAAATTTAATGTCCGTGCTGTTAACAGTTAAGGAGTTTCCCTCATTGTGAGCTAATTTTAGGTGCACCATCAGGTCATGCTTATCATAATAATGCCTCATTAAAATGAGTATAAAAGGGTCACTTTTAATATAAAATATTTTGAAGAATAACATTTTCATTACCTCTCAAGTCTCCAATACCATCTCCATCGCTATCCTTAAAAGACCTTGGGTAGATCTGATAAATGACTGTCCTCTCCCACCAGTCCAGCTCAACCAGTTCTGGTGGATCTGGTCCTTTCGACGCTAGGATCGCCCATGTGAGCAATCCTGCAATAGTACCTACTACTAGAATAGATACTATTGTCCATACGACTATTTTACAGCACGACGCCATCCTTAATGAACACTTCGATTTTTTCGACAAAGAAAATAAATAGTACAATCTATGATATCATTCTAATGACTGCAATAAATTATACTTTTTATTGTATACTAGTTTTTGCTCGCGACTTCGCGCGGAATATATCTACGTATATACTTATAACCTTATAGCCAAGTAAGACCTTCAACAATACAACTACTGTGAAAATTGCATCTTTCAGTCATTACTTTTGCGTGATGCGCGGACATCATAAATAGACATACACAAAAAATCTTAAAAAATTGTCCTATTTTAGTCTTTTAAAGACCTTCACACATTTTTGATTGACTAGAATGGCGTAACGGAAAATGGCATGATGCCACGGAACTCATTTGTTTTGCATCTGCCAGATCACCTACTTATTTGTTTTCCTTAAATATCACACATTTTCTTCATATTTGCAGTTCAGACACAGACCAGTAACAGTTTTATTATATGAATAGATTAATTGCATCATGTAGCAAGATAAGTGTCAACTAAACAAATGATATCAGATCTAAAAATTATGAAGCCGTTACAGTACAAGCTAAATATAGGCTGCTGACACACGGAAGTAGATAATCTGGGAGGGATTACGTACTGCTGCATTGTATTTTTAAAAGTAGTGATTTACATTTTTATGTGACTATTTGTCAAACACCTTCAATCAAATAATGGGTGTGAATTACTAATTAGGTTTTATGTAGACATGTAGGTAGGTACCTACACTTATTTTAATTACATTGGTATACGAATTCGGATCAGTTGCACCAAATACGTCAAAGACGGCCGGACCAATTTATTGTTTGATACAATTGTAAAGTTAAAATCTTCGTTTTCAACCTCATTTATATCTCTAAATTTATCGTAGCTATAAATTATTACAATTAAAACCCGCGCAACACGAAAATAGTGTATTCCGGACTCGTACAGTTGTGAACAGAGAATGCAAAATGTTTCGTCTGTGAACGTGACCCATCTAATGCATTTTACGGAGTTGACAGAAACAAACCGCATTTTGTTTTCATTGAATATAGATTTGTACGAAAAAGTAGCAAACATTATAGACAGGAAGGTAAAAGGAAAGGAATCTATTTAGAATCAACTATATTTTTAATTAATACAAGGATTGAAATTTGATTACGTGCAGACACCGCACGTGACGTGTATGGAAATAAATGAATCATGAAGTGCTGTAAGCCATTCCTTATTGGCAAATTTCATGATTCTATGGTCAAAGGCACCTAATTATTGGTTTGGTTTTGATAGTATTTGATGATACCTTTCTAAAATCACAAAATATGTAAAATTTGCGACATGTAGTTCTATCTTTATATTTTGATTGCTTTGATCCACAAGTTTCATTTTTTTCTTAGCTGATTGGAAATAGATTCAATAGAATGGACAGATAGACAACAAAGTGATTATGTAAAGGTTTTTGGATTTTTTGTGGCATCAAATCAACTCATTTGGGTTACAAAAGCTGTTACAGATAGAGTGTCCTTATACCTATTCAATTATAGTTAGCATACAAATTTTGAGGTACAGAACCCTTAAAATAAAAATACTGCAGCAGAAATGGCCGATAAATACCAAAATGCAGGTCGACCGCTAAAATAACGTTAACGTTACACTGTCGCTCGCCCAATAACTGTACAATACTGTACGAGTGGTAACTACAGCTATAGCATACTTAACCACATGGATTTTCACGTGTATTTTACCACCGCAGAATTCGTACCTGTATCGGGAATAAAAGGAATGAGATATAAATACTATTAAATGGCTTAATTAACAACACGCTGTGCCTGTATTATTGGATGGTATTTTTATTGAAAGCTTTCAAATGTGTTTCACATTCTAGGTTCCAGAAACTGTTGTAGTTATTTGTATTTGTTATACTTATTTCATTTGTTTAAAGTCGTATTTGACTAATTTCCCGGGTTTTGATTGGTAAATATTTTATTTATTTATTTAACCTTTATTTTAAAAAATACAAAGTAAATGTACAATATTATCTACCGGCCAACCTTTGGGTTATGCAGAAAATTTTAGATGGGTGTATAATAGTATATTTTCTTCTTGAAAAGTTTGATCATCTGTTTGCTCTAATGTTTAGGTCACTGATTTGGATGGACTCGAATGGGTTATTACTACTTTACACTACACTACGGCAATATACTTATCTTGGCACTGCTAATCTGATCTCGAGATTTCCATAGAAACTCTGTAATAGTACCACGCATCGAGGTTCAGCCTCATTTGAGAGCACCCCTCTGTTTACGGCGTGGAGTTAAATGCAAACACGCAGTTCTCACTCACCAAGTGGGCCCCAAATGATAAAGTGGGGGATTAAAACTAATAAAACAGTTATTAATCGGCAATCAGTTGTCGATCATATTATTCTATATGGCTGATATAACGATAAGGGTGGGGTTATTGATTTGTCCAATGTGGGGCATTTATATACACGTAATAGGAGTTTTTAAACCTATTTTTTATCTTTGGTTTGTGGTTGGAGATCCACCAGAGAAAAAATTTAGCTGGGATAATGTTGGTGATAGGTATTTTTCTTATTTTTCTTTTGCAGCTTAATTTATCCAGTGCAGGACTTGGATAAAACTGGGTAGACAGTCGTTTACATGTTTACACGTGTAGAGACACTTATATGAAAAATAGGAATAAATATGTGTAATAAAGATGAAAATGCCGACTCCATACAACTAATAGGAAAGACGTGCGCAAGAAGAAATTTTAAACATTATTTACTTATTATAACAGCAAAACCGTAGAGAAGCAACTCTTAATAACAAACAGCTAACGATTCAAAAAGCAATTAAAAACTTATAATAGTTAAAGTATTTTCTTAGTTTGACGTCAAATTGTGACGTGTAAGTTGCTAATTTATTAAATTAGGTGCTACTAACTAGGTTGGGGAGCGATTATACAAACGTATACCATTCGGCTAGTTCGTTAATATTTCACAAATAACTCTGGGTCACAAGGTTACGAGGGCATTCATAGGTCTACAATGGTTATGAGCTTCAAGGACATTGGGTTACTATGGTGATCCAGGCGATGGAAAATGTAGAAATTTTAGATGAAACTAATAATGTTCCAGTATATTTTTATGAGCCGAAAGATACTGAACGGGAGACTGTGGATGGATAAGGCAAACCAGCTGCCCGTTGGAAAGGCGATATCGCCAAAGTTGGAGGCCCATTATGGAAAAGGATTGCACAAGACAGAGGAGCTTGGCGTGCAATAGAGGCGGCTTATGTCATGCAGTGGATAAATTAAGCTGCAAAAGAAAAATAATATTTTTATTTATTTATTTATTTTATTAATTTTTGTACACAACAAATACATTCAAAGGAAACATAAAACATAGGAAAACTAAGTACAAAGGTTCTACTCATTTCTATAGAAATTTCTTCCAGTAGACCCGCGAAAGAAAAAAGGGAAAAAAAGAGGCATTGGCGTGTACTAAAAAGATACCCACGAAAGTTTTTGCAAATCCTAAACAACTGCTTCTGTCTAAATAGGACATAAAATACACGGTCTGCGGACTTGAAGATGAGGAGTATGATGATGGGCACTTTTATTTTAATTTCGTTCGTTAATACGTGTATACTTTGTCATAAGGAAAATTAAAAAGTCTAAGGAGTCGTTAATTCATTTATTTTCAACAATCTTTCACCGATGGTGTACGTAATACTAATGCTTCGCCAGGCTGTAGCGTCAGGTTAGTTTGATTTATCGACATCCTAAAAAGTACAAGCTAATTAATAATAGGTATAGTGAGATTAGGATTCGATGAGATAGGGTTTCTCTGTAACAGACTGTACTATATCATAGAAAACAAGCGTAGAAACAAAGCATATTGAAGATTCGATAGTCACTTTTCCATCTTCCATTCTTTCCAGCAAAAAGTTTTGGTCGAAATTATCATAAAATTGCCTATTTAACTGAGTCCTGGTGCTCCGGTCCCGTGGGAATTCCGGGATAAAAGTAATCTTTATCAGTAAGTAGTATCACGTTTCATTCTATCCGTGTACAATTTCATCAAAATCCATTCAGTACTCTTTACGTGAAGGAGTAACAAACATCCAAATAAACAAACTTCCATTCTCACAAACTTACGTTCAATATATTGGTAGGATAGGATTGAAACCTTCGATCAACAATAGTACTATTGTTGATCGAAGATTGAAACTACTATTTTGCTATTTTAAGCCGTTTTATCAAGGCTATTATTACAATGCATTAAAATTATTTAGATTGATATCTCACACCAGCTTAGTTAACTTACCCTTCTTGTATCTCTGAGAAGACACTAGATGTGATTACTTTAGCTGGCAATTCAAACAAAGGAATTCTGCTCAAGTCTACTTCTTCCTCTTCTTCACCCACGTTAAATACTAACGTGAAGGAGTCATGACCTTTAAGTCTTCTGAGTAAGTAGAAAGTGTCTTTAGATAATGTATTGATTTCGTACTGTCCATGGGAAAGTGTTGGATCTTTTCGAAGACAAGTCAATGTTTGATATACCTGCAATTGATTGTTGAAATGCTCACGCATTACTATCGTGATATTGTAATCATAAAATATAGTAATCTCAATGATAGGAATGTATGGCACGAAGGTTGAGTACGTGTACTTCTAAATACTTGTATTCAATTGTCTTTAAAAAATTAAGTTGATTTTAAATCTATTTATGTATAAAGGACGCTGACATAACAACGCAAATCGCAAAATGTAAAAGTTAAAGTTTATACATAGAGATGTTTCTTTATAATTAAGCGGATTTGAGGACTAAGAAAAGAAGTTTAGGAAATTTCTACACCTACAGGGGGTGAAAGCGAGTTTAATATATAAGCTTAACAATTTTGTCGTCTCTTATTGCAATAAGCACTTACTTTGTAATGACTCCTATCCATTTTCCTTCTGCTCAGCCAGATTGATCTCCGTGTAGTCATCGGCTATAGGAAGCCAAGGTGTATTCATGTAATGGAGAATCCTGCGCTCATATCATCGTTCCAATGAAAAGGCGTCCTCTCCGGATCCCTCGAATACTGCAGATAGGTTTCGTTAGTTTCCTAAAAAAAAAATTTCAAACAAAATTCTTTTATTTCCACTCTTTCTCTTCATTGGTAATTGTCTTGACTAAGGTAAATTATTGAATCTGCATTGTTAAAGATAAAACTTGGATAATTAAACTTGAAGTAAATTGTTTTTGAAACAAAACTGTTTGTCATCCAATTTCCAATTTTGATCCAAAGATAAGAAAGTTATTATTGTACTCACAAATAACACTCTACAAGTTCTTAACAACTGCGACGGCAATAAATTAAACAAAGAAAAGCCTACCCCTATTTCTTTTGCTCTCCACATCCACCGTGTCCTCCTTGTAGGACACGTCCCCTGTCCTTCATGCCGATCTCTTCCCCCTGGTACGTGACGGCCACTCACTGGCAGCATCAGGCTCAGAGCGTTCAGGCCGTCCACCATGTCGTCACGGAAACGACTCTGCCATTCGCTTGTTGTCGTGGTTGCCAAACTGAGAAATTTACTGTACCCATTATAACATTTAGGCCTCTTCCATAATTTGGTGATAGATCGTTAGATACCAGTAGTATGCATATAAATAATAATTTACCAGTTTTGCTCTTAAAAAACTTGTAAACGAGTTTTAATTATCATGACAAAGTATAGACAGGATATTGATTATTGTTTTTAAATGATGTTAGCGTCTAATATAGGTTTCTTTAGTTAATCTTCAATTTATTGACTATAAGTAATTTTATACTCGGTGGAAAAACCACAGATTAGCAGGAAGGGGGATAGAAGATTTATATTTACCACCCAATTAGCGACGCTCTCCACTGGGTTTGTAAGTGAGCCACTTTAGTGCTGTGTAGACGAAATCCCGAGCATCTGACTTATCACTTAAGTCCGTGATGAAATCGAAGTTAAAGGGAAAGTGAGTTTCCGAGGAGAACCGTCTCCATCACCGTAGTAGAGCACTATGGTCATTGAGAGAATGTTAGCGTACGCTTCTGAGACAAGTACCCTGGAAAAGCTAAAACTTGAAATAAAAATGTTTATGCCATATGTAACTGTACTAAATATATCCAATATAAGGGAAATCGGAAACATGAAACGTTAAAAGAAAACTTTTAATTTTGTCAAAAATTGTGGTCAAAATAAAATACACACCTCGTGTCACCACCATTCTCTATTTTGTAATCATCGACACAATTTCCTCCATTCGTAAACTAGTGTCATACAATTCCAGAAGATCTTTAGTGTATATCGGTATTGTATATCCAAAGTTGATCTGAAAGTTAAACTTGGAGTTGCACACTTAGTGGTTCATCTGGGTATGAGCCATTGAAGTCTACAGGGTTAGCTTCTACTAAAAAAGGTAACGCATCAAGCCTAAAAACCATCCTAACGCCTTTGTCTAACCAGAATTTCATTATATTTTTAATTTCTGTCCTTCACTGCTTGGTTTCTTGGAAATTAAAAATCTGCCTGCCCTACTGCAAACTGGTGTAAGTAGTACTTCTCTCGAACTTCACTCCACTCCACATGCTGATCCTCCAAAAAAGACTTACCTGAAATATAAATTAATCACTGTTGAAATCCGCATCATCATACTCATATCCTATGTCATGTGCGGTTGTGGTGGGATGTACAGCCAACTGCAGAGAAACCCGGCTTAAGATAGGATTCGTACACTATTATACTTATGACTTCATCTGACTTTGGTATTAGTTAAAAACTTGACAAAGTAGTCAAATTTTCACGTCACTTTTATTTTTATTTAAAGCTTAATTGCACAAGATACATGTGTAAAAGTACAATGGGCGAGACTTAATGCATAAGCATTTTCTACCTTAGGGTCATGCAAAGAACACTAAGAGGGTGCAAATATATATAACTAGCTGTCCCCTGCGCGAGTTTCGCCCGCGTTCCTTAGATGAAAAATCTCTCTTGGAGCTTTTCATAGTATGTTCCACATCTTCGAATTTTTATACGTCAGCAGAAAATGCTCATCAGGTTGAACGACTTTTACTAAAGCGCCAATTCCATAATGTTATAGTATAGGTGTTCTCTTGGAGTTATTCATCCGAAGTTTACAGATCTTCAATTTTTATACATCAGCAGAAAATGCTCTTCAGGTTGAACGACTTTTGTTAAGGCACCATTTCCATATATCTTATAGTTTAACTATTCTGTTTTGGTTCTTCACCAAATGCTCCAGTTTTCAAAATCAATTATAGCCTAAATGTTGCCTAGGCTTAATAGCTATACAACATAAACAGTTTTCATCCTAAATCAGTTCAGTACTTTCGGGAGATTAGCGTGATCATACGCATACAGACAGAAAAAAAATTCAAAATTTTTTTTTTTTTTGCTTTGTTATTCTTTTTTAAGTGTCCCTTTATCCATTTCAGTCAAAAATACTAAATGTACAGACAAAATAATTTTACTGTTTTATTATATGTATCGATTAGATATTTGTTAAGATACTAATCTTCATCTTATGTTAAATGTTTCAAAAACTTAAAGCTACCGTGAGCGTAAAGTCAATCAATATCAGTCTCTACTGGACAAGGGTGTCAAAGTTTTGAATCCTCATTAAAAATTCTCTGTCCTCTTACAACTTGTTCATAACTTAAAGAATGATTTATTATTCAAGTAGTTCGTATAGTAATCCTTTTGGCAGTAGGTGGAAGTAGTAAAGTAGATAAGTAGCTAATGGCGCAGTTTCGTAGAAATTTCATATGCAGAGCAGTCTGGGCAGCTTGCTTGTGCAACTTCTGAGAGTTGCTTTATTAACGGCTATTAGTTTTTAGCACCTGTAGCTATAAATAAATAACCTGTAGCTGTAATAGCTGTTATAAATAAGTACATAAATATCTGTAGTACTTAACAGAAGCGATAAAAATTCTAATATTATGCGTACTTACTGTGAAGTTTGAACTTTTAATTTCGGTTCTTTGTTTCTTATAATAAATTGCTCTAGTATTTATTTAAAAAAATATTGAGTTAAGAAGTTGAATTTTACTCTAGTATTATCTAGAGCCAAAAACTCCATATTTTTTAATAACATTCTCGGAACAATAAATTACGCGAAAGTTTCAAAACTACTCAAAGGCAGTAAATATAGTGAATAGGACGCCCTCTTAACTACTTACTCGAGCTACAAAGCAAATTGAATGTTTATTAAACTGAACAATGTTTTTGTTAAGAGAGCTTTGTAAATTTAGTTGGAAATCATCAAATGTATGGTAATCAGCTTAGCGAACTCAGTTGCTAGATTAAAGCCAAGGATCAAAATTAATATCTCTGAAAACAAGGATCTGCTCCTGAAATAGATGTAATCCATTTGGCTATATTTTTATTGTGTTAACTTTTTGCTTAACAAAATTCGAGAGAAAATCTAATTCTATTACGAAGTTATAATCAATAGTATAATAAAGTTTTAGCTTTTTATCGGTATTTGGCTAAAGCTTCAACTTTAGACTTAATTTTGATTATCGCCTGGATTTTTATTTTGTAGTGGCTTATTTGGTCAATCTTCACACAAATAAATAAATGAATTAACAATAGTGTATTAAACTTAGTTTTATTAGCAGGCATTTAATAAAAAGCCATCACCTCTAAACAATTCTCTTAAGCTAAGAGCAATAAAAATATATTTGAAAAACTCTGATTCAAGAATACTTATGAATTCTAATCTAAACAAGAGATGAATAGCTATGAAAATTTCCAAACAAAATCTATAAACTCCAAGACACACACCACATTAAACTATCTTTCATTGTGTGGGTGTATATAAGAATATTCCTTACCCAATTAGAAGGTGGTTGCCGAATAGTTTCGTTGTCCAATTCCGTCCATTCTGGCTCCGCCCAAACGAAATAGTCTCTATACTCGGGGTCATCAGCTTCTGACCTTCGAAAATACTCAGATTCTGTGCTCGCATGGTTGGGGACCATGTCCAACGCAATACTTTTAGACCTGGAAAATGAGATTTTGCTTATCATACATTTAAAAAGTAAAGTTGGATAATTGAAGGACTTGTGAAATCAGTTGATCTGTCTGTACTCCCGCTGCTTTGATGCCGTGGGAAATTTCATGGGATTCTGGATAGCTACATTAATGAGGCTACCGAAAAGCATATTTCAAATCGGACTGGTAATATAGCGCGTTAAAAACCATAGAGCTTTCATACCTCAGACGAATGAAAAAAGAATAAGCCATGACATTCAGGTATGTACTTATAAAAAATCGTGTACAATACCTAAACCCGGCGCCGACAAAGGATTTGGCTTTGTACAAAGCGATGGTGGCCTGCCCATACTAATAATAGTGGACAAAACATGGAAACCGGCTGCATAACTACCAATGTTTGTTAGTAGATTACTAGCTTGTTCGCGGCTTCGCCCGCGTGAATTTCCCACGGGAACAGTACTTTTTCCCGGGATAAAAAGTAGCCTCTTATGTGCTATTCCAGGTCATTATTATCTACCTCTGTACCAAATTTCATCGAAATCCGTCCAGTAGATTTTGCGTGATTGAGTAACAAACATCCTCACAAACTCAACCCACAAATTCACAAACTCACATCCAAACTTTCGCATTTATAATATTAGTATGGATGCCGGGTCTATTATTTTTTACTAAGTCTATAAGTGCTATACGGCCTCCTTTACGTTCCTCTGCGCGGAAGTCTTTGCTGCTCGAAGGTTCAAACAAACAAACACTTCAGCTTTATTATATTTTTATAAGTATAGGTATATACAGTTTTGAAGTGAAGTGTAGTTATGAACTTGGACCACATTAAGTTCCTTTTAGCCACTTTTCACTCCAGTTCATGAGCCTTTTTGTATCAAGGTCTTCAAAGTCCTCCATGTTGCCGTTATCTTCCGTTTTGGATATTATAGTAGTTGTTGATGTCGTACCCGAAGTCCACCAGGGGAGACTCGACATGAGACCGGTGAACAAACCAGATGGCATCCACTCCCTGACTCCACGAAGTGGCCCAGCTTTGATCTATTATACCTGAAAGTTTGATCCACTTCATTCGTAAGTAAATTCATAGATGGTGGATCCATCAAAATTTGTTTTTAAAATTATAGTAAAATTGGCAAATGGGTAAATTTGAATATTCCTAGTTATTTTGGAAAGATAAAGTTGGATGTGGTTTTGTGAGTTTGTGAATTTGTCAGAGATGCTTTGTTACTCAATCACGCAAAATCTACTGGACGAGATTTCGATTAAAATTTGATACACGGGTAGAAAAATACTGGGAATAGCACATAGGATACTTTTAACTGGCCAAAAATTCCCACGGGAGCGAAAACCCGGGCACGGCTTGTATATACTACATATTTAAAGGTACATTTAATATCTAGACTTGAGTATTGAAAGCGTCCTTATCCTTACAAAAGATTGGATTTTAAAGATAGCATCTTTATGGAGACCATTGAAGTTTAAAATTGAACAGATCGTCAACATCTAATAAGTTGGGGAAATAGGTTCCATTGTTAGAATAGGTAATCCAGACTAGAAAAACAAGTGCATTACTTTATCGTTCTTTTTCAATTCAAAATTTGCAATATGAAAGTAAACACATAGAATTAGTATTTCATATTGTGTTAAATGATAAAGAAATGTTATACTTTAATAATGTGTAAGTCTATAAATTTTATTAAAATTTTTCAGTTAGTGATTTTGTGGGAATGTTTTATTATATTATTATTATTTTTTTACTTATATTTTATTTTATTTTTGACTGTACACAATCTAGTGTATGTATAAAGTTAATGAATAGCCCCTCTGGCATGCTAGGCGACCACAAGACTGTTTCATGAGTTTCTTTCGGCATTTCTTCTCAGCAGTGGTCGTTCCGAAATGCTAGTAGTTTGTAGCTATTGAGACACAAAATATTATGATTAAATAATTAGTTATCGACGTGAAAAAGAGCCTTCTTTGAAGGCCAAGTTTCAATAAAAAAATTTTGACTTTGACTTTGACTTTGAATGAATTTAAAAGAGACGCAGCAAATTGTGTAAGATTCTGAAATATCAGCACAATTTATTTTTAAGCTACGACCTATTATCTTAATCGACGTCAAAACATTGCTATACCTACCGGATAGGGATGATTATTACTGATGACATAATAATTCACTGCAGCAAACTTGGTGCATTATGTATGTATATCAAAATATCTGAGTTTTGTCAAGCAAAACATAATTTTATGCTCTATCTGTTTAATCACAATCTGATTTTTGGAATTTAGTTCCGTTTCTTTCATCGAAGAAAATGATCAATTCAATTCAAATAATTTATTGCAATTTATCATCATTCAAGATTGTGGTCAAGTAGCAAACTCCATATTTAATAATAATAAAAAAAATACAAACAGTAATCTTATAAATGTCATCACTTTTTACAATTTGGTGTAACATGACGGAAAGCGGGTTCTTTGATTTTATTATTATTCTGATTTAATTTTTTTTTTGTATCAAAAAACGATCAGCTTAAAAATGTCTAGGGATTTTCAGGAGGATCATGATTATTAGTAGTTACTATGATTAGCATCTTTGTCACCTGACTGAGCTTAAACCTTCTCAAGTCTCCAAATGCCGTCTGCTGCTAAATCGCTGTCCTTGAAAGATCTGGGGTAGACCTGGTACAATACACAGTGCTCCCACCAATCCAGCTCTGGCAGGCTCTCGCATTAGACTGGGTGATGGCAGCTTCTCAGGATCCCTCAGTACGGCCCATGCTATACCAACTGTAGTAATAGTTAGTGAATAGTTCTTTATCATACAATAACTCTGAAACTGGTCTAGTTTATTTATTATAGAGATATATTTAAGAAAGGAATGTATGAGGGATATTTATAAGGCCAATATAATTCTATATTGGCTTTTATAAGGCCAATATAATTCTAATAGGAAGCCAATTTTATATCTTCTTTATAAAAATAAGAATCATTTTTTTGATGAAAAAATACTTTTATAAAAAAAAACCATTGGATTAATTTGTTATTGCGAAATTATGTGAAACAAAAAGTTCAGCTAAAATATATTTTTGGGAGATGGAGTCCTGAGGCATGGCGTTGTAGTCTTGTCAAATAAATAAGTAATACCTGCAATGATCCCACAGACTAACACCACTGCGCCTCCAATACAGCTACTTCCCTGGTACACTTCATAAGTGATCAGGTCATGCTGGTTATCGCTGTTATGACGGACAACAACTGGCGGTACACAATGGAATCGTTCGGCTGGCTATCTGTCACGGCCATCTACGGTGCTCGTCGGAGATAATTGGTTTACGTTACTGGCGATTGCACCTGGATTTACTCTACTGAATCAAATTCTCTAATCAGAATCAAATATTCCACTGTAAAATAAAATTGTCATGTAAATCCACGGGCAAACGCTACCCGTATTTCTTAACTTCTTGATCTGTAATATTTGAATGACTCTTTATGTGCATTTTCACACAAAAAATAAGCCTTTACAAATTATTTTCAATACCCAAATAATTTTTCCAAAAATATAAACTGAATCTAATCTGATAATTTAGAAGATCTATCAAAATCATTAAAATGACCGGATTAATGATGAGTTATAAGACCAAAACAAGAATAGCAACTAAAATTGAGAACCTCTTCTTTTTTAGCATGTTTAACATGTGATTAATTGTGTCAAATTATGTGATAAAAACCGATACAACAGAAACATAAACAGGATGTAAAACATAAAATACATCAAGACAAAAAATTGGTGGCGACTCCACCGTCCCCACCATTTCAGTATTGGCACGTAGAGTCACCAAAGTGTTTACATTACGCTTCGCTGCATCAGGACTGGGAGGCGAAGCGGTATGCGAAGGCAATTTCTTACACTCGATAAAAAGGCATACATAGGTACCTTTTACAACAACTTCTGTAAAACCACTCAAACTCCTCCCAGTCCTCCATACACGACCTTGATAGCTATTAAAGAGCGAATCTCGTAGACAAGATCCGGAAGCCTTTGACAGCCTCCCAAATTGATTTTTCCGATGTATATTTTTTTTCGTGAACGCATGGGGAATCAAAGTCTTACCGGTAAAAATAAGTACCGGGAAGAAATCTCCACGCGGCACCACGTTTGCCCGACTAAAACCTAAATAACTTAACGCAGTCTACTGCCACAAGCGAAAACGTGAAGGGAACTGAGGGCCCTATATGATAACCTAACCTATAAATTAATTACACTTAAAATGCACTTACCAAGCTAAATCTTCTTTCTCTTCGGATCCAAACT
Source organism: Ephestia elutella (assembly GCA_018467065.1). Classification (NCBI taxonomy): domain Eukaryota; kingdom Metazoa; phylum Arthropoda; class Insecta; order Lepidoptera; family Pyralidae; genus Ephestia; species Ephestia elutella. Next base: position 19,373,216 of record CM031567.1, on the reverse strand, counting down.
TGAGTATCTTCGGGAAGGGGGAATTCCTAATCACCCTACCTAACCATTGAGATCTCAATTCCCCAGGACAAATAAATAGATTTCTTCCCGTAGTTTCACTCGGGAACAGCCAGATGTGAACAGCCAGCCACGTTTCACCTCTCACAAGAAAAAGTCACCATGACGGGTACTGAATGTAAAGTTCAATGGTTATTTAACAAACAGGAGAATTCACAAACACAACTCAAGCTAATTAGCGTCAAAGAACGCGGAACCTCTCGCGTATTAAAAATCAAACCGATATCGCATAGAACATGGTAATGGCGACTACACACGCAGCGCCATTCCACGCTAGCAGTGTGAAAACCCCGAACGCCCTCTGGCGGCAGCAATGCGAAACGCCCGCGTTTAGTTTTACCCAATATATTACAAACATCCCCCCGTCCCGGTCTGAGAAGCAGACCGCTAGCTTACTCTACGGGAAAGCGGGCGAGAGAGGTCACACCTCTCCTTAAAATCGAACCGTCGACCAACACCTCAGCCACACGCGGAGTGCCATCTCCGCCAAGAATCAAACATAATATGCGAGCTCGTCGCCAAAGCAATGAGGGCAAATTTGCCTCTTTTAACAATACTAAATCACCCTCCCTGGGAGGCTCAGTCCTGTCTGTCCACTTCACTCTTTGCTGCAGCAAATGCAAATACTCAAGCGACCAGCGACGCCAAAAGACCTGGCTCATTTGCTGCAACATTTGAAAACGCGACAACCGATATACGCGTTCATCCTTCCACGGGTATTCGGGCAGGGCATTCAACGGCCCTCCCACCAAAAAATGACCAGGGGTGAGAGCTTCCAAGTCATTTGGATCTGGAGATAGCGGACAGAGAGGACGAGAGTTGAGGACCACCTCAACTTTACAAAACACTGTGGCCAGCTCTTCAAAAGTTAGAGCCGTTTCTCCGATAATGCAGCGGAGGTGGGTCTTTGCGGATTTCACAGCCGCTTCAAAAATCCCTCCCCAATGGGGGCAACTTGGGGGACTAAACTTCCAGGTTATTCCCCTTTGGGCAGCAATTTGACTTAAACTAGTACAATTTTTATCAATAAACACAGAAATATCATTAAGATAATTTACAGTTCCTTTATAGTTTGTGCCATTATCAGACCTAATAAGGGAAGGTAGACCTCGACGCGAAACAAAGCGATCCAACGCGGCGACGAAGGCCTCCGTAGTCAGAGCCGATACCACCTCCAAATGGACAGCATTGGTGGCCAAACAAACAAATACACACAAATAGCCCTTCACAATACGGGCATTACGAAAGGGAGAAGCCTTGATCGAAAAGGGACCGGCAAAATCGGTTCCAACGCCGTCAAACATCTCGAAGGAATCCGGATTCGATCAGCGGGCAAATCACCCATCTGTGGTTGCATCGTGGATGCCTTCAACCTATAACATGCAATACATCGAAACAGGACACTACGGATTGCTCTTCGGGCAGACAAAATCCAAAACTCGCGTTGCAAAATAGCCAGCAAAGCATTGCACCCAGCATGGGCGTTACGAATGTGTCGATGAGACACCAAAAGCTGCACCAAGGGTCCGCCCTTGGGCAACAACAGAGGATGGCGAGTCTCATATGGAAGATCCGCCTTCCGGAGCCTGCCTCCAACCCGAGAAGAAGCCTTCGGAGTCGATGCTTGGGTTCAAACGAGCGACCGCGCCCTTCAACTTAGCGCGTCCGTCGCGCAAAATACGAAGCTCTGACTCAAACCGTCCGGTCTGCACGACACGGACCCAATGCAACTTAATGCGCTCCGGCGCTCTTTACCGCACCTACATTAAAACCAAATACTTTGCCTGTGAGTTTCTACAATTATGTATGAAACGCTTAATCCAACTGGTAACACCCAGAAGCTTATCCAAGCTGCTATGCCGAGCAAGTAGCCAATCCGGCTCCGACGTCGTCTCAGCGACTACAGCATGTACACGGAGCCCAGTCAAACTCAAAGAAGTAACATCTGTCTGACAGACAGGCTGAAGATATTTCTGATCCCATCCGTACTCTGGATTCCACCAGAGCGGGTGTGACACCAATTCTGGTGCCGTACAACCTCGGGAAGCTTCAGTCCCCTAGCTGGGTTAAGCTCTCCCGGCACATGTCTCCATGTTATATCGAGATTCCAATATTTTGAATTTGCAGGAAACCCGATTTCCCACAAAAACACTCAAGGTATGTGGGGCCGCTTGCGCCAACCATGCAAGCGCGACCTGGCTATCCGACCGAGCGAAGATGTCCCGTATCTCGTGTGGCCGCCAGACTCACTGGCAGCGTGATGCAACAAATTTAGAGAAGGTGAGCTCCACTCAACTCAAGCTTGGGAATAGTCAGCCTAGTCCTGTGGGGGCGACCTTATCTTCCCTAACAAAAGCGAGACATTGACCCGGCCATCGGCGTCAGCTGTCCGCATATAGACTGACGCGAGCGTAGCCTCGCTCCGACGCGTCACAAAAGCCATGCAGGCTGGCTCGATATTTCCCGAGGGCAGTATTCGACGAGGCAAGGCAATCCGATTGACTTCCTTAATCGATGAAAACAACTCGAGCCAATCATCCAATGGAGAGCCAAACAGCGGCTCGTCCCCACGAAGACGCCCAAAGTCCAAAGTCTCTGAAGAAGACACTTTGCAGAGAATATCACTGGACTGATCCAACCGCTTGGATCAAACATACGAGCTATTACGGACAACACCGTTCCTCTTAGTCCAGAACTTTGGTATTTCCAAGTCCACTTGGAGATGTGAAAATATCGGTTAGCGGCTGGTACTGCATGCCCAGCACCGCTATCCTGTTGGGATCATCCACATCCTCAAACAGGTGAGGGTTCTGTTGGTGATCCTCCGGGATCCCCTTCTAGAACTTTAGGCTCATTAGACAACCACTTACAGTATGCTCGTAGCCACCTGTCTTCAATATTTCAATCCAAATTCATCCCGCAGTAGGAGGGCCTCCTCAATACTTTGGGCTCCGGTGCACACGTCATCAACATACAAGTCACGTGACAGCACGGAAGCCCCACGGGGAAAGCGGATCCGTTCCCGCTCTGCCAATTCAAGCAATGATCTGATGGCGATATAGGGACTAGATTTCAAACCATAGGTGTTTGTATTGAGTTCATACACCGTCACAGGATCCTCAGGGCGCTCACACCAGAGTATCAACTGGAATCGCCTGTCCTCAGGATGTATGACTGTCTGGCGGAACATCATCCGGATGTCCGCACCAAAAACCACTTGATGTCTTCTAAAGTTCAAGATGATGTCAATTATGTCCCTATGCAATTTGGGACCTGAATGCAAACATAGATTCAACGAAACTCCGTTCGAAGTGGGTGCGGACCCATCAAAGACAGTCCGCAACTTGCCCGTTGAGGCCTTCACCACCGCGTGGTGGGGCAAAAAATAATGCTCAGTTGAGCTCCAATCAACTCGAGCCGGAGACATGTGACCCAAATCCTCGTACTCGCGCATAAATTCAATATATTTATCGCGAAAATTACGTGGTCACCTTCTATGCTTGTCGCTCCATGGACAGCAGTCGTTTCTCCGCAAGCGCCCTACTTTGCCCTAGGCTAGGACGAGAGGCAACAAAAGGTAACCTAGTTACAAACCGACCGGAGGGCAACCTCTCCGTGGTCGATCGAAAAAGGGCTTCGCACTCAGCGTGTTCCGGATCCATCCTGGAACTCATAGGTGGCTCCTCCACCTCCCAAAACCTTGGCATGGTCTTGGCCAAGGACGCTGATGCGACGACCGGTGGCTCCTCCGCGGTGCCATTATCAAACACAGGGCCCATCAGGGCAAAACCAAAGATAGTAGACACTGCCATCAGTGAAGACGAACCCAGAGCTTTCTGGGTACCCAACAAAATCCAACCCAATACGTCCGAGCCCAGGAGCAAGTCCACTGGGCCGGGATGAAAGACAAAGGGGTCGGCCAAATCCAGACCCGAAACCAAAGACAACACACCCGGCGGTATGTCTGTCGAGGGGTGCCAACCCACCAATGGTATCCATTACCATAGCCGAAGTCGTGATCCTCATTGCTGGAGGACTTCAGCGAAGAAAAGGTGACAAGTGTCTGGCCCGTCAGACACTTCACTTGGCTAATGCCACCAACTCCAAGAAGTGGCACAGGCGAGTCTTCCACGACTAAACCTAACTGGCGTGCCACTCGAGGTGGTAACCAAACTGGCTTTGAGCCCCTGAGTCCAAGCAGAGCTCTCAAATTAATGGCTTCTCCCTACGACCCCATACGCGGACCACCGCGGTGAACGGGAGCAGAACCGTCCGCGGCTCTGTCCCAGCAAGGGAGCAAGCTAGTTACGGGCTCCCCACTCTCTCCAAACCAGGGGCGCGCCACTGACCCGGATAATCATGGCGGCGGCGAGTGCACATCCCCTATCTGACTCGGGGGCATAACGCCGCGGCCCGGCCATACATATGCGTACCGGCGGGTGGTACTCCAGCCGTGGGTACTCGTGCAGCGGCGGAAAACCGCTGCGGCTGCATCGTGTTGGGCATTGGTAACCCCGCGTGGAGGGTGTCCCCACTCTCACGTCCGATCTAGGGCCCCCGCCCATGGGGGCCCTATCCGGGGCCTGGCCAGCTACATACTGGCCATGACCTTGGGGCGCGTGGTCCCGGTCCGCCAAGACCCGCGCAGGTACACGCGACCCCACTCTCCGAGGGGGTGCGACGAGCGAAAGCCGCGTCCTCCGTCCGGTGGTGGAGGGCTTCGCGCAGGAGCGCCCCCGCCCATAGGGGACCCCTGCCTCAACAGCCGGGTGCCATCCCCGTTGCGGTTCATGCAAAGCATCGCGTGGTGCCGCCCACGGCATGCACTGCCTGGTATGGCACTGGGACAGTCACGTGCATAGTGACCGCCCAAACAATAAAAGCAAAGATCATGCCGCTTTGCCATGCGGCGCCTATCTTGTACTGGCAGTCTCTGCCAGTCCCTGCATTGCAGCAGGCTGTGGCCCATCCGGCCACATTGCAGGCAGTCCGCGTCCCCCGCGACTGCTGCCGTGTGTGCACCCCGCACACCAGCTCCACGCGGTGGCGGTTGCCGTCCCTGTTGGGGCTTCCCTCGCCATGAGGGTTCCAAGGGCCTACGTTCAGGCGCTCTGGATGGCGCTGAGTCCGTCATGGTATTCTCAGCCGCCCGTGCCTCAAACTCCAAAAACTTCACCAAGTCAGTGAATGTTGGTAGGGTGGTGCTATCCCGTTCCGCATTTTCGCGCTCAAACCGCGAGCGGATGTCATTGGGCAATTTGCCCAATACAATGTGCACCAACAAAAAAGACCATTGGTCCACCGGCAGCCCCAGTGTGCGGAGCGCGTTACAGGCCACTGTAACGGGCGTGAGCAACTGCAGGCGCAACTGTGCCCTGTTGGCCACCTTGGGCAGGGCCATCAACTGTGCGGCGTGCGCATCCGCTAACACACGTAAGTTTTGGTAGCGGGAGTTCAATAACTCCCAAGCCGTATCGTACTGGTCGTCCTCCACCCGGAGGTGCTGGATGAGCGACCGCGCTTCATCCTCAAGAGTGGAGAGGAGGTAGGCCATCTTCTGGGCCTTCGACAAATCCTGTCGTGCTACGACCAGGGACTCACACATATTTTTATATGCTACCCCCTCCTCCATCCTACCCCCAAAGTGGGACAGCTGAAGGGTGGGGAGCCGACCAGTAACCGCTGGTCCTTCCTGTCTAACAGGTGTGCGAGGGGCTGGTCCGGTCCGCCAGCCTGTCTCGCCCTTATTGCGGTCACCGCCTCCCGCGATATCATCGTGCAGACTCAGGATCTGGTCCATGTCCGCCATGTGACCTGCGTAGGCCTCCGGGGGAAGATCGGCTTCGGTAAGCGCCGCCATGGCCGCTTCCGCGCTAATCAATCGTGAGTGGAGGTGATCCGCTCTTAGCAGTATGGCGCCCTCCCTGTCCTTCCGGGACAGGAGTCCTCAACGCGTCACAAACCATCTCAATTCAGTTGGCGAGTGTTCGCCCCTAGCATTGGAGGCCTTCGCCATCGCGTCAAGTCACAAACAAAAAATAACAAAAAGGTAAATAAAAAACAACAAAATCGAAGCAACTACACGAAGAACCGCGGTAGGTATGTAGAATGGCACAAACCCGGAACGCTTACGGTACAAACCGCTGAAACAAATACAAAAAAGGTTACAAATACTCCTATACAAACAAACTAAGAAAAATCTAATAATTTTTACAAACAATTAATTATTTTTGTACAAACGAACAAATAGAGGGTAGATAAACTACGCTCTGCTACCAGAAAATGTGCAGAGCAACTACGCTCTGCTGCCAGAAAATGTGCGCAGAGCGAATCCGGACAAACGAAGCGGCGGGAAGAATTCTGTACCGGAACTTCACCGGGAAAAAAACCACCGGTAAAAAATAAGTACCGGGAAGAAATCTCCACGCGGCACCACGTTTGCCCAACTAAAACCTAAATAACTTAACGCAGTCTGCTACCACCGTAGCTTATGAAGGGAGCTACAGGGCCCTATATGATAACCTAACCTATAAATTAATTACACTTAAAAGACACTTACCAAGCTAAATCTTCTTTCTCTTCGGATCCAAACTTGAGTGTCTTCGGGAAGGAGAATTCCCTAATCACCCTACCTAACCCTTGAGATCTCAATTCCCCAGGACAAATAAATAGATTTTCTTCCCGTAGTTTTCACTCCGGGAACAGCCAGATGTGAACAAATAGCCATGCACCTCTCCCCAAGAAAAGTCATCCATGAGCGGGTACACAAAACACAAAGTTCAATAGTTATTTAACAAACAGGAAATTCACAAAACACAACTCAAGCTAATTAGCAATCAAAGAACGCAGGAACCTCACGCGTATTAAAAATCAAACCGATATCGCATAGAAGACAATGCAATGGCGACTACACACGCGGCGCCATCCACGCTAGCAGTGTGAAAAACCCCGAACGCCCTCTGGCGGCAGCAATGGGAAACGCCTGCGTTTAGTTTCACCCATTATATTACAAACATACATAGGTACCTTTTTTTTTACAACAACTTCTGTAAAACCACTCAAAACCCTCCCAGTCCTCCATACGTGCCCTTGATAAGCCATTAAAGGCACTATAGCAAGATCCGAAGCCTTCGACAGCCTCCCAAATTGATTTTTCCGATGTATATTTTTTAGTGAACGCATTAATCATAGTCTTCGGGTTAATTAATCACTGGGGGTAGCAAAAAAGGGCGGTTTTCGCCCTGTCGATGGCAGGCCCTGACCGGGTATAGAGCCGCTTATAAAGAAATTAGATGTTACAGTAATATTGGGGAGACGGGGCGGAATAGTAAATGGGTCACGCCATGATGTCTTATTGTATTGTTTATTCACTTTTCAGTGAGAAGAAAATGTAAAATGTGACGTATTGTAATAGATGTCAATTTAATAATTAAATATATATATAAGTGATTTAAAATTGGATGTTGACTGACTGATTAGTTATCAATGCACAGATAAAGAATTTATTGGGAATTTTGCACGAAAGTTTTTTATATATTTAATTTATTATTTACTAGCTTTCGCCCGCATGGCTTCGCCCGCGTGACTTTTCCACGGGAATCGTGGATTTTTCTCGGGATGAATTTTTCCTATGTCCTTCTCATACTTCTAACTATATGTATACGAAATTTCAGAAAGATTGGTTCAGTAGATAAAGCGTTTAGGAGGTAACAAACAAAAAAATAAACCAACAAACAAACAAACTCACTTTCACTTTTATAATATTAGTTAGGATTAGGATTATATTTGTACTTAATGTAATACCTTAATGTTATCTCATTTTAAGTGAAATGTAAATTTCTTATGAGAATAAAGTTCTTTAAACCAATATAGCGTAAGTTTTCGGAATTTTTCTAAGTTACCTACTAACAATGACTTCATGTAAATACTTACCATATACAAATACCACTCCTCTAGAGCTGGTGTAGTATTATATCATCTGTTGCAGAGTTACAACCATTTTATATATAGATTAGAGCGCGTATCAGTAATGCTGGACAGAACGTGGGAGGAATAACTTACTGTGATGAAGTCTTATTGTCAGGGCGCGTGCTTCGGTTTTATATGATCTTAGGCGGTATTAAATCGTATGTCGCTATTCATTTCATGTATAAAGTAGCCAAAAATGCACGTACCGTCTGGGGATTATTAACCTGGCCCATCTGAAATAGGATTTGAGTAGAGGTAGTACGGGGTAGAAGAACGACATGGAACTTGCTTATTAAAAGATTGATAAATACAACAAAATTTGAATTCATTAACTTGTTTCATTACGTTGGAGTCTTCATGTCCAGGCTGTCACACCGGAGGGACGTCCCGAGGGTCGTTCCCTGGTCAGATCAAGATAAAAATGAATCTTTTTCAGATAGACTCAGGATGGGATGGAATCTTGGATGATTGTCTAATATGTATCCCTAATCCTAAATTATATATTTTTTTGTTCCTCTTCACGCTTTATCTACTGAACCTATCTTCTCTTGAAATTTCGCATACACATAGATTAGAAGTAGTGAGAAAGGACATAGGGTACTTTTCATTCAGGGAAAAAGCACTTTTCCAGTGGGAATTCACGCGGGCAAAAAGCTAGTTTATTTTCTATTTAGAGCCACAAAATATACAAAGATTTGTATTAAATTTGATTTTTAAGTAATTTTGTTAATTCGTTAAACGAATTCATTAAAATATACCAATGAACTACAGTTAATGGCGTTGATTGTAGTAATTACACGATTGGTTACGTTCCACGTAATCCGATCGCCGGCAGCTTTCGCTAGAAAGCTTTCCAAAGCTTCGTTTTTAAGCGTGCTTTCATTGGCTGTTTGTTTTGAAAGCTCGTGTAAATATCAATAAGTTATGAAACTGTTGGAAAACTCGATACTTGATATCGGAGATAAAAGTGAAAGTATTTAATATTCGGACTAAAAAGGATATAATTACAGGCCAAGTGCGTGAATTGTATAGGGTTGTGCAATGAGTCTAAGCAATTTATTAACCTGACCCTGACCGGGGATCGAACCAGCCATCTTATCGGACAGGCGTGTTAACAATTACTTTATTGGGCGCGGAGGATGGATAATAGAAATTACAATTTCTAATGTAACTTATTAAACAAATTACACCTTCCTAGGCTATTTAACTTGACTTGTCGTTGTCATTGTGGTATGAAACACACGCAACGAGCATCTTGGTTATGTTAATGGAGTGGTTTGTCACTTTTTTCTCCATTAGACACACAAGTAGATAATTAACGTATAGGTTCGAAGTTTTTCTTTACCGGAAGCAAGTGGCAGTCAATACAAAATCTCAATGAGTAAGATTGGTCATACAAACTCGCATGAGGCACTAGTAGGATTCGAACCTGGGACTTTTCGTCCATGAACGAGACGTTTTGACCACTGAACCACCTTACTTACCGATTCACTATAAATTTTAATATTACAATGTTCCATTATGATTTATGTTTCAGATTTATAAATTACAGTAGATTCTGGACTTTTAAAAATTCCGATCCAAGCCAAGATTAATGGTTTACATTACCGTTCGTTTGAGACTTGCATTACACTGGATTTATGAGTCTTTGACAAGTATGTCCATTTGTGTACAATAGAATTAAATTGTACGACTGTAAGTCTATTACGATATTTTTATGATGATTCACATCGTTATTGGGAAAAGAAAAAAATACATTAACGTTATATTGTAAGAGAATAAAGAAATAAAAAATAAAAAAAGGAGACAAACGCTTTAAATTGCTGAATTAACGATAATTTTCAACCAGATAGCTTTCCTAAAAACGAAACTGAAGCCATACTTGCTAATAAATTTCCCCCTCTACCATTTCGCTCCAAATACTTAATTTCATCCGAACACCAATATAGTTAAAGACAAATTTACGGAATCTTTGGCGGCACCAAATAACGTATACTGTCCAATATCGAAACAAAGCGGTCACAAAAAAATCCTTGTTTTCGGCTTACGAGACGCTACGAGGCTACGACGGCGCGCTACGGCGTAGAGGGGCACTACGAAGGGGGCGCGCCATGGTGAACGACCTACTCGCGGGTCGATACCCTCGCGCCCCTCCCTACAGAGATGTTACCCATATAAGATTGAATCAAGTCTATGGTACACAGGCTAAGAGGCTTTATGTAAGTTCTTTTAAAATTTTCCACAGGTGTTTATTGAGTCCACGCCAGGATATTGTCGCTAAAGTTCAAAAAGCTTTCGCTATGAGATTGTTAAGTTTTGAAGAACGAGTCTGTTTCTTATATATTTTTAAATTTAAAAATTGTCGGTGCTGATTTAATCCACGATACTAAACAAATTTCCTCCATAAGAATTACTTTACCAAATATTGAAATAATATTGACCTGTCTAATAAAAGTTAGAGCAATTTCTGAAGTCTGGTTTTATTTATAGCAGTGATGTAGAATAAACTCGTATATTTTATTTACTACAAAATCTAAATAACAGTTGGAAAATTCTTAGTATCATCAAATATCTCTCCTCACTAAGTGCTTTGTTGTCCGTCTGTCTATCGTCAAGCATCTTTTTTCTCAGAAACGAAGTAGAGGTGTCAAGTTTTATCAAGCTTTGGAAGCGGTATATAAAGTACTAAAGTAAATTAATGACGTCAATAATTAATAACACTTAAATTAAAAAAAAATCTGTATAAAATAAATTATATGGAAGGAATAAAATATTAATTTTTGTTTTTCTTCTCCAATCGAAATAATTTGTTCAGTAATCGGTCGTTTTGTGGTTGAGCGGAAAACGTAATAATCTGAATTTATATTATTGTATTCCCAGCGAGCTGCATCTCGGCTGAAGGACGTGTCCATTGATTTACGTTCTTGTCCCCTGGTGGAGTGTACAGAACCTTGAGGACTAGGCATGCACATGTTGTTTTAAGTTTATTTAACGAATTTATGGCAAGAGTAAAAAATATAGTACGAATTTTAGTTGTATATTATTCAACAAATACCACTCAACAAAAGTTCTTCATCTAAAAATTACCATTGTAATAAAATACTAACTAGTGGTTCTGTGAGTACAGTAGACCTCGCGAGCCCTTCCACGAAATAATCGATATTTTACCGTGTCCCTGGCTTAGAAGAGTTTTGAAACCAACCTACCAATGCTGTAAAGAAAGTCTTGTGGTTGGTCAATACCACTAAAAAATTGACTGAAACCTGCCTTTTCCGCCTCGAAATAATATAAATAATAATAATAAATATATACGGACAATTCACACAGATTGAGTAAGTTCAAGACTTTACGGGATGCTAATTTAACAATAGTATATTTTATAACAAATACATATCTGATATAGATAAATATCCAAAACCCACGTCAATCTGAAAAGATTATTTTCCATCTTGACCCGACCGGGGATCCGAACCCGGTGTGGCCTCTGGTGTGGCCGTCTGGCGTGATGACCGTTAGGCCACGGAGGTCGTCAGTCGTCAGAAATGCATGGTTTGACCTATTGGTTACGTATATTTATGTAATTTGCGCAACAAAATTAAAGTTCAAAAAAGATAGTTCAATTTGACATCGAATCTATTATATACATATACGTATATATTACTTTTTTAATAGGATTCTAATCATACAATGAAGTTTTTTGATATCAGATTTATTTTAAGTCTTCAAGATAATTCCACCAAGCAAAGCAATCCACAATACAATACCATTAACCAAATAAATACTTGAGTTTTTTTTCCAGTTTGCGTGTACCATCCTAGATCTCATCTATGCTTCTCATCAGGCAAGATAGAGGTCAAACACACTCAGTTAAAAAAAAAAAACACGCCATTCAAACAATCTCATTTTAATCAATAAATCAAGTCACTCTTAAATGAATTTGCGAGTATTAAAAGCTTTGCTGCGCCATCTATTGATTTTTTTGTGAACTATCGTTAATATATGGATTTATAGCGGTTTTATTGAATTTCACTATGTTGTTCATACAAAAAAGTTGCGTCTTAATAAGGATAACAAAAATGTCTAATGACATTTTTGAATTTTTTTTAAATAGCTGAGATATAAGGTTTTTTTTTATATATTATCGCCATTTTATAAAATTTCGAAAAACTGGCTCGACTAAAAAATTCTATAAAATTACCGAACCTGCTCACAAAATTTCATAAGAATCGGTTCAGAAATGCGACCTGTAGGCGATAACATCCGGACAGACAAAAGAATTTTCGGCTAGTGGAAACTGAGACGCTTCGCTCGCTGCGCTTGCTCGGTCGACTAATAGCAAGCATCGTGAAGGGTCCAATACTACTCGGCGGGAATCGACACACACGAGTCCCTACTCTATTTGTTTATGGTTTGGCAGTCTGTCGGGAGTTCCCGTGAACTACATACGTTTATAAGATCATTAATATAGTCTTCTCATCTCTAAGGACTTTCTATCTAACATCACAAACATATTATCACGCACGCCTGTTTCCCGTGGGGACAAAATATACAGATGACATAAAACCAAACTAACATAAAAACTTTGAATTAATAAATTACCATCGATATTTCATGTCTTGAGCAAATTTTATCGGCGACTTACAAGAATTTAAAATATATTTTCTCATCCGTTCTGATCATTCCATCAGTCCAGTCACGTCATCCAATCAAATCGAGCCTTCTCCTCAAAATAGATGTCACGTTAATTACGTAAGCGGATCACGCACGATGCGTCACCATTCTTTGCGTGACACGTTGTCACGTCTCCTGTAAAATCGACTATCTCATTTTGTTCGACGGAACTGGGTGAAATAGAGAGCTACCCAATTAGAATTTCGCCAACGGCTTAAATATTAGATTGAGTCTTCGCATTTCCCCAACAAACTGAACAAGGCTGTGAACAAGATGCAGCTTTGGAACCAAAATTTCAAAATGGCGGCGGTTGTTATATTTTGTTCTTCTATTAATAGTTTATGACCACAGAGAGAATGATAATATGTAATCATATTTAAAACACGTAAAACCATTTTATGAACTGTCAACCGCTTTTGAAGTTACTATGGAGTGACGAATCGGAAATAAATTTAGTTTGGTAAATTAGTGTTACATAAAATTAATAAAAGGTATTTTGTATAACTGTATTGAATTGAAATCCTGCTTTGTTGCGCTTATATCTAACATTCCACAATGCCTTCAGATATAAGCGGTACAAGCAATACCTACATCGATTGGTAATTATTGAGTAGGACAATGGACCCACGGCCGCCCGTCGATTCCGTCGCGTCACGTTCAATGCGTATTGTGGCGTGACACAATTCACAGACAATATTAAATAAACGTGACACAATTTATAGACAATATTAAATAATCGTGGTGCAATAGAGATGTGCAACATATTATGCGACAGTGAAATTAGTTTTGAAATTTATAAATAGAAAAGACTAGCTGTCGCCCGCGGCTTCGCCCGCGTGAGTTTCGCTTAGAATGAAAAATTTCTCTTGGAGCTTTTCATCAGATGTTCCAGATCTTCAATTTTTATAAGTCAGCAGAAAAATGCTCATCAGGTTGAACGACTTTTAATAAGGCGCCATTTCCATATATGTTATAGTGTAGCTGTGGTCTCTTGCAGTTCTTCATCAGATGTTCCAGATCTTCAATTTTTATACGTCATCAGAAAATGCTCATCAGGTTACCATTTCCATATTTCTTATAGTTTAGCTGTTCTGTTAAGGTTCTTCATCAGGTGTTCCAGTTTTCAAAATCAATTATAGCCTATATGTTGTCCAGGCTTAATAGCTATACAACAAAAAAGTTTCATTCAAATCCGTCCAGTAGTTTTTGCGTGAAACGCGTACATACATACAGACAAGAAATTCCAAAAAAATGTTTTTTGCTTTCTATTATTCTTTTTAAGTGTCCCTCCATCCATTTCAGTCAAAAATACTAAATGTACAGACAAAATATTTTTACTGTTTTATTATATGTATAGATATGAAAAATAATGCTAGAGTTAGACAAGAAGTCACTATTGCCATAGATGAACACTGATTGCACCATTTATAGAATAGAACACATAATTATTAAAAAAAAAAACTTAAATTTACATTGGATTTCTAATTTTGGGTATTGCACCACTAGGTATATTTCTCTTCTTAAAGGCATATGACGTGATGTGATTTAATAACTACCACTGTGACGTTAGGTTTCTGGAATAGTTTCCTCATTAGGTGTCCAATGGTAAGACATGGTAGTGTCCAAAGGTACTCGTAGGACAATGGAAGCACTTAGTTCTTTAAAAATTACCGTACATGAGTCGTATGGTCCTGTAACTCGGATACTTACATACACTGCCTTAGATTCGAAAATGCGCCTTTCGGCCGCCGCTAAGCGGCAGGACAGGCCATATTAAACGAACGTGACGCAATTTATAGACAATATGGAATTAAACAGTGGAAGCGGAATGTCCGCTATTTCTATTGCGGAACATATCTGCCGCTGAGTGTGGCACAGTTCCACTAGTACGTTGTGGAGTGGAATACAAAGTGGGATCTTTTATCTAACAAATAGTTTGTTTTCGAAGATGCGTGGAAATAAAATGCTACTTTGACAAAAATCTGTAGTCGTCTTTTTACACGACTGACCAAAAAAGGAGTGTTATGTTTTCAGGGTTCATGTATGTATGTATGTAATTTCTTTATTCCACCATAAGTCCTGAACGGCTTAACAGATTTTGATGTGAGAGGTATTGTTAGATTCCTTGCATTAGCCCGAATGACATAGGCTATGTAAGATGTCAGTCGTGTTTTTTATTTTTAAATAATTAGCTTGTTATTTGTACTTCCACGTACTTCGTCCGCGCGTAATTTACTATTGTTAATATCTTAGCTTTCCAAGTGATGTATCAAGACGAAACCTACTCCAGATTTAAAGTTAGACCTTAAACAATACATCTGTGAAAATTGCATTAAAATTCATCTAGTAGTTTTTGCGTGATGCGCGTACAAAAAAACAGACAGACAAACAAAAATTCAAAAAAATATAATTTTGACTTCTTTTAGCCCTATAAAGACCGCCATATTTTTTTCTCATCACTTTTACAGTTACACAGTTTTATTATATGTATTGATGATTGATGATGATTGATAATAACTTTAACTGTGGGACCAAAGGGGTGAAATGTGTGCAAAAAGGTAGACGATGCTTAGGACAAAAGGTTATCAAATAACAACATCTTTCTTTATTGTATTAGTTTCTGTGGAAACTGCCAACACATTAATTTAGACTGTACAGATTTAACACTAAAATGTCGGCAAAACTCGTAGTTCTCAAATGGGATTTCAGATATGTCAGTGCGGAGTACCGGACGGCGGCGTTTGTAATTACTCTGCGATCCTTCCGCTTCCGGCGGCCGCGGGAGGGGGGACAGAGCAAATTGGTGCAGAGTCCAAGCAATTATAGCGAATGTGCTACATTTTCTATCATCATCATTATAACTAATTTTACTGTATTCTATGTTATACATTATAATAAAATTTATTATATACAAAATATAGTTTATCGGATTGAAAATTTGTGACAGAATCATTTTACAATGACTTAAAAAACGAGTTAATTTCAACCCACTGGCGATTACAAAAAATCATGTTATTTGATTGTATAAAGAGGGTAATAGTAAATAAGAAGTATACGAACATTAGGCATGTGTAGTTAGGCAGTTAGAATAATCTTTTATTAAAAAAAACTCACGAGTCAAACGCAGCATTGTACGTCGTTGTCGATCTGTCTAATGTGAATACGATTCAAAAAGGATGATTCTACGGAAGTATTCATAAATAGGCATGAATTCTATTTATATAATTCCTCTGTAATAGAGGTACTACAGGACGGGAGGGGCACAAGTCTGTCTGTGTGTATGTGGGTCAGTGTGTCGTGGGGACATAAACTTTTAATGAAAATCGAACCGCTTTGAAATCCCTCGGCTTTATTACCGCAGTCATACTTTATTTATACCTCCTAAATATAGATCCCAAAGTTGTAACCAAGAGGTATAGGTTGTATTTTATTATTCATCAACTTTTTACACGAATTTTCAAAGAAGGAGTGTCATGATTTTCATTATTAATGTATGTATTTTAATATCATTATTTTATTTTATTTTATTTATATAGGAAGACCAACAGCTACAATTTTAGTCTTAAATGTATAAATAGAATAGCTAGCAAAGGAGCCACTTAAAGGTCCTCACAGATAAAAAAACAGCATAAAAACCGAAAGTTGAACACTACGAATAACACGCTATTAAGATTTACAATGATTAATAATAATTACAACATATATTATTACAGTCATCATCAAAAAGGAATTTAAAATATCGAAATTTACTTTTTTTTTATTATACCTATATTAAATATTATTAAACACCGAAAGAAATATTATTTATAAAATTGGACGATGGTTGGTATATCGACGCAGAGACGAAATCGCAAAACGTAGAAACTTGTAGTTTTGCAGAGTTTTTGTAAAAAGCTCCTTATATAGAGCACTAAAGCCTGGGTCTCTTGATAATGACGCCAGCCGCAGCGACGGGCTACACATCTTATCGGATACATAATTGTATGAAAAACATTTAGAATGGTCTTTTGTATCGTCGATATCAGCATAACGTTGAGGGGCAGGAGAGGCTTTGCGGCGTCTCGGATTCTCAACGTCGTCGTCGTCGCTTAAGATAGGAATTCTTGAAATTTCACCCATAAGAGGATAAAACAGGTCACACGGGCAAAGCCGAGACCAAAAACTAGTTAGATAGATAGATAGATTTCATTTATTCCTTAGAATATGGTGATTACATTGGTGTTATTTACATATGAGTGCGACATACTCTGCCTATTAAGCGTAGGAATGTTAAGATTACAAATTTTACAATATAATTACAATTTATTTTATACATATATATGGATTTGCTTAAGAAATATCTAATTTATTCTGCTCATTATTTAGTCATATTAGATTGTGTTCGTATTATTACTTAAAAGTCAGGGTCTAGGTACTTAAAACGTCACATTATTTCACAATGCAATATATCACTCATTAAACTTATGAACAAAGTGTCGATCACTTAAAATTCTAAAAGCCTGCTAAGACAAGAGACTCACGAAACCGGCGAGTTTTCAGCTCTACCGTCGCTCATCCCCATTAAATATAAATGAAAACGTAATTTTTCACCCCGAGCACGTAATAGCGTTCCCATCCAGCTATTAGGACTCCATTTAGAAGGTTTCAGCTTTAAAAATTATGAACTACAAGCCGAAAGTGCCATCCGAAATTTGAGGCCGCGTTTGGAATTCCTTTTAAAATAATTTAAGGAAACTACGCCTGAAAATTTGAATGAAATAAGTATAGGTTTTTTACGTTAGGTTGTAGTTTGTTGTATTTGTCTATTTATCAACTCAAAAAAGCTATAAGGATCACACATCATCAAGAGCCTAAATACTTGCAATGAATTTCCTACTCATTACATACTGATATAAATCGTCGAAGAGTCAACTTCTAGAAGCACAGTCTCACTCACTTCCAAATTAGTTCTAAATGTCTTTGGGGCGTCGTCGTAAAGTTGGAACTTGGTAAGTCTTATTACTTTTATTAATAAGATAGGAGCGTTTAGGGTGATTTAGTCCCAGTTTAGTTGACTGGCTAGAACGAACTGATGGGACAAGTTAGTTGTGTGGAACTATCGACGTTAGTGATTTCGGATGGGATATTGTGTGTTTGATGACCTGTTCCGAGAATTGGCTGGGATAGATTCAATGAAACTTGAATGAATTGGGAATTCATCGGTGTAACTTTGATCTTCTGATACCTTATAGGTAGTATGTTTGTTCGAAATCACTAGCTTATGCCTGCGACTTCTGTTGTCAATATCTTAGGTTCTCAGCCGCAGTATCATGATGAAACATGCGCCAGATTTTAAGTTGGACTTTTAGCCATACAACTGTCAAAATCACGTGGACGCTGTAAACTATATCATGTAGAGGGGTGTGTGTGGCCTGGGTCTTCGATGTTAATCTTCTAAATAAGTATCGTTGAGTTAGCATCCTATAACATAATTAAACTTACTTTAAGGCTACCTAACTGATTCTGTGAGATTTGTGCTTATATATTTAAACTTATTTATACTTTAATTTTTTAATTTCGATAAATTTTTGTCAAATGAGATATATTAAAAGCTTATAAACGTTTTCCGTGTAGCATCATCAGCAATAACAAGTACCACATAAGTGCCTACTATACCGTATCAAATACAGGACTAAACAAGTATTTCCGAGTAATTTGATCCGTCGTTCGCACACAACATTATGAGGCCCTTTAGAACGCCATGGCTCAGAAGCAAAGATACGGACAGAGGCTGATCTCCTGAGTATGAACAATTGTTACTTATCATGATAGGAAACAGGAGGGTGAGTTGAAATATACAAAACGATTGTATTTTTTAATAAGTAGCTATCCTATCCTAACTAATATTATAAATGCGAAAGTGAGTTTGTTTGTTTATTACCTCTTCACTCTTTATCTACTGAACCAATCGTCCTGGAATTTCGCATACCCTTAGCTGGAAGTACGGAGAAGGACAGAGGGTACCTTTCATCCCGGGAAAAGCACTGTTCCCGTGGGAAATTCACGCGGGCGAAAGCTAGTTAGTCTATAAACCTCTTTAAACCTAATAAAATCTTGATTTTCTAATTACTGACTCTGAATAAGTATTTTATTTGCGTATTTTTTCCAATAATTACATTAATTTACGCCTTTTAATTGAATGACAAATTCTAAAGCTAAAAAATATTCATAACAATAATTACAATACAATTTTTTGCTATTATTTTTCGTTCGCGTGTATATCGTTAGTTCATCAAGCGCATCTGTATGAAGCTTAGCCTCTACTCCGTTTCTTTACTCATGTGTTCATGGAGGCTTCGTAAAATATTTAGTGGCTGGAGGCTGTGTCGAGTGGTCTTAGCGCTGTGTACCGCACTTATCTTCCTCGACAGCATTACTTGTATTGTTATTATGTTACGCTCTTTAACATCATGCTTACAATTCTTATACAAATCTATCTCTATCCTTACTTCTTACATATCATAAAAGCTGAAGAGATTTGCATTTGTTGAAACAGTACTATAAATATAACATTGATCATGATCGCAAAAATACTTCTTCTTTTAACTTACTTACTTCGATGGCTCGACGACCCAAAGAGGATCTCGGCCTCCGATACTAGAAGCTTCCATTCCTTCCTGTTCTGTGCTACTTCCTGCCAGTCGGCTCTTTTAACTTACTATATTGAAAATTATGTACCACTAGCTTTTGCCCGCGGCTTCGCCCGCGTGAATTTCCCACGGGAACAGTGCTTTTTCCCGGGATAAATTTCATCGAAATCCGTCCAGTAGATTTTGCGTGATTGAGTAACAAACATCCTCACAAACTCACAAACTCACAAATTCACAAACTCACAAACTCACATCCAAACATTCGCATTTATAATATTAGTATGGATTAGCTGTACCCCGGAGCTCTGTTCCCGTGGGAATTACGATATTAAAAGTACTCTGTGTTACTCTACCAGTGTAACAAATTTCACAAAAATCCGCCCAGCCTAGAATAAATAATAAGTATAGAAAATTAGGGACATGCGAGGTCGAATAGATCGCTAGGGAAATCAATGTTTGGTTCGGCTCAAGAATAATATTTGGAATGAAGTCACAATATTTAAGGGAGGTTGTGATTGACGTGTGTTTGTTTTAGGGTGGTGTTATATTAATGTTAATATTAGCAACTGAGAAATCCCCTAACAAAAAAGGGATGGGGTTTAGGCCACGGAATAGGCTTGCGGTCCTCTTAGTATAAAATTATCTTATACACAAGAAATTTGAACTAAACAATGAGCGATTTTTCTGACAGCTAATTAAGAAAAAAAAAATAGTATTAAAAAGTCTCAACAGATAGCGTTTTATAAAAGCCGGATCGTAATAATGGCTGAACCTATACGGTGCGCTTTTTCCTGTCAACCAAAGGCATAAAAAAAACACCTAACAGTTTGACAGTTGCACAAATCACAATATTGATACTTTTTAGATGTTTTTTTACTAAGTTTTATTTTTTTTAAAAAGCCAATCCCGTGAATTTTTGCTTTTTGTATGGATCTTTTTCTCTCGCCTTTACTTAAGCGCCATCTATGAAGTCATATGGAACTATTTATTTTTTTATTTGGGTCTCGGAAAATCCCTAATTGCAAAGCCCGTCCCGGCTAAGCACGAGTGGGCTTTTAACTATACCGTTACTCCGAGATAATTTAAAGCGTTCTAATGGTGAAAGAATATTTGAAATTGGTTCAGTTTTTGAGTTTTCTCATTACAAATACGAAAATATAAATCTTTCTTCTTTATAACATTAGTGTTGATGTAGATAAGGATCTGTATCTTTAAATGATGTATCTACATATAGAAAGACAGTAAATATTTATTGACATTCAAAGGAAAACTGAACTCGTATAAAACCAATCAAATTACGAGCAGCCAAGTCCGTATTGGTTCCAATTATGACATTTTTATTAATTTGTTAGTGTGTTAGTTTGGTTCGGAGTATATCACACATTTCACTAAGGTTCTCGTACAGCTCCGATATCTGAAGCTAGAAGTGCAATATCTCCAAAACCTGGCAGCTGTTAATTAAGCCTGTCTGACAGAGACGCAAGACATTCCCTCTCGCTCGAGCTTAGGGCTGTCACAAAATGCAACTAGCAATCGCTGCAATAGTCACTAAACCCTACAATGCTCCTGTTTGTCTAAAATAAGTACCTAATCAAATTCTTATCCATTTTATAGTAATTACGGACTGGAAAAATAAATACCATAGAAATCAGAACAAGAAATATTTAAGGAATTTTTTTTTCATTATCGAGTTTTCTGCACAACGAGCTGTCAAGCTCGAAGTGCATTATTTTTATATGTTATCTAACTAGCGCGCCGCCCCTGCTTCGATCGGGAGGTACATACATAAATTGTAGCCTCTGTCACTCAGGTATAATGTAGCTTACTATTGGTAAAACACTTTTTGAAATCGGCTCAAAAGTTCCGAAGATTACCCCCACAGACAAACTTACAAACACTTCCTTTTTACACGACTGACCAAAAAAGGAGTGTTATGTTTTCAGGGTTCATGTATGTATGTAAGTAGGTATGTATGTAAGTTTTTTTATTCTATATATAAGTCCTTAATGGCTTAACAGATTTTGGTGTGAGAGGTATTTTTAAATTCCTTGCATTCCTCCGAGTGACATAGGCGTCATCATAAAAACGTCATCATAAAAACAAAATAGCGGATATGCGATGCGTTAAATAGCAGACCAAAAAATAAAATCTGATCAATCTTATCGAGTGGGGTATCAAATTGAAGGGCTTTAAAAGGCGATTTCAAAAATGTATATAACTTATATGTGTGTATGTACTTTTTGAGTAAAAACTTTTCAGTCGTGTTTTTAATTTTTAATGATTAGCTTGTTATAATAAGTATGAAGTATGATAATAAAGTATCAGTTGCAATAAAAATAAAATAATTATAATTAAAACACTCGGCACTGGCGCTCATTTTCTTTACAAATGTTTTCCAAGCTGTAACTTTTGTTGAGAGCCCTGCCTTCTCATTTCCCGCCGGCCGCCTGATGGACGTGATCCAGATTAGCCCATTTTAAAGTTTATTCTTCCTGGACTGGTTTAATTGCTATTTTATCCTGGACTGAGGAATAAACGAGTCTTAAAGGATTTCAAGCGTTTTTAGGGTCATTCTCTCGTTATAAAATTGCAGGCGCTGTAAAATTGCTGTAAACACATTTGAGGGGTCACCGTGAGTTTAGTTATTTCTCATTTGAAATAGATTTAGTCGAAAACAGCTAAAATACTTAGTGTTTAAATCTTGATACTTTGAATCACTCAAATAAGCCATTTCAAGTGGATACATTTATAAATTAAGCGCGAAGTTTAAATTAAACTACCAGTTATCATGTTTATCTATCTAAAGGTGATGATTAAATACTTCTTAATACTTAAAATGCTCGAATGGACAGCGGTGATCACTTACCATCAGAAGAGCTTACAGTTTGCTGCTCTATGTTATAAAAAGTTTAAGAAAACTTTTCAAAAGTAAGAACTTTTGAATACAAATCAATACAGAAAAATTCCTAATTCGAGAGTCGAGACTAGTAAATACTAGATGGCTTTGTCTACACAGAAATATTTCTATGTAGGAAAACGAAAAGGGTCGTTATTGCAAAACTGTCAGGGGCAGATCTAGATAAAACCAGATCTGCAGACGAATGTCGACTCAGAGGTCTGCGCACGAGCGGACCAATAGCAATAGAGGAATGGATTTGTACAGATTAGATCGTACTATTTCGGGGATTGACGACCTTATCATACACTAGGATATTGGAACTCGGTTTTTTTAATTTTTCATTTGAAAATGGAATGTTATTACTGGCTGTTTATTTTCTTTTTTTTATTTAATAAGTTTAGTTTTAGTTTAAATCATTAAAAGTGGAATAAGTAATGAAAAAAAAAAATAGAGAGATAAAATAGCCTCAATTACGATAAAAAAGAAAGATTTAATAATGAAACTTACAAAATAAGAATGATAATTCGCTTTAGCATATTTCGATTATTGTAATACCACAGATTACTTAAAACTATACAGATGGAAAGCTTCCTAAGAGACGACAAAATTCATACCTATTCTTATAGGGCTATCACTTGGTTATTGAAAAAAAAACATATTATTTCTATTTTTGGTATATTGAAAGAAAAACAGTTTAACATTGAAAGTGTACTTAATCTACTTAAGTTGTACTTACGGAGTATTTCGAGTCGATTAGCGAAAACTCCATGCAAATTGGATTAGTAGTTTTTGAAAAATCACGAAAAGGTCCAATCTATATCTATACCTTTCATTGAAATCCTTTTTGCCGTTCAGGCACAAAAAACGGAACATAGGTAGCTCGGTATACCTACTCCAACATAGTATGTGTTCGCATTTATAATATGTACGAGGATAATTCAATCACAAATAGGGTAATTAGTCACCTATATAGGTACCTATGTATATAAGTCAATCATCCAGGACATAAATCTCGTATTAAGTATATAAAACAAGCTTTAGCCCGCGGCTTCACCCGCGTGAATTTCCCACGGGAACAGTGCTTTTTCTCGGAATGAAAGGTACTCATATGTCCTGCTCAGTACCATATGTACCTATGTATGCGATTGAAAAATTTCAGTAAGATTGGTTCAGTAGATAAAGCGTGAAGAGGTAACCAACAATTAAACTGACTTTCGCAATATTAGTTAGGATATGCTAGGTATTATGATTACATACCTACCTATGTCAATCCGCGGGAAAAGATACCTATTAATTTTAAAAATATGTTTTTCTATGTTTGTTCACTATTTTAAAACACAAAACGACACGGCCGAACAAAAAACAAGTCAGTAACGCTGCGCGAACACGACATCGACAGCGCGAGTGAGCGTGCGAACCCTGACATATCGCACCCGGCGAGTGGCGCCAAACCAGTTTAAACCGGTTTGGCTCTGTACGTGACAGCGCGTGTGTGCGTAAGCACCTCGCGGTATCAAGCTTGTAGTAGTGTACTTATTTGAAGCGCTTGTATGAAGCTTACCCTCTGTACCCTTTTAACTACTTTGTGGTAATACCAAGGATAATCTTGTGGATATATTGAGAAAACCGATTCGCTGAATAAGTAATACGAGACGTCTGGCCCGAGACGTCTAGACAGATCGCACTGTCTTACGCCTGGCTCGCTTCCTTGCATGCCTTCGCATTGATAGAGATAGGTATTTGGAGAAAATTATATTTTTGATGACCAGACAATGACTAAGTAATGCCTAAACCAAAATTTGAAATAAAGAATGTGCAACAGCAGAAAAATTGATATCTTTCTGACAATATTTAAATTAATGCAGAGAACAAAGCCTCAAATGAATTTTAGGTTTGTAACCCCTGAAATATTACTTTTTTTATTTTATTTATTTATTAATTCTCTTACCCTACCATTACAGTTTTACCCAATTCGATAGAGTAGGTAGTTAATTACAATTATTTTTCATTATTTGCTACATTATAACATAATTCATACAGCATTGCCTTTGTGAATTCATTCAATGTGCAGCTGAATAGATCTATGTTGTTTGCGACCCCGTTCATATCTCTTAGCGCCCTGGTGATTGTCGCTTGCTTTAATAACTTGGTTCGCGCTAGCGGAATAGCGAACAGAGGTGGTCGCCGCCGCCTCCACACATATCGGTTCGGCACGTTCAGCGCCATCCCTTGCAACACTGCCTGGTTGCTGATCCTACCTCGCAGCAGTTCGAACAAGTACGTCGCTAGACTCATACTCCGTCTTATCTCCAGTGAGTTGTACCCCACCATCCCGAGGATAAACAGTGTCGGATACATTAGTGGGTAGAATGGATACACACCATACATCTTCAAATACAGATATCTTATAAATTTGTTCTGTATCCTTTCCACCATTAGTTTATATTTTGTCTCATGAGGTGACCAAATTACGGCATTGCTTTCAAGATTACTCCGCACCAATGCTTCGTACAACGCCCGCAGTGCGCTTAGGTTTGTGAATCCTCTGGCTTGGCGTAGCACAAATCCCAAGTTCCGAAATGCCTTTTTGCACGCTTTGACAATATGTTCCCGGAAATTAAGGTCCGCGGTGAAGTGAACCCCCAAGTCTTTTGTCTCCTTAACTCTCTGCATCGGGACATTATCCACACAGTATTGCCACTCGATGGGCCGTCGTGATCGCGTGATCGACATTACCGAACATTTTGATACATTGAACTGTAATCGATTCCTATGACTCCACTGTACTACCCTGTCTATGTCTTTCTGCAGTTTCTCACAGTCTGATTGACTTCGAATTTCCAACACCAATTTCAGGTCATCAGCAAACAGAAGGCAAGTTGCTTCTAATACAACGTCTGGTAAATCGTTTATCATTAGGTTGAATTCGAGTGGTCCTAAATTGCTCCCTTGATTCACTCCAGATCTTGTAAAGTACGATTCCGACTGCTGCTCAGCCCAGTCTACATATTGTCGTCTGTCTTTTAGGTAGCTGGCAAAAAAAGTTAGCGTTTTCGGTGTAAATCCTGCCTCGGCTAGTTTCATCATGAGTATATCGTTGTCCACAGTGTCGAATGCCTTCTGAAAGTCGAAGTACGCTATATCCACCTGTGCCCCAGAATCCACCGCTGGTACCACCTGAGTCATCAGTTGCAACAAGTTACTTGCTGTGCTTCTTTTGGGACGAAAGCCATGCTGCGCATCTGATAGCTGTGAACTCACCTGCCTGCTAATTGCATGGTCTACCGCAGATTCAAATATTTTGGCTGGTGTACTCAGAATAGCTGCTGGTCTGTAGTTACTTGCTTCTTATTAGTAGTAATTACTTAAGGAGCAGTATCAAATCAATAGGGATATGCAGGATAGTTATTACATTCCTATATATACTTATCCAGTGCTAATATAAAATTATCTGTAGCAATAGTATTGTAAAATGAAAATAAATGAAATTCTTAAACATTTATTATAAAATATGAAAAGTGCATATAAAAATTAACATACAACATCCGTCTCTTGTACGGGCGTCCTCAAAAGTGATGAGCTTCAATGCATTTATGAAGGTACCGTTTAATTTTAGGGTTTTCTATTTTAACCACTTAAAATGTAACTAATCACTTTAATATTTTTTATTAAGGTGTCAAGGAATTGGACACAAAACTATTTCACTGTCAAAAAGATCCGATCTTCACAAATAAAACACATCACTTCTGCCGTACGAGAGAACATTTTTAACTAGAATCAACCCGTGCAGAGTTCTCCCAGTGGAGCCAAATTCATTGTCCAAAGTTTCCCGGAGTATTTCTATTCCACTCCACACATCCGGGCCCATTTACACCTGTGATGGAATAGTCATAGCTTCGACTCACCGTCGTGAATATGCATGCGCTATCCTCACCTTGGAAACAGACAAATTCGCTCACTTTTGTGAATTGGTTCTGTTTTCCTCTTGAGTGGTATCTTTATTTGTTGAGTGTACTATAGTTGGATTTATTACTAAGTTTGAAAGTATGCAACAGTATTAATTAAATTATTCATATTGATTTTGATCTTATACAAGTGCATATACTCTCATTGTTTATCAAATTTGTTGATTTAAACTTTTTTGTTGAATATAGGTATAACTTCGTTAAAGTTATTTTCTCATCAAAAATGCTATAGGCTTTTGGGTGTTATCGTTCTTTGTTTGCGAATTTACTACAGCTTCCATATTTCATTGTAATTTCATCTGTTATGTTGTCATCATAGCTCAATTCAATAGATATGTTTGTTTTACTAAACATTTTCTTTGTATCTGTTTCCTTAGAATTACACTTTATATTTCACTTCTGTGTTATTTCAGTTACAACAGCGATATTCCTCCACCATTCGTACATGCGTCATTCAATTCCCGTCTCTTAACAATTCATACGATAGCAATATTGTTCAGCGCTGCCTCGTGAGCACTCGAATTCGATCGCTTTGAATCGGCATTGTGCGAGCTCGTTTTATCTCTTTATACTCAGATAACTCTTGTCTAGAGCATAAACTTCTTAAAGAATAGACCAGCTACGGAAATGAATAAAAATTTGATGAAATATCTTTTAGTTATTTAAGATTTGTGTGTAAGAATAGCCGTAAGTTTTTGTTATACATAGTAAACGAAACACTAGAGAAGTTCATTAGGGCTAATAAACTTATGTTAACTTAGACGAATGTATCAAAAGGGAATGATTTTCGTTATCTAGACTCCCTATATGCACTAAATTTATTGAAAACGTTAACACATCTTACTTCTATTATATCCAGTCCATTCCCTTACACGTCTATGTGAGAGATGGGAGCGTTTTCCCAATTTGACATGCTCGCTTGCTTAATATTTGGAAAACCCGCTGTTTTGCACCATTTCTGCCGAGACACGTGCTTCTAACGATTCCAGCTTTTCTCGTGATCTGTATTTTTGGCAATCTACTCGCAAATAAACGTTATTAGTCTATTTATTTTATATTGTTACAAGTTTCTGGAGCTAATGAAGTATACAATTTCTCGGTTCATTCACTCCATTCATTAAGTTATCGTTTGTAATAGTATCCTCATTATTTAAAGGTGTATTCATCTTAATTAATTTCTGTAATAATTCACTGTCTTCATTTTGAACGTAAGATAGCAAGTCGTTTACCGTATATCTAATTGGCCTTTTCATTTCAGCATTATAGTTGTTGATATTAGTACCATCCTAGTTAGTGTAAACCTCGATGTTTCCCTGACTATCCGTGTACACATTAATCACGAGCTGCATAGCGCCAGTTCCTACCCCAGTGCTGGCGATCAGGTCTCGAGGTACTTCCAAGCCGGTGGTGGCTCCGGAGACCAGGTTGAGCAGCCGGGGTGTTGGAGCTGGTGCTACTAGCAGTAGGTTAGCTAGTAGCAGAGTTAAGGTGATGGGCGAAACGCGGCAGTTGCCCCTGAAATAAATGTTTCTATAGTTAGCATACTAAAGAAGTGGTTTATTTTTAAAAATCCTATTATCGTTATCATAACTATTTCTAAATGATTTTATTTGTAATTTGCAGTTTATATTGTTTAATAGGTTAATTCAAGAGAGACAAATACGGTAAAAAATACTTAAGAGTAAATAAATACCAATTCGCAAAAAAATATTTCATATAGCTTGAAATTAGGTAAAATTAAAACTTTGACAAACAATTTTGTAACGTGATCTATTTTTGAAAATCCGTGGATCTATTTAGATAAATAATGCAAACACACATCGATAAAATAACTTACATGGCTAACTGCGCGTAGGGCGGCCACCTTCCAATCTTCGGCACTCTGAAGTCACAACCTTTCTGACACCAAAACCGTGCCAAGAGATAACCTGACAGATCTCTGATACCGCCATCTTATCTGACGATATACTTCTCAAATACATTGATCTCGATAATAACCCTTATCGACTGGACGGTAAAATCGAATTTTGATAAGCGATGTTGAGAAAGCGATGTTTGTAGAGGAAATAAAAGTATGGGAATTTTGATAAGGATTGGAAGAATGTGTTACTAATACTGTTTATCTCACAAGAAGTAACTATTACAGTTTTGTTTGCCCTTTTTACCTGAATGGGTATAAATTTCTGTTCATCACATCATCGATTTACATATACTAATATTGTTATACTACTAATGCTTACTGGTGAGATGGTAAGAAGAAGAATATTTTCAAAAGTAGTAGAAATGATATAGTAGACTCTAACTCTACTAGAAGAATATCTATTTCAATTATTCGTAGATACATATATAAGACTGTTATTTATCAAAATATTATAGACTCTCGTTTCCAAATAAACCAAAATAAAAAACTGCGAAAACTGCCAAGTTTGAACTAAACTCAAAAATTACAATTATTTACGTAATTTTACCACCATTGACTATAAATAATTTATTTCTCCTGTTGTCCACAGATTACATGGACTCCTTATGCAAGGACCACTTCCTCCAACGGCAGTACAGAAAGCTCGACGGCGGCGTGCTCTGGTCGCGCAACGAGCGCAACCTGGACTGCACGGTGACCTTCCAGACGCACAGCATCCTGCAGCGGTTCATGCTGCATTTCGATCTGCTGCAGCTCGACTGCAACGATCATCTCTATGTGTACGATGGCGCGCACGCCACCGCCCCTCCTAAGGTTAGTAAGTGTGTTAAGCAGAACTCGGGAGAACCTAGATTCTCCTCTTAAAACCAGTTACAATATTTTAGCTCGTGATCATCAATATTGTTCCAATTGTCCCTTCGAAGGTCAGTACTATTCTGTGTGTATACTCGTGTTCTAAGTTATCCTTTTAAATTCAAATAGCCTTGGTCTGATGTAAATATTGTTCTATTTGGTTGTTGCCTTATCGTTGAGGGTCATGGTCTTTATATGATTAACAAACAAAACAACTTCCTAGTAATAGAAAGAACTATCATAGTAATTTCATTCTTACATAGCTCCACGGAACGTTACTTGCCTCCGGTCTAGCTAGACCAAAGTTTACAACAAATTTTTAAAAAGATTCAGATCTTACCACAGCTTCACAAAGTGAAAGGAAAGTACCAACCACAATCAGTCTGATTATTCGTCAATCTTTAAATTAGGAAAGGAATAATAAATTGAATATAAAGAAGAATACATTCTGTGGTTCAAACTACCAAAAACTTGCTTTATGCTTTGAATTAAACGTCTACAATCGAATACCTTACATCTAGCAATTGCTCTATCAATGCTCATTTCAAAATCACTATGAAACGACAATTACACAAAACCTAACTCCAGCCGGCGATGGCGTCTAATTTGGAGACATTCCAACCCGCGCCGGTGGCACCTATTATCCTGGCAATTTCCCATTATTCCCACGTCCGATCGCCGTTATTAAAGATGCCTTCGCTAATGAGCCTGAAGGAATGCCCGTTCCAGCTCGATGTCTGGGATAAACTTCAATATTTTAATAATTCATGGAAGATATGAATGATGTAGTAGATGTAGATGAAAATAATCGTTTGGATGTTCATTGGTATTGGTTGGATGTTGATATCAATAAAAAATTATTAAGCTAATATATCATGTAACTAGTAAGCTTTGATGATCAGTAACTAGTAACGTACTACGTTACTAGTTACTGATCATCATTTTTACTGATCATCATTTTGATTACTAGGTACTACGTAATAGGAGTATAATGGTTTCTGATTTTTCAAACAGAATAATAACCATATCTATCTATCGATCTGGAGATTAGTTATTTGCATAGAGCAACAAGTACTTCATCGCGCGCGGAAGTAATTGTTGCTTGAAGGTTATTTGATACCTTTCTTTGATGAAAAAGATGGCAGAAGATCAAAATACTCTACGATACATAAAAATCACTACTTAAATTAAATGGTTTGGAATTTAGCGTTCAGAAGTATGAATTTTAGAATCTGGAAATGACCTGAAAAAGAAACTGATTCAAACAAACATAAATAATAAAACGTCAAATTTCTCAAACAAGAACAAAACAGAAGTGACTTGACAAGTAAAGTTAAAACAATATCTGATTTAATTTATGCATTTGCCCGTGGGAATGGTAATCCGGAGACAGGTAGCCGTCAGGTGTCGCTCAGTCTCCCAAATAATTAACACGGGAATAAAGACATTGCCGAATTTTAAATTCAAATCTGGGAAGTTTTGGACAAACGAGAATAAAGCACCAAGTTCGTGATGGACTCCGTCTGTTTTCTTCACGCCTTCCTTTATTTCGGATTTGTTTTGAATGAAACTCTTTGCATTAATTTAATCCATCTTGGTCGTGTTGTAGAGAGTTTTTTGTAGGTTGGACTATTATACTTTTTACATTACCAGATTATACAACAACATATTTATTTACTCGCATGCTTAACTTTTTCTTTTCACATAAGAATTACTCTGACTGAAGAGAGTTTAATATTTATTAACTTCGATAAAGATCTCTTTACGGTTTTGTAAAACTTTTTAATAACCAATACTATGAGTTGTGGACTGTTTACTTGAGATACTTTGCCGATCTGACTGAGTAAGGCGCTGGTGGAGTTGGAATAAAATACTTGATGAGCTTCAAAGACTAGCATCTGGCTGCGTGCTTGACCATAGTGGAGACTTCTTGGTAACTTGGAGGAGATAACTGACTGGGAACGCTAAACTTCCCGTATTATATGATCTAATTGTATGTCTCACTACGTATAGCTATGGCCGAGCAGACGTGAAATGTAGTCATGTAATTGGTTAATAATTTTCACATAACATTATAATTTTACATATGTGCGATATTAAGCTTTTACATAACAGCGTTTGGAGTGAAAAGTACATATTTTGTCTCATTCGACATTTAACGGTTATTACCGTGTTGCGCTATTGTGCGCTTACATGTATTGAACATAAGGTTTATATTTTATTAACAATAAGATTATTTCGTATACATAGCAAAATGTAGGATATGATTATACATTATTAACTATGGATATATGATAGTGTGTACATAGCTAATGTAGGATATTATAACTTTACAAACAAAATGATTATACAAACTGATTAACTAGCCTAAGTATATTATTAAAATTATTAAAATTAATCCTACATGCGACAGTCTCCCCCACGTGCGCTAGCACTACTTAACAGAGGAGCATATAACTATTAAACGTGCACTGGGACGCCGAATGGAGCCTGCGACGGTGTCGATGTCTGCTACTCGTACTTCGACTCGTCGTCCATCCGGGCCGGGGTATGTGTTCCGTCTTTCTTGAGGCCAGGTCCCTCGTGGCATCGTGTTGTCTGCCATTCCAAAAGTTGTCAGCTAGTAATTGACAGACTTTCCATGAACTGAGAGATAGTTTATGGTCATTAAAGAAACCAAAAAGGGATATGGCATTGGACCAACCAATCAAGAGATGACTGGGGGCCAGGGCTTTTATGCCCAAATAGGGGTTGACGGGAGTGAGAGAGCGCGAGTTGATGATATACTCGGCCTCTAGAAGCAAGGTGTGGAGAACCTCTTCATGTGGTGATCCTCTGCATGTACGCCACCTCTTGCGTTTTTGGAGATATATCGTAGTACTCCCCTTGGGCCAACGATGTAGAATCTCTGCTTGAATTTGTTTATTATAGTTGCGTGGTTGCCATGGTTCATTTTCTCATGGCAGTGTTGTAGAAAACTCTTTCTTTGCGTGTAAATCAGGGATGAACGCCTTGTTTCTGTAATTGTCCCATTTTTATCGCGTACAACAGCGACCATATACAACTGAGATTTCTTATGTAATCGTTTATCAGCCTGTAGGTCTTCCATTTCTTCGTGAAATAATACATTTTGACTTCGTCTAATAAGTAAGAGCTCGGTGAGCCTAATATGCCCCAGATTCATTTCTGTTTCTGTATTCTTTATTAGCAAATAGGCCTTAAATGCCTCGGCCGCAACCAGGACGCAAACCGTAGCCCTAACAAGCCAAATGTATTTACAAAACCTACTTACTAAAGGGAGATAATTGAATTGATTTTGATTCTTATTTTTAACTAAACAAATTAATTCAAAAATCAAAGGAGTTGTGCGAGTGCGAGCCGTAATGAGAGTGGCCGTTTTCCCCCACTCTTCGCTCTCGCTCGCAGTGAGGAAGTATACGGTTGCGGTGTAAATCTTTTCACTCGCACCGCAAAACACGTGTACTTTCTTGTTTTCCGCGGTTTTAGGGTAATCGATCGCGTGAAATTCTACGTTTTTCTTTTTAACATATGGTGTGGTTGTGGGTGACGACGCGGCCCCGAAAATAGAACGGGTCATACAAGACTCCGTAGGCGGCGTATTTCGGTCATTCCCCCTCCACAAAAAACGTAGACTATCACGGTGTGAATCGATTACTTCGACTTGCAAAAACATTTCGCGGATATTGACTATTAATGCATTTTTATCGAGTCGTATCTCGAGATTATAGAGGCGACGGAGAGCATAGTCCTTATTATGGGGCAACGTTTCGTTTTCGTTGCGCCACAAGAGGCCAGCTTGGTACCTATTGACGTCGGGTAGTTTTTTACACGTTATGTCGGGAATGTCTAACGCGCGTTGTTCCGGGTCTGCCCTGGGTACCTTTTGTACAACCCCTAAAGACTCGATGTTGCAATGAGCCTTCGTTAATTCCAGATTTTCAGATTTTGAACTCACTGGGGTCATATGATTAACGAAAGCTGTAATGGATTTGGATGAAAAATACCGGCCATGTAATACCCAACCTAGGCGAGTTAGTGAGGCGACGGGTTGATTCTGATTTCCACTCAGAATTTGTCGCGACACAATTAAATGCCAGTTATCTTGGCCTATTAATACAGTTGGTATGGCTTGTTCATATGAAATCTCATCGATTATTTCTTGAAGATGGGCGCATTTCGCCACCATATCTCGCGGCACCTCTTGAGGAGAGATATTAAGCTGCGAGATGGTGCATGCTCTCATCTTTTCGTAATTGCGACTGCAATGACCGCGAACTGAAACTTGAATATGACACGAGTCGTAGTCTTTCATCATGTTACCACCTATGCCTGTGATAGTTAACGGCTCACCACTTTCCCTCGGGGCTATTAAATCAGCCGTTTCCCTTTCTACGAGACTCATAGTAGAGCCCTCGTCTAACAAGGCGAAAGTACAAACGGTACCAGGGGACCAGACATTTCGATAGGTACGACTTTAAGAAACGTGTTGACTGAATTTAAGTGATTGACATTTGTCACGTTAGCGCGCGTAATATTTACTGTTTGTTGCGTGAGCCCATGTAACAGCTTGTGGTGGCCAGCCTCACACTGGTTTACACCACAAGGTACATACTTACACTTAAAGGGCCTTTTATGGGACGCGGCTAAACACCTAAAACACAGTTTGTTATTTTTCGCGATCTCCCAACGCTTACTAACAGAGGATTTCAAAAATTCGTTGCACTTCGCTAATAAATGGGTATTGCCACATAATATGCATTTATTATCTTGCGCTAAAGGCGCTGACTGCTTCTTATTATTATGAGACGTGCCCGATTTCCTGAAATCCTTAGTTTTACTGACTTTAGCGTTGGCTTGAAACGAGGAATGTTGCGGCGTCGTATCGCACTCGTAGTCCGAGCTACTACTACTGACGTCGCGTGGTGGGGGTGGCCGGTGATCTAGTGATCGCATAGACGACCGCTCGTTATGTGCGACGTTAATATGAGCTCTACCTTTGCGATGTTGTGATTTACGCGCATAACTACTTATTTCGTTTAAAAAGGTGGCCATGGCTACTAAGCCAGGCACACTGGAGTTCGCTGCTTTATACTTACTCCACTCGTAGCGAACAATTAAATTTAATTTGTCCACTATTTTATTTACTAACTCCGGGTGAATGTAAATAATTTTCCTGGCGCAGCGACTTAATGGTTGCCACCACATTGGCAACATGGCTCGCGAATGACACAATATTGCTATTGTCTTCAGATAATCGCGGCATACGTTTTGCGTTATGAATTTCAGTGAGGACTATTTCCTCAGGATCCCCGAAGTGCCTCTCTAAGGCTTCCATTATTTCGAAAGGATCTTGGACCGTGTACATAATGGATTTCACGGCCGTGCGAGCTTCTCCTCTTAAGGCCTTACGGATTCGACTTACATTAATGACAGGGCTGAAAAATGGCGCGCTGTCTTCGAACTCGGCCCGGAACGCTATCCACTCTGTAATATTGCCATCGAAGTGAGGCAGTTCGGGGATCGACCTGTGAATTACAGGCGTCGCGACGTCGTTAGTATATGTGCGGGCTTTACGATCGCGCCTACCACTAGGACCCGGGTCCTCGTTGGTGTGTCTAATGGCTGGTCTCGAAACCTGCTGATTAGTGACCCAGTTAGAAACACGCGACTCTTCTATAATACCGTGCTGCGCATCGCCGTTGGAAGACCGCGCGGCGTCAATGCGCGCGATCTCCAACCTACACTTGGCGGCTGCGGCAGCCCGTTGAGCCTCTTCTAACTTTGCCTGCTGCATTTCGAGCTCAGCCATCATAACACTGAGGTTACTACTTACCGGGGGTGTGCGGAACGTCTACAACAGTGCCCGTTGCACTTCTATTATTTAACGCGTCTTCATATAACCCGTCTCGCGACACAGGTCGCGGAGGCGGATTCGCGACTTCCTTACTACCTACATTACTACCTATATTTTGGCTATGGGTTGCGTCCGTGGTTGGGCTGGTGCCTTTGCTCCACGTGTTGGTTTCACCAGTGGTGGTGTCACCTGGGGGCGGTGTATTTTCTCCGACCAGATGGTCCGGAGAGGGCAGAGGGCCCTTAGAGCGTAATGACCTGTCTGTCATTTTTAAGCGCACGTGGGTCCCTAACCAATTTACCTTAATACTACCTAACCCTAAATTTATCACTGCACTACAAAAGTCTTTTTTACTCAATTGGTGTACTCGGCGAAGGGATGCTAAGCTTTCGCTCCAACAATCCCCTGTGGCTCGTGGAAGGGTTGCCGTGAGGCGATTTTGTAGGCGGGTTGCCTATACCACGAGTAGCAAGCGTTAGCTCAAACTGACTCGGGCCAGATACCACGGAGAACGAGCGTGTGATGCTCAACTTTCTCCGGGCCTTATACCACGAATAGCGAACAGCTGTTCAAGCTATTTGAGGCTAGATACCACAGGGTAGCGAGCTTGCTCAAGCTGCCCTGGGCCGAATACCGTTGTAATACAGCTAAAGCTGTCGGCCAGGGTTTTAAACCTGGCGTTTTTTCTTGATTATCCGATGCTCGTAGGACAATATGAGTTGTGGACTGTTTACTTGAGATACTTTGCCGATCTGACTGAGTAAGGCGCTGGTGGAGTTGGAATAAAATACTTGATGAGCTTCAAAGACTAGCATCTGGCTGCGTGCTTGACCATAGTGGAGACTTCTTGGTAACTTGGAGGAGATAACTGACTGGGAACGCTAAACTT
Organism: Ephestia elutella; assembly: GCA_018467065.1. Taxonomy (NCBI): domain Eukaryota; kingdom Metazoa; phylum Arthropoda; class Insecta; order Lepidoptera; family Pyralidae; genus Ephestia; species Ephestia elutella. Next base: position 19,337,490 of record CM031567.1, on the reverse strand, counting down.
CCCGTATTATATGATCTAATTGTATGTCTCACTACGTATAGCTATGGCCGAGCAGACGTGAAATGTAGTCATGTAATTGGTTAATAATTTTCACATAACATTATAATTTTACATATGTGCGATATTAAGCTTTTACATAACAGCGTTTGGAGTGAAAAGTACATATTTTGTCTCATTCGACATTTAACGGTTATTACCGTGTTGCGCTATTGTTGCGCTTACATGTATTGAACATAAGGTTTATATTTTATTAACAATAAGATTATTTCGTATACATAGCAAAATGTAGGATATGATTATACATTATTAACTATGGATATATGATAGTGTGTACATAGCTAATGTAGGATATTATAACTTTACAAACAAAATGATTATACAAACTGATTAACTAGCCTAAGTATATTATTAAAATTATTAAAATTAATCCTACATGCGACAAATACCAAATCAAATCAATAGATAAATAGGTAGGAAACCCACCAGAAATGTACTCATTACATTTATTTAAAATATGTTATGAACAAACAGTATGGACTTCTGAAAAGTATTGAAACAGGACCGTCTTAAAGCCTAGTTTTTATTTTGCAGCTCTCCCGACGCTGCTCCAGTCAATTTAATTATAAGGAGAAAATATTTAACTGAAAAATAGAAGTGGGTAATTTCAGACAAAAATATTATAACGAAAATAATTGGGTGTCGAGCATTAAGGAGAGGGTCGAGCGTTCAACATCGCTGTTTCTACTTTAAGACTTTTATATTACGTTGTTTAACCTTTTTTACTCGATATAGGAATGATAATGAGTTTAGCAGACACCAGGGTGTGAAACTCTGAATAGTCAGTAGACTTTGTAAATTCCGAATAGCTTAATACTTTGTTACTCGTACTGTTAACGATCAGTAGTTAAGTGTTTAAATTTTAAAGAAAACTTATGTAAGTGGTAATGTGTGCTTCCTTTTTGGCGTATATTGCCTTGAATACACTACACGTGTCTTCCTGCATTTATTTTACTAATTTCTCTTTGTCCTAGAACTCAGCACCTACTTGATCTGCAACACCTTCATGGTCATAAACTTAACAACAAAACACCCTAAGGTTACTCTTTCCTGCATGCTTATCAGATAACTGGGAGTTTGACAGGTGGCCAGGGGTCGAAAACTTGCTCACATTGTTTGAAGTTGCCGAGAATAGTTGTCGCGTTGTCGCGTACAGGTGGTCGCACAAGTTTGCCTTTGTCGCCATGTAATGAATCCGTGAATACTGCAACCCTCGCCTTGCGTACCCTGCGGTTTGCAATTTATCCCATTTAAGTTTCACGTTCTCGAGTTTAATAGAAATAAGTTTGTTCGTGTTTTGTGTCGAGCGAAACTAATCTGAACCTATTATTGGATAACTGAGACTATCCATTTATTCTATATGTATTTTGTACTGGCTTTGCACTAGTGCCAATGTTTCTACATATTTTCATGTAAGAACGTTAACAAAACCTTTTCAAGAGATTGTATAATAACCATGTAAAACAACGGCTATTATAACAAAATGTATATTGTGCCTAGGTAGACCCCATCCTGACAGCAGTCTAGCTCGGTGCTAAAATATCGATTTAACACCAACGTTTTATTAATTCTCGCTCTAGAAATTTCTTAATATCCCGCAAATTAAAATAACAGTTCCAGCATAAACACTATGGTGCACAAAACAAATCACGGCCTTAAACGCCTCGAGCCGAGAATTTATAAAGAATTTTAATATTCAGCGGGATTCTTTATTAAAACTGGAATATAAAGGGAGCGAGTGCAAAAGTCCAGGCTTTGAATGCAGCTAGGGAAGTAATGGAGTAGGATCCCGGGCAAATCCCGGGGCGGCACGTAGGAGCGATCGCTCTTGCTGAAATATGACGACGATATAATGCCATGTCTAAGCCGGCCGATGAAGAAAATATGGCGGACGCCTGAGCGATCTACTGACGCGCTGTAGATTTGTTCACGTCGAAAGGACGACGATGCGATGCATCATCGGCAGATGGATTTATGAGATTGGTGGGGAAAATGTTTACGTTTCCTGGTTTTATGTAAATTTCTCTTGCTGAATTTTGGGTATAAAAGCTTTGCAAGATAGTTTTTTTCTATTTCCTTATGTTGTCGCATTATCGGATGTCGTTGCGTTAGCTCAAAAGTGATATCTAGTAGTCTCGGTTAGAAAAGAGGTTATTAATTGTAACGTATGATGAAATTTGGACCCATCACTGACTAAATGTAGGCTGAAAAAAATCATGATAGAAAATTACTTATACGAATACGAAATATGATCTAACAAAGCAGAAAAAGATTTTTTTGATTACATCCCTATGACGTATATGACTAGGGCCTCGGACGGAAAGTTAGACGTTATTCTGTACATATTTATTAGTTGGGAGTTCCATCGCGGCCCACCTTACCTAATCTCGTCCTTTCATTGGTCAGAATACGAAGTTGGATTATGCTGTTTTTTGTAAGTTTTCCTTCTGAAAGTTGGTTATAAGTATTCTGGTTGATATTGTGTCTGTTGTATCTATTCCAACTTGAAAGAAAATATCAGCGGTATTTGTAGTTAAACATCACAAGTATCGAGTTTGTAGAGAAAACGTACATAGACGTTTTGTACTTAGACATTCCGTAGCGTAGTCAGAAATGACTACGGTAATTTAAAATTTAGAACTCTACTATCCTTAAGAGCACTGCACTCCATTTGATTTTAACAGCTACTTAGTGTGTGAGAGAGATGCAACCACTATATCATCAATTTTAAGGAGGTTATTAAGTTATTCCATGGCATAACCACAGCGCTCAGCAATGAGAAATACGATAGAGGAAGAGAATTCCAAATAGTAAAACTGTTGTTATTTTTAGCAATAAAATTTAAAGTACCTAAATCTGATCCCTTCCCTTGTGTTCCAGGCGGACCTCTCCTGCAGGAACACCAGGCAGCAGGTGGGCGCGCTGTTCACGCGCAGCAACTTCGTCACGCTGAAGTACGTGACCGACAACTGGGGCACCGACGCGAACGGGTTCAAGCTCGTCATCACCGCTGTCAAAGACCCTAGTAAGTTGCGTTCTTCAACTGGTGTTGTGCATTGTTAGGCCGATCATATCATCAATGAAAACATTTAAATGAATATGCATACTTTTATATCTAAACATGTTTATATAGGAACACAAACTAGTTTTTTGTCTAGAGGACAAAAGAATAAAACGACCTGGTCAATATAAATGAGACAATATAGGCCTATATGAGAATATACATCTTACTTTAGTCGGTACGGAGGCTCTCCTATAGGGTTCTCAAGGGACTAGTTTGAGAGATCCTATTCTATTATACTTTAGTTCTCTATACTAAATTTTAATAAAAACCAAGGGCTGAAGTCTGAGAACAACAACCATTTTTCAAATTTTATTTTGTGTGGAGATACATATTATTTTATCACATATTAATGTTCTTTCAATCCTATATTGGACTAGAAATAAATTTAATCAACGTTATATTCACGAAAGAATAAATATCAATGATTGAAATCTGATAACACTGATGGAAATTTGGAATGAAATCAATCAGCGGAGAGCTTGGAGCAATAAACACCTTTTTGTGAAACTCTGTCACGTCACAACTCGGACCCTCTTTAATTTGGCCGATGTTTATTTATTCGTACAAACAGCCGACAGGGCAGTTCGTTTACACATTCCACCCTTTATATATACTTTTTATTACGTACCCTCAGCGGATTGCGAGTTTCCCTCTCGTCTTTAGCGATGGCACTCATGAAAAGACCTGTTGCGACTTGCGAAAGAGCGTGTAGCAATTTTTTTATAGTCTCTTTGACTTCCGCGTTTATTGTCTTACTATAAACGTCATATGTATCTTCGTTGATGTCTACGCCATGATATATGAGCATTTCATTGTATTTTGCTCTTGCTTCAATTTTCATCCCTATGTCGATTGCGATAAGGTCGGCATCAACTCTTTGAGAAAAAGTATCAAATAATCTTCCATCACGAACTGAATTTCTTTGGAAATTTTCATTGATATCATCTTTTACTTTGAATAGAGTTGTCTTTCTGTGAGTGGCGGTTTTGAAATTGTTATTGAGCCCATAATGAGTATTCCGATGTCTATCCGAGCGGATACTCTTCGGGTCTCTGATGTTTTTCCCGTTCCGTTTTAGCCATTTTCTTTGCTCCGAAATATTTTGATGATTACAGTTATAATAACGGTTTTGAATTACTTTCGCGAACTGAAGAGGAAAGTTATACTTTATTCATAAGTTAATCGGCTGTTTATGAATATTATGAAATTCTTATCTTATATTATCAAAAAAAATATATACCTTAATATTTTGCTCAAAAGGTTTCAATTTTTTAAGACATTTCTATGGTCTGAGATTGTAAAATAAGGAAATTGAAAATTTGATTGGCATTCTATGCATATTGACAATAAGTTTTCTTCTTAGTGTAGCAAGCGCTACTTCATTCTTCTCATAAGTAAGTAAAGTTTTACATAAAAACAAGAAGAGAAAACAAACCTCTGTTAAAATTTTGCCGTTCTAAAACAGCGACGTAATAAAAGATACAGGCACGATCCAGCCACAATCTCCATTTTAACAAACCCCCACGGTATAGGTATTCAAGTATTTACAAAAGCAGCTGGAACACAAAGACCTCAGTTAAATTGTCTGCATACGTGTCTCATGCTTCTAGAACCTTTGTAGCATGTTCGTCTTTTGAAGTTACAGCATCAATTAAATTTCACGCTTGGCTGGATGGAAAAAATTACATTCGAAAGGGATTTTCCAAGTTTGCACCCAGTTTGCTGGAGGGGATTAGAGATAATAAGATGGCTGCCTTATTCTTTGGAAGTTTGTGATTGAAAAAAAAAACACCATTGATTCAAACGGTGTAAAATATATTACTTTAAAATACGTTATATTTTGTGTAGGTATGTGTGTTAATATGAGCAGAGAAAAATGAATAAAACCAAGTTCTAATAGTACTTATACAGGAATAAATAAAAAAACAAGGACTCAAAAGAAAAATTCGACAATTATTATACTAGGATAGTCAAAGTAAAGAATAATTGTTATAACAAACGCAATATTAGTTTTAGTGATATTTATCGGGAGTAAAATGGCATCATTAGAGGACCCGATACCCAATAGTGTCGTTATATTTTTATATTCGTCGTTAAACCCAAAGATTACCATTACTTCACTGCCAGGATAGAAGGTAGATCTAATAATGCTGTACCAATCTTCAGGGAATTTGGGATTTTATTTGTTAGCTTCTGTATAATATTTATCTTCCTTGTTTGCTACCGTTCTGAGTTTTTATCTAGGTATAATGTTTAGTACCACTGTAATAATAATGAAAATAACCTGATAACACACGAGTTAATGACGTGTTACTTAATGAAAAATAAATTTTCTAAATTCCAAGCGATGAACTCTAAAAATTAATTAAAAATTTGCGAGGAATTCCTTATTCTCGGGCGGGCCGATATAAAATCTAATATCTTTCGTCGAAGTTGCCGTGGCCGTGATTAATAAATATTTCTTGGCGGTTTTGACGGAAGTGTTGATTCATAATATAGAGTTTATAAAGGTGTGTGTATCTGATTCCGTTTGATCACCTCCAAGTCTTAATATTGCATTGTCTTCCGATACAGAACAAGATTTGATACGAGAGAATCAGGAAATAAAAGTAAATAAAATCTCTTTCTTTTCGTATGTTTTAGATAAACCTGGTTGCAGATTTTTTGTATACATATATGAAAATTATTGAGGAACTGACTCATGAGATAAAATAAAAAATAGCCAAAATAACACATGGAAAAGCAAAGGTTAGCAACTTATACAGAACAATGACAAAAAGAAGAAAGCAACTAAATAGGTTTTCAAGGCGGAAGTGTTGATTCATAATAATAACATAGAGTTAAGGGTGTGGATGTGCTGTTTCGGGTTGATAATGAAGTGGGGAGCAGAAGTTAGCCCATTAGGACATAGTTGGGGCTGCGGACCTCCGGCGCTTGCGGGCGGTTCAGTTGCCGCTTCCTGTGTGTCATCATTCTAGAGATTGTAAGTCCTGTTGATAGTTAGATATAGTGGTATTTATTTTTAATTCTCACAAGGATTAGTAGGAAATCTATGCATTAACTGACGGTTACCTACGCTTTAGAGGATCGATAAATTTATCTTCTTCGTATGCTCTTGATAGAACAGTCGTGGTCAGGCATGCTATTAGGAGATGCGCAGCACTGCCGCGTAGCTTGCGATAAATTTAATACTAGTTAATATAGAATCACAAAATAAAGTCGTAACATCTGGCTTCATTCGTTCAATGCTAAATAACTTATCTCAGTTTAATAACGCACCTGCCTCGCCTATTTTGTTTTTGCAATCTTTTAACTTATTTTCACAATATCGTGTTACCGTACCGTACCACCTGTTTTGTTTATTTCAGTAAATATAAGATTCCTTTTTTGTTTACATACCTTTAAATAACAGTTAATTCAGGATCGAGTAGTAACACCAATCGCATTTTATGTATTTCCATTTACCACATTACTAAGCTCAAAAATTTGTCCGTTGCCAAAATTTCCCCAACAAATTTTTGGACATAAAGCTAATTTGGAAATTCCCGGACTTGGCACACGGCCCCATGTTTAAGCACTCACAAACGTTGAATTATGCAGCAAATTCGGTGACACACGTGCTCCACGGCTAGGGTTACCATCTTCTAAAATAAAAACGCCTGATTGTGCGTTGTACGCAGATATTATGAAGAAGATTTGCCGCGAGAAGCCAGATTTGCCGCGAGTTATATAAAGGTCTGAATGTTGTTGAGTCGTCGTTAGCTTACTTTCGGGCAGAATAAGTGTGGCGTGCTCCACTAGTAGTCGGGGCTGTGAATTTTCAGTTGTATGGAGGTGGTCACATTAAATCCTACGATGGTGATTTTTATAAATTACATAGATTATGATATTACAACTGCAGAATTTAAGTGTAAAAAAAATCACCACCGCCGTTTTTTTTTAAACGCTATTAAAAGACTCATATTGTTATAACTCTCAAACAAAAAATCCTACCAGGGTGATTTTTTGTTACATGTTTCCTTACGAATAATAAAAGCTTGATTTAAAAAATCACCAATAAATAACAATCCGAAATGGATTTTTTAATGAGTTGTAGTGTAGAGTGTTTTTATACTTTTAAAACATCCTGAACAAAAACAAAAAATCCAGCAATGGTGACATTTATATATTATTCGTATACTATTGTAATGAACCATATCCTCAAGTTTTATAAGGGTGACTACAACAGTTTTTTTTTTAATTACTTTTAATATTTTTTTTTAATTCTACAGTCGAGAAAATTGTATATTCGTACGTAATGTTAATTATTCAATCTTAATTTTAAAAAACGACTCATGTTTATGAACCCGATTTCCTGTAATTAAAAAAAAACCATATTGACATTTATAACGTTAAAATACATTTTATGACTAGAAAGCCTTATTATAAACCGGCCAACTTTTATTTACAGGTAAATGAAGTGTTATTAATTAATTGTGAACAGTAATCTCTATTGTAAACTTTTTTGTTTACGAGCAATTCAGTATAGTTTATTTACCCCTCCCATTTCATATCGGATCATCAAAATTCTTTTTTTTTTATATAAGGATGTCTAAAAACAT
>CM031567.1:19261938-19329668 GCA_018467065.1 Ephestia elutella | reverse complement strand
ACTTAATTGAGAATTAAAACTTAAGATTAAAGAAATTAATGGGGGTTTGTCGTAAGTAAAACCATTCGAGTTTGCGTAACTACGCGGACATTTTACTTCATAGGATGCATTTTACGTTGATGAAAGCAAAAGAATTACATCGTAATAACAAGTTCTGTGATGTCAGTCAAATCATCCTGGATCCCGTCGTCGACAGCCCGCCAGCCGCCATTGTCTGTGAGATGTTTTTTTATGGCGATGACCGTACAAATGTTAGAAAATTAATTATTGTATTTTTATCGAGATTGAATTTAAGATTCACAAATGATCAGCATAATTTGAAAAATATCACCGCACTCAAAAAAGTAATTTTCTGAATCATTTCATTCATCAATTTTTATGTTATTGTTTTTATTTTATTTTATTTTTATTTTATTTATTAAGGTGTGTAAAACAGGTTTCAGCCATTACATTATAAAAAATAACAATTTAAGTTAGTATGGAACTAGGTTGTAGCCCAAAATATACACACACAGAAGGTTTCAAAAATATAGAAACGTAAAAACATTAAAATAATAAGTATAAAGCAAGTTCAAAATAAATAAGATATTAGAAGTCTAATAAACATTTTAGCACACTAGATCTAAAACTACCCAGGCTAGCTCCAAAGATATCGATATTATTTTGTAAGACAAATGTAATTTATAATGTTGGACTCATCTTAAAATCGACTTTCTCTATACATTCTCGTTTATAGAATAGGAAGCTATACCAGTCGATTTGTACTTTCTAGCAATACGGACTCCATATTGATCGAAGTACACCTGTATGTTGTTAAAATGCTACCAAAGAGTGACGAGGATATTTTGAAACTTAGGAATTATGGTTTTTGAAACCAATCAGGTTGTTCTCGGCTTAATAGCCCTACCTAAACTTAATCAAATTTGAAAAAAGCAATCCTCTGTTTCTTATTCTCGATTTAGTCACAAGGCTATCTACAGTCTTTAATTCCGAAAGCTGAGAGTACAATTTTGTTTACATACTCTGTCGACTTCACAAAATCCAGTTTATATGTAAGTTTAGTGGCCATCTTTGCAGAGCACGGGTGCAAAGAGTTCAGATGCAAGCAGCGGGAGTTCTGCGTGAGCGCAGACCTCACCTGCGACGGAGTGGACCACTGCGCAGACGGCTCCGACGAAGATACTGCCGAACTCTGCCCAGGTAACTATATCATCGTCCTATCCACCGTTTTTATCATTATCATTAGCTATTTTAAATTCCCTACTACTGGGTCACTGGCCTTCTTATGTATGGACAGGGACGATGAGCTGCGGGCCCAGCGTTGAATATAGCTGGGCTCAACGCTGGCACATTGCCTCCCGAAGCACGGTGCTCCGTGCTCCGAGCTCGAGATTTTTTGAAGGCCGAGCACGCGAACAACTGCGCTAAATGATTTATGGTCACTATTAAATATCCGCTAACTAAAAAGTCTTGGGTCATAGACCATCATGGACTTGGGTCCTTAACCGTCTACAAAGACGTACCTCTAGGTACTGTTGCTGGTATGCCAGTATCTACTGTTGGGGAACCACAAATATCCATTTGTGGTAGGTATTCATCTGATGATGATGGATGAAATCGAAAGAAAACCGTCTTTCGCAGCCAATATTTGGGCCGTGGAAGCCGATTTCCTTTTTATTTAATCCCATAAAAGTAAATACGTATACTACAGGATTCCGAAGAATTCTTTTTTTAGCTTCGATGTCGCTCGATTCTAAGCTACGATATTTCTTGGAAATCCCGGCATCTTTCCACGATGTTATGTGGGTTGTAAGGTCAAGGTTTCTGAATGCCCTTTTTAATAACAAGTTTATTTGATATTTCCTTATTCTTATTCACAGATAGCGGCGGAGCAGGTGCCGGCAGCGCTTGGCTGGTGTTGGGCGCTGGTGGCACGTTGCTGGCCGTTATGGTAGCTGTTGCAGCGGTGTGCTGCTACTGCCGCCGGCGCGCAGCAGCACAACGCACACATTTACAATGTGAGTGGACACTTTCTCTTCTTCTTTAGCTGCGAACATGAGCTGCTTGCTTTTTATCTGTCCTTTTCTTGAAAAGGGACAAGGATCTAGTGCCCTAAAACCATCGTCAACTTGCAATGGTAACTTTATGAGCTAATTTACTGATCTAAGCGTGCAATTATATGCTTCCACCAATATGCTTACATCAATAGCGTCACATTTTTGTACGTCTACTTCACACAATTAGGAAAAATAATACCTATCTTCCTTCAAGAGATAATGAGAAGTCAGTTGATTAATAAGTATAGTACGTGCCAAGTTTTTAAAAACCACAAATTAATGTTCCAGTGCAACAAATGGCGAGCAGCAACGGCGCCAGCGGCAGCAAGCCGGCGGCTGTCTCGCCGGGCAGCGCCACTCGGCTGCCGGGAAACTGGGCGCTCCCTGCGGGCCCGCGCGGGTACAGTGCGGCGCGCCCGGGCCGCCTCCGGGCGCGGGCGCAGCGCTGAGCGCCGCCCCGCACAAGGACGAGTGGTTCGTCTGAGGCGGCCCGACGGGCCCGCAGGGCGGGGGCGCCGTACCGGCCCCCAACGGGTTCCGAGCTCAGGGACCGAGGCTGAAATCCGACAGGTGTTTGTAGTTCACATATCTCTATCATATCAGTTTGTTTTAAACTCGCTGTCCGAGCTCTCCTTAATTCAATCTACGAACTAAACTCTTATTGAAAAATATCTGTGCACTCATTGGTTGATTGAATTCGCGCGTACTGTTACTATTTCAATGTCGCGCGTCGACCAATGAGCGTCGCGTATTTTGTTATAGAAGAGTTTGATTCCTAGAATGAGTCCGAGAGTTGGGATGGCCTGTCTGGTTGCGGGCTGCCTGGGTCCCTTGGAGCCCGCGGCGGGCGGGGCCCGTCGGTCGGGCCCGGCCCGCCGGTCATCTATCCGAAATATCTATGTATGTACTACCTGATTTAGCGAGGAATTTTTTTAGGTGAATTTTTACTCGTTTAGTGGAGGCGCGCCGCGTCGCACGCGTTTCGTGGGTGTCCAATTTTTGGTGTTACGATAAACGCAATGTAAATTTATCGATATGACATTAAACATTTTTGGCTTATTGTTCGTATGTTATTGAGTTATTATTTTGAACTCACCTCCTACACCTTGATCCTTTCTAACCCAACTACTCATGCTGGTGAAAAATAAAGCTGGGAATGAAGAAATACTAGAAGATGGCTCTGATTGAAAAAGAGATATGTGAAAAAAAAAAAATAGTCAGAAATATTTTATTACGCAGGAGAATTATTTTTCTGCGCTATCCTAATATTATAAATGCGAAAGTAAGTTTGTTTGTTTGTTACCTCTTCACGCTTTATCTACTGAACCAATTTTCCTGAAATTTCGTACACACAAAGTTTGAAGTATTGAGATGGACATAGGGTACCTTTCATCTCGGGAAAAAGCGCTGTTCGGGGAAAACGCCGCAGGCAAAAGCTAGTTCCAAAATATTTCTGACTATATAATTGCGAAAAAGTTCAAATTATTTCTACTTCTTCATACATAGATTTTGGAAAACCTCTCGAAGACTGACACATTTAGCTTAAATATTGCTACCTAGTAAAACATCAATTCTAGATTTTAACTAATATCTATCAACCTCTGTAGAAAACGTGAGGGTAATCTCTATGTAGAAGTTGATAAACTAAAATTAGGAACTTACATAATTTGTAAAGGATAAATAAATTATGTAAAAGTATATTCTTTTTTTTTATATGACACCAGCTTTCGCCCGCGGCTTCGCCCGCGTGAATTTCTCACGGGAACAGTGTTTTTTCCCGGGATGAAAGGTACCCTATGTCCTTCTCCGTACTTCTAGCTATGTGTATGCGAATTCAGGAAGATTGGTTCAGTAGATAAAGCGTGAAGGGGTAACAATTGTAACAAACAAACAAACTCACTTTCGCATAGTTAGGATATATAGTTAGGTAGGATAGTTAGAATAGGGCGGCAAACGAGCAAGCGGGTCACCGCTGCCCATGGACTACTGCAACACCAGGGGTATCACAAGAGTGTTGCCGGACATTCTATCTTCACCATAAAAACATAGGCATTTTTATTAGACTCTATACCAGAGAGACAAAGCAACATGTCACGGGTAACCGTAGAATTAATAGATACAAAGTATGTACCCATTACTTCCATGCGAGTAACTAAATCCCCAACCATAGGTATATTGAGAATGCGAATTCTACGCGCGACGACGAACTAACTATGATTAATTTATATCACGCAAAAACTACTGGACCTAATTTCATGCGGTTTTTACTATTGTATTGTTGAAGATCTAACTTAAAACGTAGGTTTCATCTTGAGATATTAACAATTGTAAATTACGCACAGACGAAGTCCGCGGTCACAAGCTGGTCCCAAATATATTCACAACCAAATATATCATACTGCCAAAGGGTCTTTCATTACAAAACACTTCCCTCAAGGGCGCACACATCATCAAAGGATTGACGGATTTCAGATAAACATATAATTGAAGGTACAACCCATTGGACCTTTGACAAGGGAGGGCTCTGGTTTAATTATGGGCAAAGGTCGATATTCACTGAAAGTTGTGTGAAGGGCCAGATTTGTAGTTTCTTTGGTTTAAGGTTACCACATGCTGAATTTGGAATAGGATATTATAATACACTAGCGTTTGACCGCTTTATCCTCGCGTAATGTATTGTTGGGGCGTATCAAGATGAAATACCTACTTAGGTTTCATAAACTTGCCGGCTAGTTTTTTTTCACGACTGACCAAAAAAGGACTATGAGGGAATATGTTTTCAGGGTTCATGTATGTATGTATATGAGTATTTTAATATTGTAGTTTATAGCTATGAGTTCTGAGAATTATAATTCTCAGAACGATCGCTGCAGAGAGCAAACGCCGAAAACCGAAAAAAGTAATTATACATTATACATTGGCTTAGCTTTAAAACATTTCTTAACATTATTTTTTACCATGTAAAAATAGGTAAGTAAACATTATGTACGCTCAAAAATAATAATAAAAATATTATGCTTGTAATCAAGTGAAGTTACTTAAATAACTTTAGGCGCCAGGGCTGCTGTCTGAAAAGGAGATCTAAATTTCTTTATATTTTTTTCAACACACTTGCTCGTAAAGTGCGTCTTATTACATCGAATTTAGGCCCATAATGTCATATATTACGAAGGTATTACGAATTACGAAGATGTTTGGTAATTAAAATAACCTAACTTTTCTGCAATCTAACGCGCGTTATCAATCCCACAAAGCATTTAATTTAGCTGCATAATACATTAAGATCAAATAAGAAAAATAACAACAGTTTTTAAATAAGCAAAGATAATAATTTATAGGTACAGCCAAGTACTTATTAACCAAGTATTTGGCAATATATAACTATAACCATCCACAGCGCGCGCGAATAAAAAACAAATCTAACTATATATTATTAAGTTGTATTTGTTAGGTACATTTTCCGATTTTCGCCGTGTTAGCATATTACATATATATTAAAATGTCGACTAGTATGGAAAAATATGTATCTTTAGCTCTACCTGAAATAATTAACGAGGCGCGTAATGCAAGTAATAATTTATTGCCTCCAAAATCAAAACATAAGTATTTGGCGGCATACGAATGTTTTATAAAGTGGAGAAATGACAAAAGGGCGCAATCATTTTCCGATAATTAGATGTTAGGACCACATGATTATTTTTTACTCGCAAGTGTGTTGAAAAACGTCTCGTATGTTGCCAACTTTGCCACTTTGCACACTTGTTTCATAATGTACTATTACACAAGTCCTTATCTACACAAACTCATCGTGCTATCGTTCAAATGAAATTCTAAGAATTATTCTAAGAATTACTTGTTTTGTATAAAGAATACGAGGTTATGTTTCGTAAAAAAATATATCTCTCAGCCGAAAGACGTCCACTGCTGGACAAAGGCCTCCCCCAAGGATTTCCACAACGACCGGTCCTGCGCTGCCCGCATCCATGCGCATCCCGCGACCTTCACCAGGTCGTCGGTCCACCGAGTGGGAGGCCTGCCAACACTACGTTTTCCGGTTCGTGGTCGCCACTCGAGAACTTTTTTGCCCCAACGGCTATCTGTTCTACGAGCTATGTGCCCCGCCCACTGCCACTTAAGTTTTCACGATTCTGCGGGCTATGTCGGTTACTTTAGTTTTCCTACGGATCTCCTCATTTCTGATTCGATCACGCAGGGAAACTCCGAGCATAGCGCGCTCCATCGCCCTTTGGGTGACCTTGAGCCTTCTTATGAGGCCCATAGTAAGCGACCACGTCTCTGAAAAAAATATATATTCTATATAAATTGTTAAATGTTGAGGTATAATAGTTTCAATTCTTTATTTATAACGGGCTTCCCCTAAACTGACGCTTCTAAAAATTTCCTCAAATTTTTTTGAGCGCCATCTCGTGTCGAGTAGCTATACTAAAACAACTAACATCCGTTCCCATTTCCGATGCTCTAATGGCGAGAAGAGCTTTAGAGCTTTTACACACGATCTACTCTACTTAAAATTGTAAAAAAATATACAAAGTTAACAAAACATAAGTTTTTCTTTTTACCCGAACTTCTCGAATTTATCGCAACAAAAATCAAATCAAATTAATCTTGAAGCTAAGCTGTTAGAAAATGAACATGAGCTTTTGTTTATTTTGCGGTTGCGTGTAAGCTCGGGCTAGTGACCGCCGCCGTCGAACCGGCTTTTGAGCTTTCGTCCGTCAGTTGGTTTCTGAGCTTTGCTTGCAGGGAACGTCGCGCAAGGCCGCGAGTTCTACGATCGTTGTTCGGAACGCGATTTAAAAAAATATTCAGAATGTCGGTGAAAAAAAATAAAATGTCATAATTTTATTTTACGAACGTGGCATACGGCGACTGACGATCTAATTTCAAAATTTAAAAAAGAAAATTTTCATCATTTCGTTTTCCCGCGTTTTGTTGTTTTAGTTTTCTGTTGATATTATTTTGGATTCGGTTTGGATTTTGGTGTTGTGTTGCAAAGTGATGGTGTAAAATGTGGTGGCGGTGGTGGGTGCTGGTGGTGCTGGCGACTTCTGTCGCGGGCAAGGGCAAGAAGCATCGCCATCAGAAACCTGGTGAGTTAAAAGTTAACCTAAATAAGTATTCTATTGTTTATTTCAGAAATCAGAAATTCTATAATGAAACTTGGCCTTCAAAGAAGGCTCTTTTTCAAGTCGAAAACTAATTTATATAATCATAGTGTGTTATGTGAATTTATGTCTCAAATTTGTATAGCCATTATTTACGTAATTACCTTCCTACTAAGTTGTATTATTTGGGTCTTAGGAAATATACAGGCACTTTTTAGTAAATACCGAAGTAAGTACAAGTATTTAATTTGGTAGGTAGTTATAATAAGTCGGTATTTAGAGATGATCGATTTGTACTTCTCGACTGTTTCGCAAGAAAACATGGATTCGATTTTTTTACCTGCTCGATCTATGGCCTTGAAGTTAATAATGTACAAAATTGTGAACTAAAAAAAACTACCTGCATACATACATATTATCACACCTTTTTCCCGTGGCAGGCAGAGACTAGCGATTTCCACCTGCTACGATCCTTACAGGTCTCTCTTGCTTCCTCTACACTCATCACTCTCTTCATGCATGCTCCCACCTACCACCTACTAATAATTTACTTATTTCTTAGCTGTGACCTGTATCACCCAATAGCTGCTGCATTTTAAAATAGGTGGTTCTTGTGCTTCGGACGACTTACTCAAACTATGCGCTTCAATCTTCCGGTAGCTATCTGGGGTCGTTTTGTCATCAGTCATTATAAAAATTCCGTAACCACGGTGTATGGGTTAATTGACTTTGAAACCCACTCGGCTAGAGATCTCGTCCTGAGTGTACCAGCTGCACGCTGAAAGACCTACCACAGTCAACGCTATATCAGTGGCGTCATATTGGTCCTCACAAATTTAACTCACGGAATCGACACATTATAAAGGAGACTCGATTAGAAAGAAACACATTGTCAAATCAAATTCAAAGTACCACAGTATAAAAAGAGTAATAAGACTGTGGTAACACTCTAAACCAAGCAACCGCAAGCGCATAATAGACCTGGTGAGACTTCCGCCATTAACAGCCCATAACTAGAGAATAAGTAAGAAGCAACGTGTTGTTGTTGTTGGGTGCTGGTCCTCATTCCTACTCGATCCCGGAACTTGGATAGGTATGGTAAATATTGACGATCTGGCCTTATGCGGTGATAGATGCTCCTTTACTGTACCTTCAAACACCGCTGGATTACCACATTCTGAGAAATAAATGACCTCATCCTTTCCTCAAGTTCTAAAACATTTTAAATACTTGAAGTTTCTTGTCCCAATAAACAGCAGTGCCGTAGTAGCGAGATTACGGAAGCGATTCGATCGCAATAGGTCATCACAATTCATCGCTTTAAGGATGGTCTCCTGATTCATAGCGATGAAACTAAGTATCCCAGTCCCCGGAGTAGTCAATATTTTCATTCATAGTAGTAACCCGCAGCTTTGCTTCCACAGAAATTTCGATAGCCTTTCTTATGAATGTGATTATCATAATCAGAATATTTATTTTTTCAAATCAGACCTTTGTTAGTTGTTCTAGAGATTAGCGCGCTCAAACTTAAACTCTTCAGCACAATAAGTAAGTTTTGTCTATGCTGTGGGTGTTTTTATTCAATCCTCGTACAGCAGCAGTAAATAGAGTAGCAGTAAAGTCCGTTAACACCCATAACAGGGAAGTAGCGAGGTGTCGGGTGGCTGGTCCGCATTCCTGCTCGTTCCCGGAACAGGGATATGGTAAACATTGACGAGTTGACGAGCTGGACTTAAGCAGTGAAGGATCGCGTCGATCTAGCCGATGAATATTAGCTAGAGTCTGAAATGGAGGAAGCAAATGGTAAACAAATAAAATTGCCAAAAAATATGTGAAGATACTTAGAAGATAAAAATTATCTTCTAAGTATCTTCACATATTTTTTATGTGAAGATTTTTATGCCATAACTATCCTGCTTCTAAGAACCATCACGATCTGAAACATGACTCCAATAACTCGTAATCTGGCCGACTGCGAGGCATTACCATCAATATGTCGTGGACAGAGTCCAGTCTGAGTAAACGTCGGTTTAAGTCCCATTTACATTGGGCTGTGACGACGACGAGACGTTTCAAAAAGTCCAGTTAATCGTGGTTTGGTACCACAGATAACTTTCGGACACCGATGTTATTTATTGATCGGGTTAAGAGCAGAAACTGTTAGGAGATATGCAGTCTTCAATTCACTCCGTCGCCCTATGACCTTTACTTTCGACGCATATTTAAAAAGTCAACAACAGCTTGGATTAAAGAAAAAATGTTATACTAATAATTAGCTTTTAGTTGCATGACCATATTTGAAAATCAAGTATTTTCAAAACAAGAGTTTTCTTAGAATGTTCTTATTTATGCCCCTTTCCTTTAAATCTTTAATTGAGAAATTCAGGTTCTTTGGGGCCTGCATAAAAGCATATGGGATTTATTGGTTTTAGTAAATACTAGCTTTCGCCCGCGGCTTCGCTCGCGTGAATTTCCCACGGGAACAGTGCTTTTTCCCGGGATGAAAGGTACCCTATGTCCTTCTCCGTATTTCCAGCTATGTGTATGCGAAATTTTAGGAAGATTGGTTCAGTAGATAAACGTGAAGAGGTAACAAACAAACAAACTCACTTTCGCATTTATAATATTAGTTAGGATGTATATGAATCTCATTCAATCATTAGTTTTTTTTTATGTTTGCTTCTTTTTATGCTTTCCTAATCCTTGTTGAGCTTTTAGCTCTTTAATTTGACAGACAATGTCTGGGTGAATACTGGGGCATATAATAAGACTGGGGCGCAGTACGGCTGGGAGTCTTCTATATTAGATGCTTCGTCAATCATCATCAATCTCGAGCCCAGATCGCGCCCACCTCCAAACACCTCGTCATTAACTGTCTAGTTTACCGCGCGGTTAAATTTAACCCTGAGGGGTGACTTTGTTTACAAGATGGCTGCTGAAAACGATGAGCCAGCCTCTGAACTTGAGTGAGACACCAGAAATACTTACTTTCATTTATTTCTTTAGAAAGCCAGAAGAGGAATATGTTAATGACTCACTGAAAAGCTTTCGATATTTTAACGCGTTGTCTGTCAAGCTATGAATAAGTTACTGCACTGTTAACTAAAGTCGTTACAAATATTTATTTAAATAATTTAGGTGCACCCGGCCTCAAATAAAATCTGAAACGAAGTGACACTTAGACCAGTTTAGTAGTATATATTCTGTGTCTAAAATTAGGGCATAGCAAAAAGCTAATTTGGGTTATTCCCGTCTGATCCTCGAAACTGGTCCACTAGCACTAAAAGTTTTATGTCTGTATATTTCTTCCGAATTGAGAAAGCTTATATCTACTGCTTTCATGGCGATCATGTTAACGTAAATAAACAACGACACGCGCGATGTGCTTGCGCCGATGCGACGACCGAGCTCGTTATTTATAGAGCGGGAAGATAAAAACGTCGATAGTGGAAGTATAAATGATTGATTACGCTATTAGTTCATTATATTGTTAACCGATCTCGGTAAGTGAGGAGAATTAAGTTTTTAGTTGGCCACACAGATTTTCATGGACAGACCGGATGGAAGGTCCCACGCCTTACTATGAAGTAGCAATGTCTGTACTTGTTTTATAAAAGATGGGTTTGCTTTTGACCACAATCTAGCCTGAGGACAGAGATGGTAGCAGCCTTTTCACTTTGGTTTTAAAGAGAGTCAGGTACAGGAGAGAGAGTCAGGTACCTACTTGGTGGTTTGAACTCCAGAGTAAAGTTTTCCAATACATTCATCATCTGATGACCGAGTACCTTACCTATACCAATGGAGTAACTCGAACCTCAGCGCGAGGTGTATTCCGTGTAAATGAAAAAAAAACAAGCAGTCCTTTGAAATATTAATACGAATTGGGACACATAATCAAGTAAATTATAAGGAAAACAGTCTAGAATTCTTCGCAAACTACTTCACAATTAATTGACTATTCACACCGGGTAAACACTGGCCTCACTTCAAAGCGTGAAGGGGCGGTGGGTCCGAAGGCCTGTGAAACAAAGGGTGGTTCTGCGAACTTCCTACCTGCACAGGTTGAAGAGGTATAATACTTTACCGTGTTTTTTACAGACATTACTCGAGTTCGAAACGAGTATTAGATCTGTTTCACGGACCGGACAATGTTAAGCTACTTCGATTTGACTATATTAGATGCGTCGTTGAATCCAAATTATTAATTCATCAATTTTTGAACAAATTAAGCTATTGACGTAGAAGAAACTATGCTACATCCCGTTTGGTAAATATTGCATTTACATACATGCATACATATTATCACTCCTTTTTCCCGTAGGCAGAGACTAGCGATTTCTACTTGCTTCGATCCTTACAGATCTCTCTTGATAGGCTTAAAAATACTAATAAATCGTCACATTCTTGTTTTTTAGTTAGTTGACGTCATAAAATTACTTAAAGCTAAGGTTACAACCATAACATAACCCTCATTAACTAGTATCTACCCGAATCTATAAAGCTGAAGAGTGTTTGTTTGAACGCGCTAATCTCCGGAACTTCCTGTTCGATTTGAATTTTTTTTCTGTCTATGATAGTCACATGTATGAGAAAGGCTATATAGGTTGAAAATTTGGTGAAAATTTCATCATGACATCGACATTACCAGCCAGGAACAAAATATGTCTCACTGAAAAACTTCCTGTTCCATTATGCATATGCAACTTACAGGTAACAACTTGCGCAACATCCAACTTCCAAAGATCCGGTTATGTTTATCCACCTTGTTCAAAGCTGCTCTGTTTTAAATACCGTTAACATGATCACAATCGTTATGGCTCGTGCGCAAACCAGGCATGATGCACCTGACACAGTTGTCAACTTTTGATGCTTTAATATACAGCCCGGTGTAAGATCATTGTTACGATATTAAATACGTTGTTTTTAATCCTAGACGCAAATGCGAGGTGTGTTAATTTTAACAAATGTATGATCTATACATAGGTAATAAAACAGTAAAAATATTTTGTCTGTACATTTAGTATTTTTGACTGAAATGGATAGAGGGACACTTAAAAGGAATAATATAAAGCAAAAAAACTTTTTTGGAATTTTTTGTCTGTCTGTCTTTTTGTCTGAACGTCAACGTTCTGACAGACAGACGTCTGTATGTATGATCACGCTAATCTCCGAAAGTATTGAACCGATTTGAATGAAACTTTTTTTGTTGTACATATAGCTATTAAGCCTGGGCAACATTTTTGAAAACTGGAAAACCTGATGAAGAACCAAAACAGAACAGTTAAACTATAAGAAATATGGAAATGGTGCCTTAACAAATGTCGTTTAACCTAATGAGCATTTTCTGCTGACGTATAAAAATTTAAGATTTGGAACATCTGATGAAGAATTGCAAGAGACCAGCTACACTATAACATATATGGAAATGGCGCCTTATTAAAAGTCCTTCAACCTGATGAGCATTTTCTGCTGACGTATTAAAATTGAAGATCTGGAACATCTGATGAAAAGCTCCAAGAGACCAGCTACACTATAACATATATGGAAATGGCGCCTTAGCAAAACTTGATTAATCTGATGAACATTTTCTGTAGACGTATAAAAATCGAAAATCCGAAACATCTGAAACAGTTTGGAACACAAAAAGATTTTCCATCTAAGCAAAACTCACGCGGGCGAAGCCGCGGGCGACAGCTAGTTTAATATATGCCATACTTTTAGTTTCCATTTATCCCGAAAGTTACTGGTAGAGAATGCTATTAGCGTTAAGTTCGCCAGATGTATTGTTTTGGTTTAATAAAGTTTTAAAAAAAAATATTGTGATTGTCTATGCATTGTAAATGCAATGGTTGAAATGAATCAAATGTCTTTTATTTATTTTAAATGATTTTATGTTTGATAAAAATAGTTTGAGAACTCTTTTTTTATTTGGTTTGCAAACTGGCTGTTCACACGTTTCTAGATTATATCGGAGAATGTTAGAGTTATTATCGCCTTTTGCAACTAACTATTCAAAAGCAATTTTATATAGCTTGTCAGTCATAAAATATAATAGCATTATGTAAAACAATCTATTTTATTACACTTTAGACCACCAGCATAGTTTCTTTGTGTGATACATAAAAGTGTATGTTCTACGTAATATTACCTCCACGGATATTTACAGGAATTGTTGTGTGATGAATTTATTAGATTATGGTTATATGACGACAAAGGTAGCAATGGCAATTGGGCATCACAAGTTTAAAGTTTTTTTTATTGCTTAATATGGAATACGGTATCACATTGACGACAATAATTAAAAAGGTTACCACTGCCGCGAAGTTTGTGTATTTTTTTTTTAGGCGAAGTCAAATGGAGAGCGGTGCTACCACAGAACATATAAAAGAGGTTAGAATGGCTATAATGCGCCGTTTCTATGAGAACCAGTGTCGCCTAATCCGCCCCACCTTTCACCGTTACCACACATTTGCAATTTCCAATCTAGCCAATCATAGCGCCACGTCATCACGAAATTTCAAAACTGAACCAATCACACGCAAGCACGCAATCGGTGTACAATTAGTGTCTTTGTGTTTGTAAACTACGCTAGTGCTTGACTAAACTTTAAATGACTTAATTATCGATATTGAATTTTGTTATTAAACAATAACATAATTCAAACAACAATACTGTTACATACAAAAGTGATATAGTAAAATGGAAAATAAAACAAAGTACATTTCTTACAATCTTATATTTATTGACCTTGGAACAAGATATATTTATTAAGAAGTTGTCGCTTGGTTTGAATTTTGCACGTATACCAAACAGCTCAATCGGTTAAAATAACTGGTTTTTATAATTCAGTTGCAAAGATTCAACCCGGACAAACATACATACATACATATATTGCAAGTTAAATAAAAGCTTGTTATAATAATAATTATTCGCATTACTTAATTTAGTCTTTCCACATTAACATTAATTTATAACATTTATAAATATATGACTTTGAAAGACGATATCGATAAATATCGTCTCTCACTACGCCCAGTACTAAAGCTAATGCCACGTTGTTGCCGCGCACTCCACTACGCGGTACGTTTGACGTTGCAAAAATAACGAACGCATGCAGACAGCAATGTATATTTTTTGGAGAAAAAATATATTTTAATGACCTTTTGAAAGATTTTGACTAAAATATCGTATTTACTAGAGGTTTTTTTACTTACCGATGATAAGAAACGCATCCTTTGTTTATATTAAGCTCTTGGCTTCTCGCTCGACAAGTAATTACCGCACATGAAGGCATTTTCGTACAATTTTGTAGCAGCGCTTCGCAATACTTACTCCGCTAGAGTTCGCGAGCGACTAAACGGCGCGGTCACGTGTT
Organism: Ephestia elutella; assembly: GCA_018467065.1. NCBI lineage: Eukaryota > Metazoa > Arthropoda > Insecta > Lepidoptera > Pyralidae > Ephestia > Ephestia elutella. The sequence goes on along the minus strand of CM031567.1, from coordinate 19,315,110 downwards.
TTTGTAAAGATACGAGCGGTCGCTCGCATGCTTGGCGCGCCGGCCCCGCCCACAACTCCTTTCTAACCTCTTTTATATGTTCTGTGGGTGCTACAAATTAAACTAGCATTTTCATTCATTACAATATTCGTATGTTTTAGATATCTATTTAGAAAATACTTACTTATTTTAATAGCAATTGAACGAAAAACTAAATAAACATTTGGGATGAAATATTTTATTTGAACGAATAAATTACAGACGATATTGAATAAGAACCATTTTGACTATTCAACCATTTGGTACTTGGACTACATAATCTAACTAAGACTAAGTAGTACTTATATTAATTCTGTGCTAAGACTAAGAATATGCTCCTTCCAGCGATCTCATTAATGGAAATGTCACAGCGGTTAATGAAGTGAAACGTTATGGGCACAGACAGCCAGGAAACCCAAATCTGCGGCTAATATTATAGTGTCACCTAGTGCTCGGATTTCGTTTATTTCTGATCTTCTACAGTCCTATATCTCGATGTTGAAGAAAAAAGCAGCAGCATCCACCATTTAGGCTACCGCAGAAATCTGAATAATATGGCTTATATTTTGTACTACTGTGCTACTGATATTAGAATTTGCCCATTGTCCACAAATGAAGGCCAACTACTTATTATATTATAACGGAATTTTCTTATTTGTAGTTAAAGCCAAACTTGGCCTTCAAAGAAGGCTCTTTTTCTCGTCGAAAACTAATTATTTAATCACAATAAAGCCACAAACTACAAACTACTAGCATTTCGGAACGACCACTGCTGAGAAGAAATGCTGAAAGAAACTCATGAAAAAGGTCGCCTAGAACAATGTCGCATTGTCTGCTATTTCTGACATAAATTAAATAAATCTACAATACTGGTAACTTCTCTGTCTATATAAGTAAGTAACTCTTTAGTGCACGATGAATATAAATAGGAGTATATAGACTATACTAGCTGTCGCCCGCGGCTTCGCCCGCGTGAGTTTCGCTTAGATGAAAAATCTCTCTTGGAGCTTTTCATCAGATGTTCCAGATCTTCAATTTTTATACATCAGCAGAAAATGCTCATCAGGTTGAACGACTTTTAATAAGGCGCCATTTCCATATATGTTATAGTGTAGCTGGTCTCTTGCAGTTCTTCATCAGATGTTCCAGATATTAAATTTTTATACGTCATCAGAAAATGCTTATCAGGTTGAACGACTTTTGTTAAGGCACCATTTCCATATTTCTTATAGTTTAGCTGTTCTGTTAAGGTTCTTCATCAGGTGTTCCAGTTTTCAAAATAAATTATAGCCTATATGTTGCCCAGGCTTGATAGCTATACAACAAAAAAAGTTTCATTCAAATCCGTCCAGTAGTTTTTGCGTGAAACGCGTACATACATACAGACAGACAGACAGACAGACAGACAGACAAGAAATTCCAAAAATTTTTTTTTGTTTTCTATTATTCTTTTTAAGTGTCCCTCTATCCATTTTAGTCAAAAATACTAAATGTACAGACAAAATATTTTTACTGTTTTATTATATGTATAGATAAGACCTACTACATCTTGATATTTTTTTCGTTAATTTATTCATTTCTATTCGTCTATCATCTAGTATAAGTATGGAATATTGAAGAACAGTTAATAGTTTTAACAGGTATTTACTTTAAAGATAAAAATTGCTGCCTCTCTGGCTTTTTAATTTTAAAAGTTTTTCCTTCTATTACCTCTTACGTCAGCACTATTACGCGCGGGGTATATTTTTTCTTTGGCGCGGGTCATTCGATCTTACCACTTGACAAGCACAAATTCCTGACTTTCTGATCATGAGTCATGCTAACTATTTTTACGTTTGTATGCTTTACTTTACTCAATGAAGCAGATGTAGGGACAAAACCAAATATAGCACACCTACGAGACTGGGGATAGCGAGAGGGGAGGCACACGACACTAATATAGACCTGACATCAGCCTAAACATCTAAAACCAATCGCACCACAAGGAAATACCTACTCTAAAAAGCTAGACATAGAGTTTTATTTTTAACTGCAAACGAATAGGTGATTCCGCCTTATGACTGGACCATGAGGTGTTGAGTCACCGGTCACTTACCCTCGCAAAGTTAAATAAGTTTTCAGATAAATCTTTATGGATGTTGCGTTGAGGTGGTCAGTGATAGTACTAAATAATACGAGTGTAGACCACCGACGAATATGAATATCCTTTAGTTCAGCTTTAGATTCGTAACTTCCTAATATATTAAAAACGTTAGTTTCTATCAGGAATATACCTAGTTGAAAATCGTATCAATAAATTGAAGGTATTTATGTCCGATCTACGTAAAACCTAAAAAAGGATGAAAATTAATTTGCTTTAAACAGTCCTCATTTTATTTTTCTGAACACATTCTGAATGATAGGCGATATCAAAGTCACTTGTCTCTTAAATAACATAGTACTCATAATCATAATATAATATTTGACATCACAGGTCATCGATGACTTTACAATTATTCATTCTGTATCGAAGTCCTTAACCTTGGAAGATATTGTTAGCAACAATTATGATTAAGTTTTTATTTAGGACTTCATTGATCAATTGTTGTCGGAAAAGTCCATGCCTGGACTTTTAATGTAATCAGAAGTCACTTATATTTATATGACTTTACTTACGCACTTTTTAATTTTACTATTATACCCAGACTTTGACTTGGGTTATAAACATTTTTTTAAATGTGATCATGATCAAGAAATAATCTGTTTAAAAACTTTCTTCCGTATTTCTTGACCAGACAATTCGTCTCGTGCATTGTCCAATCTAAAAATACCAGCATTTAAAACCAGGACAGTGATTCACTGTCACCGAGCGGTCGCGGGGCTAAGATTAGACTGTCTTCGAGTTGTAAAATTGATGGGCCAATCGGCGTGTTTGGGTGTCACGCTTTTGATGTTGCATTAGTTGTTTTATTTAGGAGGTTATTAACATTTGTTGTATGATTCTAATTGTTTCTTACAATATTTTATGAGGTCAGGTTGGACCTGTGTGATCACATCTTCAGGATATTGTGGGTATCACTGTAACTGGGTGAATATAACTTTTATGGTGATGAACCCACAGTAATTTTTATGATTTAAAACCGAGTATTTAAATATGTTACGAGCGCAAAGAGCTGTTCTCAAAGTAATAACACGAATATCGATAAACTACCACTCATCTTCATAATAACAACGGAGTGTTTCAAAGCATTCATTTGTACCTTTTGTCAGAGGCAATTATTGAACAACAAACGGGAGCCGAGCGCTCCAAATTTCCCGTCACCCTCGAGAAGAAATGCCGCGCATTCGAGGACTCCGGCTCCCGAACCGGTCTCCCAATTACTGTCCGGTCCACGCTAATTGGCTCTACCGACCTCTATACATGATCCCTGGAATTGTAATGTAAGGCTATTTTAGTATGGTATGCCCCATTCTATCATACTAACTGACGTTGTTGTATCGCATCTCGTAATTTATTTATACTTGTATCGTTGTAAAAACTGTCTGACGTTTTGTCTAGTCTATCGAGAGAAATCATTTTGAGGTTTTGATGTAGTAGGTGCTTGAACAAATTAGACTTTTCTACTAACGGTTTCGGACTAAAAACCGAAACCAGTTTCTTGTAATTAAACCCTCTTACAAAATCTTTACAGACTTAATTGGTCTTAAATTCAATGTATCTTAAGAACGATAATATGATCGTGCATTTAGATAAATATAAGATTTTACTTATGCCTATCAATAGAGAGCTAGACTATCCTTATGACGATATCCATACTATATTCATAGATGTATTACTACGACTATTGATTGAGTGAACCCTATGCAGCAATTTTACAGAAACGGTTTATCTTAAAGGAAAAGCGCACGTGACCCAGTTGCCCAAAAGAGGCTTATTTCGTAATAGTTGGTTCCCACGAGATGGTCATCACTGCACAAACACTCCACTGGCATACCAGAGCTTGTAGTCCTAACCCTGCCGCAAGAGACGACCTGAGGCGATTCCAATTTCCTTTATTTATTTTTCTTTAAAAGCATTTTAATAAATACATTTAAATTTGAGCAAAGGTGTACCTCAAGGCTCTGTTATCGGTCCATTATTTAATGATGGTGGTAATAATAAGTAATTATCAATGTTAAAGGTAGTGTTTGTTCTCATCATAAAAATAGCCGATGCGATTCTTACTGACCCTTCATAAATGTGGATAGAATCAAAAACAATAAAAGAAAGCTGCGATAAGAAATCCTTAAAATATAAACTAAGCGGAGTAGAAAAATCGCTGTATCTTGTAACCTACACCGAGATCCAGTTCAAAACCAGCCACAGTGTGTTGGACAAATAAAAATTAGCTGCAGTTGGTGACTGCACCGACACCGCTTGGCTCTTTTAATTTATTCAATGCGTGTGGTCATCCAGAACTGTATAAAATTTGGTTGGTTTTCGTTTAATCTGACAGTTTTCGATTTACTTTGAAATTTCTTCAAAAGTTAATTGAAAATATTCCTTCCTTTCCACATTCTTCACACATTCTTCAGTATTTAGAGATAATAAGCATCAAATTGACTTTCTTGTCGCATAATTTCCTTTCCATTTTCTGTCGTACACAACTAAATGGTTCTTTATTTATTTTCAAAAATACAGACCCTAATCTTTCTCTATTTTGACGTTTTTGCATTGTGGCTATTTTACGGCTATCTTAAATTCAATGTTTTTACCATTCTCTGAATCATTACGTCCTTAAGCATATTATTCCTCAGGCCCTCAAATCAGTTTTCTATGGTTTCATTGAAATCGTAGCCATTCTGGTGCAACTAATCCTTCCTAATCCACTTATAATGCCGTTAGCCTTTAAAATGAAATTATGGACGTAGATTGAATAGCTGAACATTGTGAAGGTTTCTATGAGCGAACAAAGTGCTAAGTATTATTTAGTATCATGAAAGGACTATTTGAATGACGCTGCTAATGTTACAGCTACTCTGTCGTTTTGAATGTTTCATTACGTATCTATTATATTCCTTGATTTATCGATTGATGATTGCAAAGGTATCTCACTTATTGCACAAACATTTTGAAATTGGCAGTCTCCTTATCATTAAATTTTGTTAGTAGTTTTTGACTATGTCTTCGCCCACATAAGTGTCGTTAAATATTTTGCAATAAAAGTTAAATACGTGATACGTCACTAACTATAGCGTATCTTCCGAGATTTACATGCTGTTACCCAAGCCGACCATTGTCTTTATTACACCAATTAACCAGTAAGTTGACGGGTTAACGACGCACAAAAAATGTATCCTCTTCATTAGATGCGGCCAAGGAGCTTCGAAACGAAGCATAGTTTCAGTTGATGTTTGGTATTGTAAAATAGGTAGGTACTATAGGTAGGTTTATGTAAAACTAAGGTACTTAGATTAATTATCAATCAATTTCAGAATTTTGCTCTTGTCGGTTAAGTAATTTCCATTTCTGCATGTCTTCTGCCATCGATTTTACTTCACTAAGGCACGATCTCTGCCTTTTCTTTTATTTCATCTATAAATGGCTAATAATCTTAGCTTTCTTTTCCTCTTCTAGCTTCGACTTTTTCTTCAATCAGATATTAAATAATAAATAAATTCTTTATCAACAAAGATGAGTACAATTTTGATAGGTTAGTAGGTACACGTAATAGCACAAGTTATTGTTAAAAGCTCTGAGCTCCAAACTAGGCAGATGCCTGGATCTTGGAGTCCAGTGTTACGTTTACGTTTAACGTGTTATTTCATAAAGAAGTCCTGTCGAATAAGGTACATCTTTAGATATTTTTGAAATATGCACCTATATAGGTAAAATTAATATCCATACTAATTGACCGAGCGAGCGAAGCGAGCGAAGGTCTCTAAATCGAGTTGGGGGCGAAACACATTGTTTGTATGTATGTATGTATGTATGTATGTTTGTACCGCGATAACTGCCGAACCGATGGTCCGATTTTGATGAAATTTGGTAGGCATGTAGAAAATATCAATAGAATTTTCAAGTTCGTTGGGCATCAAAATCGGTTCAGTAGTTTTTGAAATATTAATAAAAACGTCCGCGATTATCTAGCAAACGAAACCATAGCGTGTTCTAACTTTGGATAACGCCATCTAGATTTTATTTAGGGAACTGAATTATGTTAGAAAAGTCGAAATCAGAGTATATCAATAAAAACGCGAGTAATAATCGCGAGGTCTAAGTTCGCGGCGAACTACTAGTATTATAAATGCGAATGTTTGGATGTGAGTTTGTGAATTTGTGAATTTGTGAGTTTGTGAGGATGTTTGTTACTCAATCACGCAAAATCTACTGGACGGATTTCGATGAAATTTGGTACAGAGGTAGATAATGACCTGGAATAGCACATAGGCTACTTTTTATGCCGGGAAAAAGCACTGTTCCCGTGGGAAATTCACGCGGGCGAAGCCGCGGGCAAAAGCTAGTTAAAAATATATATTTTAAATAAATTTATATTCAACATAACAAGTTAGTATTCTGTCAGCTTTCTCTATTGAATTCTAAGCTCACAGACGTAGCTCATACAAGTCATACAGTGATTAATGTGAATGAAAGCCGGCTTTTTCTAATTTTATGAGTCCAGCGATGTCGTAAATTTTAATGGACGACATTAGTCCGTGATTGCTGTTAATGCTCCTGGGTATTGTGTTTCTAAAATAAAACTTTTTTCCAAAAAAGTGAACCGACTTCCATCATAAAATTAAAAATCATGAAATAACAATAAAGAAAAATGTATTAGCATGCTACCTACTGAATGAGGTGAAGTCGGTGCCAAGTGCAGGACTATGTAATTGTTTAGCTAGGCATTTTGTATGTCTAATGTTAATTTAGATTATTTAATACTAGCTTTGGCCCGCGGCTTCGCCCGCGTGAATTTCTCACGGGAACATTGCTTTTTCCCGGAATAAATGGTACCCTATGTCCTTCTCCGTACTTCTAACTATGTGTATGCAAAATTTCACGAAGATTGGTTCAGTACATGAAGCGTGAAGAGGTAACAAACAAACAAACAAACAAACAAACCAACAAACAAACAAACAAACAAACTCACTTTCGCTTTTATAATATTAGTTAGGATTCAATTTGGCACCGACTTCACCTCATTCTGTAGGTAGCATGCTAATACATTTTTCTTTATTGTTATTTCATGATTTTTAATTTTATGATGGAAGTCGGTTCACTTTTTTGGAAAAAGTTTTATTTTATCATTTTTAGTCACAGACAAATAATAGTAAAATAAATATAAAAAAAATATTTCTGTGTATGTAGTGCTTCTAAATCTTTTCATTTTCTTTAATAAAAACTTAAACTTTTCTTTCACTGGTGGCCGAAAATAAAGAATTAAGAATTCGAAACTTTTTATGTCAATTTGATTTGAAATGTCAGAACATGTCAAATTGTCTATTATTTTTGGCACATAAATAGACCGTGAGCACGCGACGACCAAACCTTCCTTATTTTAAAAATGCTGAATGTTTCTCTGCGTGGTATATACGGGTAAAAAAAATTAGCGACTAGGTATGAAGTTTGGATCTTAGTTGCTTATGTAGGTAATATGGATAGCAAGGATGATTTTTATAGGTATAAAAAGCACCCTTGGGGCCTTACAACTAATATTAAATTCAGCTTTTATAATAAAACAAATATAACTATAATTTAGTAAAGTTACAATGTCTAGCAGTGGTTTATATCTGCACCAATTGCCTGGCAATAGATGGCGTGATTTCTTATATTATTAGAAATAAAATCTTTAAAAAACTTTTTTTTTTATTTATTTATTTAAGCCTTTATTGCTAAACACATACATGTATACACAAATTTTAAACAAAAACCTTTTTTCTCATTAACACAACGGATTTTCCGGTATAGTGTTCAGCGTGTCCTGAGACACATAGGCCTCTTCCAGCTCTTTCCATTCCATCCTATCATTAGCTGTCCTTGTCCAGGTAACTTTTCCTATCTTCCTTATGTCGTCTGCCCACCTTTTTTATTTGTCTCACTCTTCTTCTTTTTCCATCTCGTGGTTGCCATTCTGTTACTATTCTCGTCCATTTCGTCTTGCTATCTCTGGTCATGTGTCCTGTCCAACGCCATTTCAACCTTTTTATCTTTTTAAATATGTCTTCCACCTTGGTTACATCTCTGATTTCTTCTGCGTTTTTGCGGTCTTTCAACGTGACGCCTATCATGCTTCTTTCAATTCCTCTCTGACAAGTTCTCAGTTTCAGGAGATGTTTCTGGGTCAGCGCCCATGTTTGGCATCCATATGTGAGGCATGGCAAGATACACGAGTTGAATACCTTTCTCTTGGCTGTCATTGGGAAATGTTCACTTTTGAGTATTTCCTTGAGAGACCAGAATCTCTTCCAAGCACTTGTCACCCTTCTTTCTATTTCTAATTCGGTCTGGTCTTTAAATGATATTAATTGGCCTAGGTAGGTATAATGTTTTACATATTCGATATTTTCTCCGTCTATTTTTATAGCAATTTCTTCTCTGTTTGACATTACTTTTGTTTTTGTTTTGTTCATGGTAAGACCAACTGCTCTGCTCACTTCTGTCAGTTGTTGTAGCATTTCCTGTAACGAACTAGCGTTGTCTGATATCAAGACGAGGTCATCAGCGAATCTTAAAAAACTTTACTTTAAGGAAATTGAGTTACCACTTTAAATGTTATTGCTACAAATAATCTGCCTAAGTAATCATGATCCAACTTTTTATAGTCGCTAATCGCTATTTCTATGTTGGGAACATACACAGAAAATCTTTAGTTTTAATAAAATAAGGAAGGGCATGCTATCGCGGGCTTTTGCTCTATAATGCAATGTTGGTATTTTTATATTTTGTTAGGTATCTTTAAAATTACCGAACAAATTCTGACGTGGTTAAAATGGGACCAACTTGGGTATATACCATTACGAATAAAAAAACAATTTCGGAAATCAGTCCACTGTAGGCGAAGAAATCGGCGAACATACATAAAAAAAAAACATACATACATCGAAACATATAACCTCCTCCTTTTTTGGGAAGTCGGTTGAAAAGGGTTATTTTTTATTTTTCTAGGTCGACCTCCTAGTTATAAATCCCAGAAAATAGATTAAATGAACGTGATTGAGGCTGTCTAGATTGTATTTATTTAAAACTTTATTGCACATGATAACAAATATAATGTATAATAATCTTAACGCTATATGGCAACAACTACCAGTCAATCATAAGGCTTAAGAGAAGCAAAGTGGTGCGATAAAGTGATTTCGCGTGTATTGCATATCCATCTTTTTTCATTTTTTCTGTTAGTCTTACGTGACATAGTAAATTATAAACGACAAAATGTAGGATTACAGTGTACAAGTTTCAATAAAAAAATATTTTAAGAATTTATAGGGAGAGTCAATTAACAACTACAGCCGATTTGCTTATAATGGACTTAAAATAGTCAATTTATTGTAAATGTGTTTGCCCAAAAATCTGAATAATATTGTTGTTTGACCCAATATTCATTTTCTGGTATTTTTCAAGTTAATTAACATATTGATCGATAAATTCTTTTCCCATCAGACACGATTTAAGTACGTACTTGAACTTCTGAGGGCCATAGCCGTCACATGCCTGTCTGTTCGTCCCGTCTGACCTCCCAAACACTTTGGAAATTGATTTTAACCACGAACAGTCTATCATTCAGTAAGATTTCGTCACAGATCGTAAAACGTCTCGTAAACCCCACAGATCGTTTTGTAACTTAACTGAGCGGTTAAGTTTCAATAACTGTACCATCAGAATTCTGCTTTGATGTGTCAAACCAACATTGGTTATTTCCGAAGAGGAATTTAACTAAGATGTTTGTTGTATAATATGTACCTTAAATAACACTATCATATTGTAGCGTATAGTGTGTACTATTCCTCTGAAGTCAGAATTCGTTGTATTTACGGCATTCCCTCGTATAGCAACGTTCTCCTAACGTTACATATTCGAAAGTAAACTGTTGAATGGGTTTAGATGAAATTTGATTACTGAGTAGAGTAGAACCTAGATACTTACATGGGTCCTTATTATATTGAGTTGCTACGGCTGCCTCGCGGATCCATCAGATCGACACTAGGTCATAATAATATTGAAAGATTTACAGACTGCATGTAAGAAGTTTACTCAGATCATCGGAAATCGCGGACCACCTGTTAAAAAGCTTGTGAAACAAATGTTTTATTTATTTCTAGCATTATTTTTCAGGGCATTTTTATATCTGTAAAACATTTTTGATAGAAAACCAAGTTCTAAGGGTCATCGTTTTGAGACATAAGTTATATTCTAATTGAGGCTGTATTGCCGGATCGTAATTCAATGGCCATGGAATTATCGCCTCGTCGTAACAGGGCTTCATGGAACAGGTTGGAAAAAATATACTGCGCACAGAACTGCCGTGCTCAAGATAAATAAATAATAAATCGTATATTTGTTCTCATCCACAATACAAATATTATTATAGCTAACACAGTACTAAAATTAACTTATTAATTAGGTAACTAAAATTGGTAAATAATAGCAAAAATTTAGTGATTGTGGAGAACTGGTGCCCATGCTAGGTATCCAAGGAACCTGTATTACGGGTCACCAGGACTCACCAAACAGATCATGAATCATTCTTTGAAGTAAAAATACAAACAAAATAACAAACTAATCAATAAATTCAAAAGGATTAACAAAATATGTAAAATAATAATAATATAACTATTATAAAAAATAATGTATATATGTAAGCAGAGTATGTATATATTGTGTAACAAGAGGTGCGGTCTAGGTCGCAGTGAATAATTTAGGTCACAATAATTACAATAAAACAAGTAGGTATTTCAAATAAACCTAAGAACTTAAAAATATTTAAAACTATAAAAATGCGCTGTCAGGCGCCTTCGTAATCTACAGTGTAGATATATCTCTTTTCTGCTATAATTTTGGCGGGACATTCTAAATCAGTCTTGTGATCACTTGGCTTTTTAAAACATAAGCAAGTTGCACATTTTGGCGACTCTGCCTTCTTAGCGCAGTCTTTAACCGATAAAAGGAGATAAAAGGGGGCTTAACATTTTCATAGGATCCCTAGAAGGCTGACAACTTGATTGATCGTTAATGTATATCTACGAACATGTGTGTTGCACAGCCAGTTGGCGAACCTAATAAATAATAAAAAAAATGACTTACTGGTCTATGATTCTGATAATTACAAACATACCATATCCTGCCTCAGTTGTGTCTCAAAAGCCAAAGAAATCGTAATAAGCATAGAGACCTTATAGACATCTTGTCGCTTTTGTACAATCTCTTTGGCTCTTAAGACACAATTAAGACATGACATCTACGTTTGTAATTAGATACGCCGATTTATCGGCCCCCTGTTTGGACGTTTGTTTCAGCTTACATTATTAGACCTTCAAAACGCTCAAATTATGGTCTCATCAATATCATCCACCGGGTGTTTTTATCCAAATTATCGAAACCCCGACCCGTAACAATATTTAACCTGCAATTGACATAAGTCTCATCAGTGTTATCCATCAGGTGTTTTTATTCAAATTATCGAACCACTAGCCCGTAATAATATTTTACCTCAAATTTTCTTACCAAACTTAAATCAACTAAAAAAAGTACGTCTGGTTCCCACGGGATTTAAAACACAAGGTCCTCAAGCAGGAATATCATGGTTTCACATCTGTGCCCTATTTATTCTACGCATTGACGTGTCGAAGCGCAGCATGCAGTTGCATTAGCGAGCCAACGAGCTCATATTGCTTCGACGTTTTCACGTGATTTGTTTACATACGAATATAATGCGCTTGTGAAATGTTTATCGACCAATCGTGATGATATCTAAATGTGGATTTAATGCAATGTGCCTGTCAAAATATCGAATGACTGCACTTGATTGCTCGTTGATGCTGGTAGTTTGTAACTCGATGCGGTGGTGGCCAAGTGGTAGGGCGCCAGCCTGTGGCTGCGAAAGTCCCAGGTTCAAATCCTGCCTGTGTTATGTGAGTTTGTATACCAATTTGACTCATCGACCACCACTTGCTTCCGGTGATGGAAAACATCGTGAGGAAACCTGCACTCTGGTTGATGATTATCAACTAGTATGTGAAATGGAGAATGATGAAAGAGAGCAAATGGCAAACCACTCTATTAACATTACCAAATCGTTGTGTGTGTTTCATTCCATATAATGATCACGGCCCTCAGTCATGAGAAATACGACTAAAGAAGGATATTAGTATAGATAGTATAAATAATAATTGACACGACTGTACCGTCAGTGCCTACACAAAACGTGAACAAAAAAATCATAGCCGTTCCCTGCTTTTAATTAAGAAGCCGATATGAATAGACCATTGAATGGAAGTCTCCAACAGGATATTTTTATAAAAAATATGACATCAGCACAACATAAGGTACAAAATGCCTTATTATTAAATTGTAAGGAGCATGTTTAAGTATGCATTGAAAGGCGTGAGTAGAAAATGGTTTGGAGATGTGATGCTGCGATGTGCTGATAAGAATGTAAGTATAGGGTTGGGTAATAAGTTAATAGGAAGATGAGAACCCGTGAGGATTCGGAAGACTTCTAACTTCTAAAGATAGAATCGACTAGATCATGAACGAAATAACAATAATGAGTTAATTTAGTGGCAAGATTTAGATCGCTTGTTTCTTATTTGTTTGATTTAAGTACTATATTTGATATTTTTAATCTAACTGATGTCTGATTTTTATTATTTACGAAATATAATAAGCTAAATCGGGAACAGCGCAGTAGGTCAAATTTAAATGAATACCTTTACAAACAAAACTCCTTACTTCGATCTCTACAAAATCATCCCACACATGCTTCCAGAACCCAGTAGAGACCCAGATCCTTCCAGCCTCTGTAATAGAAACTGGAATATTCTCATCGGATATTGAACCTTGTCTCTTAGTAAAACTGTTCAAAAACAATTGTAAACGTACCTATCATTTTATAAAGGGTAAGCCACCACATCATTACTTTTTATGAAAACCGAGACGTGAGACCGACAGACAGACTCGCTAATGGGGGCCTCTTATTTAGTTCTCACAATGGTAAAAATATAGTCATGCGTCATACAACTATGATTATAATAAGCAACCTTTTTTCCGTAATGATCTGAAAAACATAAACATGCTGCTCTATATAGAGACTTGTTGGAGAAGAGAAAAGAGGCCTTATCAGTGGGACTAGTGTAGTTAATGAAAATGATCCTAAATCAGGATTAATCATTTTTTGCCCATTTAACATTACTGATGGTTATTTATAGTTAAGTGCCTAAATACCAAGAAAAAATGCAAAACTATTATGTTTCAAAATTGAATTGAAAGAACGGTTACCTATGTTATGAGCCTACTGGTCTCATATCCCACTTCTGACTCATAGAGTGCATGTTCAATTACTCTGTTTATAGAACCTCTCTTTACCTCTCTGCACCACTCTTCCTTAGCATGTGAACGAATTTAAATAGGTAGTAACTAATACATAATTATTTTTAATAAAATGAATTTACTACCCATTAATTAGTTATTTACCCCTACCGGCCTCTTATTACGGCGGCACGACAAAGCAACACATAAAATAAAATCCATAAATGATTTGAAGACCAATAGGCACCTATAAAGAAGCATTGGTATAAAATACCAACTGTTTGAAACCTCGGGTAGCGATGGAGACGATTATTATGCATAATTTAGATGCTATTACACTGATAGTTTCTCACTTAGGATCAGGTTAGGCTGGTCAGAAGGAAACTGTTTTTGTTTTGGTCAGATATTGTGACCAAGATCCACTGTGGGTCGAAGCGGTGATGGCTAGGCCTTAGATTTACATCCAATGGGTGCAATTCCAAATCCTAGTCGTGGCTCGCTCGATGCGGTATTTCTGAGCTTGTAGATCAATTAACGTGGATTTTCATCAGTTTGATCACTACCTCCTTCTGGCGAAAGAAAACTTCGTGCTAAAATCTGCACAATTGCTGAATGTTCAGTTTTCTACTGCCCGATTTCGTACCTTCAATTTTATTGTCCTCGTCATCATTTTCACCTACGAACTTCAATATGTTGCCTCCGCGTTGATCTATTGCCACTCTTATTATAACATCATCGTCATTTCTAGCTGTAAACTTGTTGTTGTCCTATGAATTACCATAAAAAGAGTGGAGAGCAACCAACGTCCAACGTATTCCAACTATTCCAAGTGACATATTAGCAATATCGTCAATTCGTCATATACTTACCACGTATGGCAAATTTGTTGATGACCTACTGATTCCCGGTCGTTATTTCAGAACCCTATTTTCTCTAATGGCCGTCGTCATTCTGATACTAAGGAAACATACATCCTAACTAATATTATAAATGCGAAAGTGAGTTTGTTTATTTGTTTGTTTGTTACCTCTTTACGTTTTATCTACTGAACCAATCTTCCTGAAATGTTGCATACACATAGTTAGAAGTACTGATAAGAATATAGGGTATCTTTCAACCCGGGAAAAAGCATTGTTCCCGTGTAAAATTCACGCGGGCGAAGCCGCGGGCAAAAGCTAGTATTTTATAAATAGGAAAAACAAGAAGACCCCAACAGGATGTAGAAACTGGGACAAAAAGGACTTGACTATCTAAATAGTGTCTGGACATGACACACCCAAACAGGACTTACCAGGCATTTGCAAATCAAATCGTAGAAATTGTTCACTTAACGTCAAAACATTTAAATTCTAGAGGCGGCTTGCTGATTGAGGCTATCTTGATCGGTTTGAAATTAAAGAGTGTTTGTTTGTAAAGCAATTTTCTCAAACAAAGCAATCTTATTTCAGGTAGATCATAAAAAACATAATGGATGTCATTAGAGTAACTTAATTAATTAATACATCGAGATATAATGTACTACGCACTAGAGGAGCTACGACAAGGAAAATTTTTGTTCCAAATTTCGTAAATTCAAATATGTTCGATGCAGAGCTGTCACAATCAGCGACGAAGATTATACAGTACAGAATGGACATAGGTTAAGTAAAAAATAAAAGAAAGTGAATGGTTTCGATTCTACTTATCTCTTTACTAGCTTTTGCCCGCGGCTTCGCCCGCGTGAATTTCCCACGGGAACAGTCTTTTTCCCGGGATGAAAGGTACTCTATGTCCTTCTCAGTACTTCTATGTGTACATGCGACATTTCAGGAAGATTGGTTCAGTAGATGAAGCGTGAAGAGGTAACAAACCTCACTTTCGCATTTATGATATTAGTTAGGATTTTCTCATAGCATTAACGAATAAATGAATAAAAACAAGTAATAAATTAAAAAAAAACTAAAAAACCCGACTGTATAAAAATACTAATATAAGGACATTGTTAAGATATGTGAAGTCCTGTGAGGTAATGCCCTCCAACACATCCTAAGCTAATCTATACAATACATACATACAAATACAATACAGTACATATAAATAAAATTGGAGTGTCTATCTGTAATTTTTTAAAATAACTGGAAATTTTTAATTTCATAGTGTTATTTTGTCGTTACTAGTACCCAAATATTTTTTTGTCTGTTTGTTCAGGGTAATCATTGAAACGGCTAATCCGATTTTGATGGAATTTTCGCTGGGGAGTTATAGATTAACACAGTTTTTATCTCGGAAATATTTAGGGATCAGTAGTGAAAATTAAAAAATCTAAAAAAATAAAACATGCGGGGGAAGCCGCGGGAAAAAGCTAGTTTATAATATGAACTTTAGGTATATCTATACAAAATTACAATTTTCTAGTACCTACTAATGGTTTCTATGCTAAGCCGCGTACAGACAGACATACGGACGGATGGACATGACGAAACTATAAGGGTTATATGTTTTTCTTCGAAACCCTAAACGAAAAAATTCAGTTGTAAAGTACACAGAGACAAATAGTTCACCAAGGCTTTTGTACCTACGTGTCCAATCTGTACTATTTACTTTTCTTATTCTATAATTTTCATACAAAATGGAAAAAACAATTGAATATTTTGAATATTAGAAAATAACTTCTAATATTTATATAATTATTATAAAAAATAATTTTAGTCATAGTTTTAGTTGATATTTTGGTTACTTATAGATGATAGGTGACTCCACTATCTTTTTTCTGCTTACTCGATTTATTTTTAGATTATTTTTAATCAGGGGGCACGGCAGTGCCTCCGCCAAGTCGAGCGCGAAGCAAACACTGCCGTACCATCCTTTACTGGAACCATTTCGCCGCATTTTCATGCCCCTATTTGAGAACCTCTGGATAAGACCAGAACGAAGAAATTTTCGTCATCCAGTAAGCTATAATCACATACTTAAAATCCAAAATTTCAAGTCTGTAGGTCATTTAGTTCCGAAGATAAGCGAAAGCAAAGTTTCGCATTTTCGACACTCACTCACTCACTCATGATCATCAAAATAGAACTAGTACTTCCCATAAACTCAGAGAGCTGAAATTTGGTACAGAGTTTGGTTTTAATGGCCACATAAAGGGAAAACTATAAAAACTAGGATAATCGAAGATCTGGAATACCTGGTGATCCTGATTAGAAAACACAAGAGCCCAACCAAACTATTAGAGATCGACATACCGCCTTTACAAAAAATATTCAACTTGGTGGGCCGCTTCATTTGATGTCAAAAATCGAAGGTCTGAAGTATCTCATGAAGAACCCTCAGCTGGTCTCAGCTGTATTAGAGATTACCATATCTCTATGGCAACGCCCCCTTCTATTGCTACATAAAAAAATCGACTGTCATTGCAAAAGTCCAGCGTAGAGGGACACATCTTCTTATTTAATCTAGCCTATAGCGTCCCACTTTTGAGCGAATGTCTCCCCTTCTGCTTAATCATAATAAAAGAGTAATTACATTTTTATTAGTTTTATTACTACCATAATAATTACATTTTTATTTTTAGTGCTTCATCTAAGTATTAGTTTTAGTGCTTCTCCATCGGATTCTGTCCTGGGCAATGCACTTTGCTTCCGACCAGGAGAGAACGACTGCCTTTCCGCTGCAATGGTACGCCGCCGCCAGGTTTGCTTAGGTCGACCAAATTTTCTCTTGTCCTGTGGTATCCACTCGAGAGCTTGCCTAGTAGGTATATGGGTCTCTTCGAAGCGTGTGGCCGATCTATAGCGTTGCACATTTCCCAGAGCTCACGCTTGGAGATGATCTCTGGCCAGAAAATGCCAAGTATTTGCCATACGCGTTACCTCTATAATACGTTATAACCGTACATATTCATCGGGATATTGTACCAAGTTGTACATATTTCGATTGTACCTAAAAGACAAATTTTTCGTTGTTGTCTATTTTCATTTTTGCTTTTAAGAGTTGCCCGCTTCTTCAAAAATTACCCTAAGTTCAGTATGAAAAATTGAAAAATATTATACCTCCTAATGCTTGATGACGAAAATAAGGTTATCAACTTGCATGAGGCCCCAATTATGTCGAAAATTGGTAATGATTATGGTGGTTTAAATGATATTGTTACATTTAAATTGTCAAAGTGCTGAGGAATGAATAAAAAATACTCATCAAGTATATTTTGACCCTTAACTTAGGGCTAAAACCCTCAATTTCAAATAACACTGATCAAGTCTCAAATAAAAAAATCCCTACATATCAACTTAACAAACGAAATATTATTTACTTTTGTTTGGGGTAAGCCACAAGTTGGAAACACCCTGCTCGTGATAGGCAATAATAACAGAAAATGATAATGACAGACAATAACCATTTTTTTTTATTTATTTGGTCTCTGGTTTTTAGAACACTGGCTGTATTATTGCATGGGAAAAATAAAACTTCGATGAAGTTCTTATTTTTCCTTGGAATCGAGCTAATTTTCAGGTATTCTTTACAATATTCCATGGAAGTAATAAGTACTTTGAACAACAAAGTACTTACTACTTTCATGCAATATTCTGTGGAATAAATTTCTAGAACATAGACATAGAAACAAAAATCTATTAAACATTTTTTTGCTAGCTCTATGTTCTAAAATTCTAGTAACCAATCTTCATGGGTATAGTATGGTTCATCTCATAATTGTTGACTTCAAGAGTATAAAAGCTCAAGCTTCAGCGATCACCAAATCACACAACATTAAATATAATAATAAAGAAATCGCAGTAAGGAACCTTAGACTTGGAACGACTGTGTCTAGATTTCATTACTTTTTAGAGATAAACAAACAGCTCCATCGAGACTTGGCTAGTTTTTTACAGAATGTTTTTGGTGGGATATGTAAGACGGCATTAAGATTGACACAAAATCGGATGCAATCGCGATGTACGTTGGCGAGTGACTGAAGGAGTTTCTGACTCGAGACATTAACTGATGTCACATACATTTTGTTCACGTTTTCGCTTCTATACGTAGTAGTTGTATTTCGATGAATTAATATGATTTAGTTACTAAACATGAGTGAGTATGGATTAATCCTATTCTACAGACAACGCAACGGTTGAAAATAAACGCCTGGCGCATTGTAATAGCAATACGATAGCTCCTAAACAATGCTGTCTTCGATGAAAGTAATACATATTATATTCATTTGCACAGCCTTATTAATGAGATAACAATACTGGGCTATTGGTAAAACAAACACTGCCTTATGAAAGATTTATGAAGTTACATAATTTCATAGCTTTTGCTTTTGAAGTAAATCCGACTTCCATGAATTTGAGCGACTGCCAATAAATTGTCGTTGGAAAGCCGATTCCGGATAAACTGATAATAAGGCCATAGCTTGAGATGGCGCGTCGATTGTATAGCCGTGTATGGACGCGCATGCCTCGTTACCTTTTCCATATTAGGAGCCGACAGGCGCCGTCCGTTCGGCCACTTTCGGCCTATTGTGCGAATGTGTGAAGCCGAATTTGGACTGTTTAGGTCTTTTGTTGTGGGTCGGAAAACTTAATGAATGTTATTTGAATTTATAGACGTACGTTAATATCGATCACGCATGCATGTGAACTATTAACCAGAAAATGACTTGGAGCTAATATTCTACGAGTATATCTTGTTGTGTTTGTCTCTAGTATCATAATCATATTATGTAGCGGGCTTTGGATACAGTTCAATACCTATCTATGTCAAATTGACGCAGCCAATTATGAATGCCTGATGTCAGCTGATGAAGTTATGTCAATCCACCACCAGGGTAGCTTCTTATGGCATTCGATTGCGATGTGGGAGAGTGTTTGCTCTGAAGCTTTACAGTCGCATTTTGGTGAAATTTTGATGTTCCATTTGTGTAGATGGTAGTTTGATTGTTCATGGTCTGTTCATATCTGGTTCAGTCTGGTGTCAGAAATGAATCCAGGTACCTGGTGGGGTCCTAATTTAATTGAGCGTGGGTTTTGATAAAAGTACTCAAGGCCTGTAACCACATGCTTTTCAGGTTCCTTGGTTCTGTCATCCATCCAGATGGTGACCTGAGTTGAAGACTGTGAGTCAAAGTCTGGTCTAGGGTTTTCCTAATAATGAAAGAAGGCAAAGTATCGAAAGATTAGCCTTTAGTAGTACCTAGTACATTAGATCTGCAATAAATTTCGAAAATTTCTGTACGATATACTAACGTGTTATGTAATTTTGTCTCGTTTAGTTCCTTTTCCCAAAAATATATACCTACCTACATAAGACGCCAAGGACCTTGGATATCTACATCTCAGTTTAACTTAAGTAGATGATCTGATAAAGAAAGATGAACAGACAAAAGGCACTCACCGCCAAATTTTAATAAGTTACTGTTTCTAACTCGATCACGAAACCATGCACTATCTAAAATTCAAATCAATAATTTTATAGCCCATTTAAATGGTTACCATAAAACTTAACAGCTTGTCAAATAGAGTTTGGAAACATTCTCTCATGAGATTCCGTTTTATGGTCATAGCCCAATGTTGCAGCCAATCGATGCGACGTACATTGCTTAATTTTAATGAAAGCTAAGGGTTGACGTCAGTCAAATCTACGCAATGTACAGTACAACGCTTGGCTGCAATGTTGGTTCAACTTTTCGAACACATTTGAACAAGTTTGATATTAATTTCGTGTTTGAATGTGTCGATCTGTCGGTGCCAGCCGCCATGTTTCTTTATTAAGCTATTAGACGATGGATGCGTCACGTATGACCGTGGGAAATAAAAAAGAAAGGTTTTGGAGGGAAATGTTTGACGTTATTATTTTATTTAACACAGTAATTAGGACGTGTTAATTGAATATCAAAAGAGTTGATAACTTTTGTCTAGCTAGATGTTTATTTGTATAGAGTAAGTTTTTAAGTTATACATACATATATTTAGAGTTGATAGTCGGTATAAACGGGCCTTAACTATTTTTTCTTTGCGTTACTGCTTAAATGACACGTTCTCGTTATGAGACCTGGTTTTTCCCATATTGTACTTTTTTGTTACACCAAAACTTGCTCTCCAAAGAGCCGACTGGCAGGAAGTGGCGAAGAATAGGAAGGAGTGAAAACTTCTGGTATCGGAAGCAAAGATCCCCTTTGGGTCGTCGAGCCATCGAAATAAGTAAATATACTTACTTTCCTTTAAATATTATCATCATCTTAGCCTTACCTGCATACTGTAGTCTACTGCTGCTGAACTTAAACCTCTTTGTACCTGTTTCTATTCTACATTCATGCACGCTTTCTTTCTCTGTCCTCCGATTCTCTCATCTATGTACGATCGCGACTTCAATTATAATGGCCGTCCATCTCATTGCTGGTAATTGGAAGCGTCTTTTTAAATAAGCTTAGCTTCTTTATCACCATTTTAACCAATTTTAACATCACCATATCTAAGGAATAAATGACATCTTTTTATCTACCTATCTGCATTTAAGCAAGCAAATCCGTACAACATGCATCATAGTTTTTGTCAAAACACCTCAAATGTGACGCAATTTAACTTGACACAATAAAATCACAGTTTCCAAGAAGAAGCGTTCTAGAGCTATTAAAACGTAATATAACTTTTGACCGCCTGTTCGTCCATTTGTCACGGGCCGTGTCGGTGGCTGGCAAAGGGCTTGAGCTGAGGACCATAAAGACCATAAATTGTTAATGAAGAGCCTTTAGATTTGACGCCAGGGCGCGCTGCAGGTAAGGGCGCCCGCGGCGATACAACATCGCAAATTAACAATTGTGCACAAATGTGACTCTTTACAAGCCTGATTTTATGTAACTTCTGCGATGCATCGCATAATTATATAGTACAGGATCATTTGTAAAACACCAAAAACCTCTCTTTTCGAAAAAACCGACTATTTTACCAGACCGAAATTTTTTAAATTTTAGAAATTTAAAAAAAATTGCGGTTTTAATACTATTTGGCAATACCTACTCACCCATAATGCAAATCCCCTAAAAAGGAATTTTGGAAATTACACTCCCACAAAATTTTGGGAAATTTAAGACGAAATGGGGAGGGCAAAAGTACTTAATAAATGTGTAAATTGGCTAATCTTCTGTTCACTTATTCTTTTGCAACACCAGTTTGTCATGCGGAACGGTTGTGCCTAAAAAGGCAGTGTTTGCTCTTTACTCCTTAGATTCATGTCTTTAATTGTTTGAAGTTATTTATTGTGGTGACTCATTGTTGGAACGCGTCCCTGAATGGAACTGTGCGGAGACTCCTTTTGTTGTACGGGTAGTATATAATATTTATAATTCAATGTATATAACCAAATTTACTAAAATATTTGAATTCAGTTTTTTTTTTCTTTAACTTGTAGTGATAACTACAGAATTATTTTGAACTTCTAACTGGTTAACCTTGCATGTCATATTTTGGGTGAAATAGTGGATATATTGGGATATTATTCCTGTGGCGTATTACCTGCATGATAGGCTCTCGACGCATCACAATAGCAGGCATTCAAATCCATTAGTTTCCAGACAAATTGAATTGGAAAGTGAAACACCGGTACACAAATTTCATATGTTGTTTTTACAATACTTGATAGGAAGACAGGGAGACCCGCACATCAAAACGTTCTCTGAGTCACGCCGAAACCATTGGTAGCAATAACTCGACGCGATTTTGTGTACTTACGGAATTATATCGAAAATTAAACATTCATAACAAAACATTCCCATGATTAGATTAGACTGTCAACTGAGATCTACAGAGTTGGACGTCTGACATTGACAGCTGGTGACACACGTTCCGTATCAGTTCCTAACCAACCTTTCTTATCATAAACAAATAAGAAATCATGACTGGATTGTTGTAGAATTTTAATTATTCTCCTTTAATATCGTCGACTTAGATTGTTATAATATTCAACGAATAAATACCTTATTTAAACATTAGTTCTTTTAAAGAATGTTTAAAAGTTGGTTTGACGTGCGTCCGAATTGGGCGAAATGGAACGCGACGAGGCGGAATGTCAAATCAAGTGGAGGGATCTTTCTCTCCCTGGAAGGCCACGACGACATGTAACATGTCTTGAGCAATTATTAATTTTTTTGGGGTTTTTTCGCTTTCGCCGCCCCCGGTTCCCCGCCATGGGTATATAGTTTAACCTTTAGCTTTAAAATCCGCGATACGCGCAAGGACACAGGGGATACTTGCCGCCACGAAGTTGTCAGGAGGATGAGCTGTTGATATCCACGTGCCCGCCCGGCCGTATGAATTGGCGCTTCCTGGAGTGTCCTCCCATCACCAGAGGGTGCGGTTCTCCCGGACCGTGGACCGCATGCCACGGCGCAGGCCCCGTCGTCGGCGACCCCAAAGTGCAACACACGGATCCTAACCTTATTTCCGAAGGCCGCATCGCCGCCCCCGATCCGATGTCCCTGTAATGGCTCAGCGCAAACCTCGGAAGGTCCAGCCAGCGTCTACTATCTCGCATACAACGGAGCGTCGCAGGAGCGCCGTGCCTCTTTGATGTCGCGACCAGCGCCAGTGCTCGAACCCAACGGATCATAACGGTGAACGGAACGACGTTCTAAGTGCGCACAGACGTTTGTGTACGGACCTGGCCAGGTACCCTATATTTGGTTTATGTTAATTTTAACTTTTAATTGCGGCAAAGAATTATCAGATTCTGGTATTAGTATAACCGTGTCCGCCTTCAGCGGCTATTGTGCCTATTTAATAAAATGCTATATTCTATCCCAACCATATTGTATTAATGATATCACCCTGCCCGTGACTCCCAGAACCTAAGGCTTACTAGACAAGAGGTCCTTGTACTTCAAAAGTACGAGGCTCTATCCTGAGCATTACATCCGGCTCTCTCTAAAGTAATTGTTCGTGTATAATCGCACTGCGCAGGGATATTGCCCGTCTTCGCTTCAAATAGTTGGAGACCCCTGCACACACCGACCAACAATACACTTTTTATTTTTTTTTATTTTTTATACACGACAATGGCGTCCGAACTAATATATTTTTGAGCCTTTGAGTCCTGTGAGAGTGGCAGTTTTTTCTAAAAAATAGTTTTTAAATTTTTTAAACTCGCTCACTTGTTATTTTGAAATTTTGGTGATATCATTGACTGTAAAGTTATTATACTTAGTGTATGTTAGGTTTATATGCGACAGGGTTGTAAGCATACATTTAATACAATTCATAGTAATTATTATAATATTACTAAATAATATTATAATTAATAATATAATAATTAATATTTTATTTGGGCTTCGCTATGAATAAAAAGCATAGCGCTCAGCCATAATTCCTATTTAATCTCAATTTGAGAGCTAATTTATTTGTATTGACAGGGAGTAAACTGTATCTATTTATAAATTTATCAATTATTATAACCTATTACATACCCTGACACATATAACCTCACATTTTTGTCAACATGTCGGACGGCGAAAGGGAAGAGCAATATCACGAAGTAAGTGGAGAGGCAAACAAACCACCTACCACTACTACTTCCTCATTTGTTAATACACGACCGCGGGGAGGTGCTATTGACACCCACCCACCCGGCCCTTCCACACTTAAAGCGTTACAACCCACATCGTCTCAACTAGGAGCTCCCGGTTTAGTACGTCAAGCCAACTCAATGAGTAGGACTACCTATGTTACGGAGACTAGGGAAGATGATGAGCGCGTTATTCACATATTAAAGGAGGACCATTTGAGGTCGTGGAATTTAAAATTTTCTGGTGACTCAGACGTCACAGATTTTTTCTTAGAATTGATGATTTTAGGCGTAGTCGAAATACTTCAGAACAGAAAGTACTGAAATGTTTTTCTGACTTACTTAGTGGTAGCTATCTTTAAATAGCATTATTAATGTTGCCACCGGGCACACACCATTTTTGTTAGCTAAAGGTCGGGAGATAATGACGGATGGCATGTTGCCGAAAAGAGGCGGCATTCCAAATTCGTTAATACCTTCAAATGACCAGTCGTTCAGCTCACTTCTTCTCCGCTAAACTAGCACCGCGCTTTGTGATGTAAAGTTGTCAGGAAGCATTCGGATGTTGTTTACAACCTTCAGGAGATAGAAACTGGTAAAGATAGAAAATATCATGTCAAGGACATAATAAAAGTCTCACAAGGTGTGTCCCCTAGCTAGCAACTTTCTTATCTTGAACTTTGTTATTTTGGATTGGTATAACCAATCAGAGGCCTCATTTTTCACATATAACATGACTCACATGTGAAATTTTTTTGTCAAGCGTTTTCATGAAAACCAATTTCTTTTGTAACTACACACTCTAGGCGCCAGAGTAAACATAAGGATATGGATTAATACTCCTTAATTTTTGAGAAAAAAAGGAAAATAAGTTTTTTCCCTTATACAATGTCAGCCCAACGGCTATACATTTTAAATGTCTATTTATGTGAGATCTCTCCATTAGTTTAAAGACTTTATTAGGTTTACAATTTAATTACTAACTAGTAAATTATGTAGGAATGCTAGATTACATATATTTTAATTAAATCTCAAATAGTTTTTCTTATTATACATAAGTAAGA
This sequence comes from Ephestia elutella, assembly GCA_018467065.1. Taxonomy (NCBI): domain Eukaryota; kingdom Metazoa; phylum Arthropoda; class Insecta; order Lepidoptera; family Pyralidae; genus Ephestia; species Ephestia elutella. Next base: position 19,290,012 of record CM031567.1, on the reverse strand, counting down.
ACTATATTACTTTAGATAATTCTTTATTATTAGTATGCTACTTGCGATTATCTCATTAGAAATCCAAGTATGATTTTTTTAATGCAGGGGAATTGCAGCGGTCTGGCCAGACGCTGTATTCCTGACACTCAACATAAATTGAGTTAGTTTTAGAACTCTAGAACATATATTTTAGTTTAATGTATGAAATAGCAAGAGTTAGTTTCATATATAGCTGATAGTTTTATATTTAGAAATATATTGCCGTAGGATAGGTGAATGTTTTCTCCGGTTACCCCGGCTGTTTCGGCTAAGTACGACTTAACCTCTTTGCCGAAAAGGGGGGTATTGTAGTGATAACTACAGAATTATTTTAAACTTCTAACTGGTCCACCTTGCATGTCATATTTTAGGTGAAATAGTTGATATATTGGGATACTATTCCTGTGGCGTATTACCTGCATGATAGGCTCTCGACGCATCACAATAGCAGGCATTCAAATCCATTAGTTTCCAGACAAATTGAATTGGAAAGTGAAACACCGGTACACAAATTTCATATGTTGTTTTTACAATACTTGATAGGAAGACAGGGAGACCCGCACATCAAAACGTTCTCTGAGTCACGCCGAAACCATTGGTAGCAATAACTCGACGCGATTTTGTGTACTTACGGAATTATATCGAAAATTAAACATTCATAACAAAACATTCCCATGATTAGATTAGACTGTCAACTGAGATCTACAGAGTTGGACGTCTGACATTGACAGCTGGTGACACACGTTCCGTATCAGTTCCTAACCAACCTTTCTTATCATAAACAAATAAGAAATCATGACTGGATTGTTGTAGAATTTTAATTATTCTCCTTTAATATCGTCGACTTAGATTATTATAATATTCAACGAATAAATACCTTATTTAAACATTAGTTCTTTTAAAGAATGTTTAAAAGTTGGTTTGACGTGCGTCCGAATTGGGCGAAATGGAGCGCGACGAGGCGGAATGTCAAATCAAGTGGAGGGATCTTTCTCTCCCTGGAAGGCCACGACGACATGTAACATGTCTTGAGCAATTATTAATTTTTTTGGGGTTTTTTCGCTTTCGCCGCCCCCGGTTCCCCGCCATGGGTATATAGTTTAACCTTTAGCTTTAAAATCCGCGATACGCGCAAGGACACAGGGGATACTTGCCGCCACGAAGTTGTCAGGAGGATGAGCTGTTGATATCCACGTGCCCGCCCGGCCGTATGAATTGGCGCTTCCTGGAGTGTCACTCCCATCACCAGAGGGTGCGGTTCTCCCGGACCGTGGACCGCATGCCACGGCGCAGGCCCCGTCGTCGGCGACCCCAAAGTGCAACACACGGATCCTAACCTTATTTCCGAAGGCCGCATCGCCGCCCCCGATCCGATGTCCCTGTAATGGCTCAGCGCAAACCTCGGAAGGTCCAGCCAGCGTCTACTATCTCGCATACAACGGAGCGTCGCAGGAGCGCCGTGCCTCTTTGATGTCGCGACCAGCGCCAGTGCTCGAACCCAACGGATCATAACGGTGAACGGAACGACGTTCTAAGTGCGCACAGACGTTTGTGTACGGACCTGGCCAGGTACCCTATATTTGGTTTATGTTAATTTTAACTTTTAATTGCGGCAAAGAATTATCAGATTCTGGTATTAGTATAACCGTGTCCGCCTTCAGCGGCTATTGTGCCTATTGAATAAAATGCTATATTCTATCCCAACCATATTGTATTAATGATATCACCCTGCCCGTGACTCCCAGAACCTAAGGCTTACTAGACAAGAGGTCCTTGTACTTCAAAAGTACGAGGCTCTATCCTGAGCATTACATCCGGCTCTCTCTAAAGTAATTGTTCGTGTATAATCGCACTGCGCAGGGATATCGCCCGTCTTCGCTTCAAATAGTTGGAGACCCCTGCGCATACCGCCCAACTTACACTTTTTATTTTTTTATTTTTTATACACGACAAACTAAATAAAGAAATGGTTCTTTTGAGAAAAGTCCTATTGAAGATAAGCTAGTAGAAGCACGACTGCGATGGTATGGCCACGTCATGAGGAGACCAGCGGACCACATGACCAGAAAAATCCTTGAGCCCGAACCAGCGCCGAAAAAACGTGGGAGACCCCGACTCACATGGATAAAAGCCAAAGAAAGTGATCTGAAGAAAAACAACATTGACCCTAAAACGACCTATAATCGCCCCTTCTGGAGAAAAATGGTTAGGAGAGCCGACCTCGATTAAAATGGAAAGAAGGCCGGTGCAAAAAGAAGGTTCTTTTGAGTAAATTTTGCTATATCCAGTAGTAAGAAGTGAAGTTCAAAAATGCCACACTCAGTTCATTATCTTTGATTTGAAGATTCAAAATCACATAGTTTGCATTGAATAGAGTCAATATTGAATCATATTTTTGTAAATATGACTCAAATGCGTGAGTCATGTGTCATCGATAGATAATCATATTGTTCTATAATAATCGGATTAGATACGTAGTACATAAGTAGATTAGATTTTTCATCTACTTTATTGATTGAATTGGTAATTTTTGCACAAATATGATTAGATAGTAGTAACTAATGCTACTATTAGTCTATTACAAACATTTCTTCATCAACAGTATCTAAGCTAAGGCTGTTAAAAATTAAAAAATAAAATGTAGCTATAAAATATATAGTTATAGGAAAAGAAACAAAAGATACAGAAAGACAGACAAAAAAGTTTTATATTGGCCCTATGAAGATATTCATACATATAGCCCTCAATGCCCTCATCCATTTTTTCTAAAATATCTCAACTGTACATACTCGTACATAGACCAGTTGCAGTTACAATTTTATTATTCTTATTACATTATTATGTAGCTATAGATTTATTTACGGTATGGAATACATGCACTTCTTTTCTTGTAACCAAATGATTTTGTAATTGAATAGCTAAAAGCACAGATTCGCCACGCACGCGCACTCACTACAAAAAGCTCTCCGAAGGCTGTCAATCGAGCAAAGCCTCCGGCGCCGGCGCTACGAGCTTACAAAGCTCCAAGCTCACCTGCCTTGCTTTGTGTGCTGTCATGTTATGTTAAATTGTTTCGTTCTTTGTTCGTCCGGTGGGAAATGGCGATGGTTTTGACGTATACTTGTTCCAGTAGGTATCTTAATTTTCTTCATACAGTCAGGGTATTGAGGGTGCACCTCCCCCTTTTCTCCTCTGAAGCAGTTCTCTGAAAGGGTTGCCTGAATGAAATTGTTCAAAGCGACAAAGCCATCTTTTGCGAGTCTAATAAAGTTTTTGTGATGTTTTTGTTTTTGCACAAAAAATAATATGTTTTTTTTAAATGTGCAATAAAGTGTTTTGTATAGTATTGTAAAGAGCTAAGTACTAATACGTTTAAATAACATTGCATGATTATAAAATAAAGTCTTCCGCCGTGTCTGTCTGTTCGATAAACTAGCTTGGATTTTATTCCATCCCTGAATTCCCAGACCACAGACGAACCGCAAACACAACTCGTGAACATTTCCCATCATTCACAGGAATTTCAATCTTGTCTCTTCAGTTAATTCTAGGGATTACGATTGCGGCATTCCTAAAGGTTTACATAATCTGAATACGTTTGCATCAGTGTCAATTGAATTTAAACTACGTTAATTTAAAGCAATCTTGGTAATACCCATTCGCTTTATTAGTCACTCTGAAGCTGTGGTAGCTTAGTCGGCTAGGCGCTCGACTGACGTCCGATGGGACTAAGGTTTGAGTTTTTGGCGCGGCCTGACATCTATCTCTGAGCCACCAGTAGACCACACTTGGCTGACCAGACCACGACTAGGTATAGCCATCACTTTTCCTACTTCAACTGCAGCTGCAGGCAAAATAATGGTCCATGTGTGGTCTATTGATGGAATAAACCGACTAATCTGGCTTATGTAGAGTCATTTTTATCGACCACCACCTGCTTCCTGTGATAGAAAACGTGATGAAGAAACCTGCGCACTTCTTTCCCGTAATTCTCACGGGAGTTCAGACTGGGTTGCGTATATACTAATCTGCAATATGTATAAATTTCGAATTTATTAATAACTATATAGCGATATGAATTAAGCATTATTCAGATAAGAATGAGTTGGATCGAAAAAGCAATCAATAATGATATATTACAATTATTTCTCCAACAACAAAGTTAATTATAAGATAACATTCCAATTTCCAATTGTAAAAATATCTATGAATTAGTGAATCACTTCAGAATCTCAATGAGTATGGGAAATATTGGTTAAGATTTGCCCCACGGTTTTGCTCTCGTGAGAATTTTAAAATTCAGGATAGCCTGTAGCCTTCCTCATAAATGTGGCTATCGCACGCATAAATTATGTCATGGTATCATTATGGTGAATGTTTCTATGAAATGGGCAAATTTTTATAGGAAGAGTATAAACGTATAAACCAAAGGACTGAATCAGTATTATTAAAACCGATATATTTATAAGAAGGCCCAAACATAGTCCAAAGTCAGATATCATTTTTCAACCGACTTCCCAAAAAAGGAGGAGGTTATATGTTTCGATGTATGTATGTTTTTTTTTTATGTATGTTCGCCGATTTCTCCGCCAATTGTGGACTAATTTCCAAAATTGTTTTCTTATTCAAAAGGGTGTATTCCCAAGTTGGTCCCATTTTAACCACGTCAGAATCTGTTCGGTAATTTTAAAGATTCCTAACAAAATATAAAAATATCAACATTGCTTTATAGAGCAAAAGCCCGCGACAATATGCTATCATTATATTATTAAAACTCAAGATTTTCTGTGTATGTCCCCAACATAGAAATAGCGATTAGCGACTATAAAAGTTGGATCATGATTACTTAGGCAGATAATTTGTAGCAATAACATAAAATGGTAGCTCAATTTTCTCAAAGTAAAGTTTTATAAAGATTTATTCCGAATAATATTAGAAATCACGCCATCCATTACCAGGCAATTGGTGCAGCTATAAACCTCTGCTAGACATTGTAACTTTACTTAATATTTGTTTTATTATAAAAGCTGAATTTAATGTTACTTTGGGAGTCTCCAAGGGTGCTTTATAAACCTATAAAAATCATCCTTGCTAGCCATATTGCCTGCAAAAGCAACTCAGATCCAAAATTCATACCTAGTCGCTAATATTTTTACCCGTATACACCACGCAGAGAAATATTCAGCATTTTTAAAATAAGGAAGGTTTGGTCGTTGCGGGCTCTTGGTCTATTTATGTGCCAAAAATAATAGACAATTTGACATGTTCTGACATTTCAAATCAAACTGACATAAAAAGTTTCGAATTCTTAATTCTTTATTTTCGGCCAGAAGAAAAGTTTAAGTTCTTATTAAAGAAAATAAGGTGTATAAGCACTAAAAATGATAAAATAAAACTTTTTTTCCAAAAAAATGAACCGACTTCCATCATAAAACTTGAAATCATGAATCATGAAATAAGAATAAAGAAAAATGTATTAGCATGCTACCTACTGAATGAGGTGAAGTCGGTGCCAAATTAAATAATCTAAATTAACATTAGAATCATGTATATATAAAATGCCTAGCTAAACAATTACATAACACCCTTACTCCTGCACTTGGCACCGACTTCACCTCATTCAGTAGGTAGCATGCTAATACATTTTTCTTTATTCTTATTTCATGATTCATGATTTCAAGTTTTATGATGGAAGTCGGTTCATTTTTTTGGAAAAAAGTTTTATTATTTGTTTTATTTATTTATAATTTTTGTACACAACAAATACCTACATAGATTGGAAACATAAAATATAGTCAAACTAAGTACACAGGTACTACCTACTTATTTCTATAGAAATTTCTTTCAGTAGAAAAATGGGAAAGAAGAGATTTTTTATTGGATTTGTCCTTATAACTATAAATAATCGCATCACAAGCGATCATGCCTTATCCACTTACGAGTTCTATGGCTATACGAGTAAGATACTATCTAACTGATAAATTAAGTAATGCAAAAGGTGATTGGATTGAAATTATGTACTATAAAAGTACGTACAGACATCTCAAGAAGTGGAGTCAGAATTTCTCATACTAATTGATTATAGAAGTGTTTGCACTTAAGACCTTATGATTGTGTGTTGTTTGTAAAACGCCTATGTGTCTGTGCAATGTCAACCGACCGAATACGATGTTTGTTTCCATAGAAGTAAGTAGGCTGGCGCGGCGAGTCATAGTCTTCATACTTTTATGGATTTCATAGGCATACTATGAACGATACGGAACGTTCATAAAATCCTTGCTTCTTCTAACTTTATGGTATCGTTACTTCGTATGGGTGGTCAGTATGGACCAGCTATGAAAATGAATATTTGACGGTGAATGAAAAAAAAGACAGACGCAAATTTATCACTTCAACTGAATACTCGTTTTAGTTGAACGCATTTGTTAGTGATAGTTATCTAAGTATTTGTGGAATATTACTTTACCAACACTTGCCAATATAGGCCATTATAAGTATTATGGAGACTACTCGGATTTACTTTGCATGATAGTGGTTGCAAAATAGTCTCAATTTCTAATGAAAAGAACTGGATTAAGTGTGAGTATTTTTAAACAAATAAATAGTTGTGATTTGAAATATGTGTATGTAAATGTGTAATATTTTGTGATTAATTCAAACATAAAATTATAACATAATATTAATGTATTGTATTGATATATTTTTCTTCGTAATTTTGCTTTGCATAAGTGATAGTTTTGAAATTAAATATAAACTAAATACCTAATTATATATTATTATATTTTTTTAGTGCATAACACGTTGGGTGTAGCGACTTGCTGCAGGGTAGCCTTGCCGCAAAGTAGAAGACCGGCTATTATCTCTGAGCAGCAGCAACAATAATGTTGGAAGAATATGAAGGCGATGATTTTACCTACCAGGCGTTATGCTGATTTATTTGATGTTTCGATGCCTATCTACTGTTCGTCGTGCATATCAAGCTGGTGGCGTGCATAAAAAAACTGGATAATTTATTTCGCTTCCAGAAATAAATGTCATCCTTGGCCAGCGCGGTCTTCTAACCTCAACTCCATAGAAAATCTATGGGGCCTGATGGTGCATAGGAGATGAGCAAGGAAGAATTAGTTTCTCACTGTATGGATGTTTAGGACAGTTTTTTTGTGATTGAAACGGCAACTTTACAAAATAGTGAGTTAATTATTTGTGTTTAAATTTAATCAGTGAGTTCATTCATTAAGTAGGTATATTCCAACTGTCCTCTTTCTATTGTATCAAATCTGGTTTTATTAAAGTATAAACATTATTTAAATTATTTTTATACTTATTACTTGTTTTTGTATTTTGCATTACAAATACAAGGTTATGTTTCGTAATAGGAGATAAATTGTTAGATGTTGAGGTTTAGTTTCAATCCTCTTTTCATGATGAAAACGAATACTTAAGCTATAACCTCAATATTTACTAACAAAAAGCGAAAGTATAATTTAGTAATAATATATAAAATAAATGAACAGATTCTTATAAGTAACTTACTACAGAATGCTTATTTTTATGTTCTTATTTATTCTGTAATTAAATAGGGAAGTGATTAAACATAAATTTTGAATTTGTTAGTGTAGTTTATAATAATAAATTTTACATAAGTATACTATACCTATTTACATGAATAAATAGTTGTCATGATTTTTGAGAATTTTTATTTCATAACAAATATATTAAAGCATATCAATTACATTATATAAAAATACTCTTGGCTTATGAATTGAGTTTAATATGAAAAATAAAATATCTGGATGTGACTCGAACTTTGACCTGTATCAACTGCAGTCCATCCGATTACCGATTAGACCAGCAGATGCATTAGCTTGTGACGAAATTATCAATTAGTTGCGTGTCACCGTACTCACCACTATTGGTTTGCTTTATAATAAACTATAGGTAGTGTATTAGTGTATTATTATTTCTGTGTCAGAATCCACTACTTAGTACTCCGTAAATTTGATAGATGGCAGCACGTAGGCAGTATGAGCACGAAGCACAAGCATGCAGCAGAGTTGTGTCTTGGTGTAGGTGGGTAATATGATAATTAGCTTAGTGTGAGTAGTGTTCTTATTGTAATTATACGTCCGTAATATGGACGTAACGCACACAATGAAGGACTGCGCGCCTGCAAGGCAATATGATATTTAAGGTATGACTCCACTTTTGACTCTTGACTGTACATACATTAGACAATTTAAAGGTAGCCAATTCCCATATTGTGATGACATATGAACCAAAGAAAGCAAGTGGTGTATGAGTCATGAATCAAGTTAGGTTATCAATTGGTTATCATGATTTTACGTAAGGTTGTATCATCGATTCATCATATCTATATGAGTGAAATATGTAAGTTACTGACGTGACTCACAGATTAAGTTATGTAATTGAGTTCAAGTCTTAAGTCATACATATCTGTATGTTTTGATAATTTATTTGAAATGCTTTTTGTAGTATTTGGCGTTATTACTAGGTATCTAAATAATACGAAAAGGAATGTTAAGATGGTTGGGGCATGTTGAGAGGATGGATGATAAGAGATTGACGAAAGGTATTTATAAAGCAGAGGTGAATGGAAGAGTTGGTCAGGGTCGACCTCGGAGAACGCACTCCGACCAGATTGCGGACCTCCTTAAAAAGGGAGATATTAGGAGCACCCATAACCGGAGAGCATGCATGAAGAGAGTGATGAGTGTAGAGGAAGCAAGAGAGATCTGTAAAGATCTCTCTGCCTACCCGCACGGGAAAAAGGCGTGATAATATGTATGTATCTAAATAATAAGCCAAAGATTATGTTCTTACTGTCAACAAATTTTTCTTCAAAATTCGTGCACAACTGTTCCGTTAAATCGTGTATTCAGTGAAAATATTGGTTGCAACTTCATTTCTTTTATTTCAATCCCGAAATTCCGACGGAAGCGGACTTCTGAGGCGCTGCTTGTTAAGTTTTCCTTAGACATCAAAATACTCGTAATGTTTTACGTAATATTCCCGCCCATCCTCGCTCATATCTCGACGTCCAGGTTCCAGTGAGGTATTAGATCTAAAACAGGATAACGAGAAGCAGTCGTTGAACCCAGACTACTAGGGATAGTGGTCACTGTCCACTGGGACTCCGCTGTAAAGTTAAATTTAGTATCCGTTCTAAGTAACTAAGGATTGAGTGTTTTTTTTTTCGCTGTAAGTTACATTACAACCTAGCGCTACGCAGTTACCCAACACGCTAATATCATGTTTTAATCACTACTTTTGCGATATTTCCTTCCAATAATTTACTTAAAGAAATTCACAAAAAAAGATTTTTTTTCTTGAAGATACTTCAATATTTTGTCCGAAACAACCTTTTTTATAATCTGTGCCAGCCGCATACATTTTAAACATTATCATCTTTAGCTTCCACTGCTCAAGAATGTATTCAAACATGTATGCGTTTTCACATAAACCTTTTCTTGGTATCTTACCTTTTACTTGATATCATCAAAGCCGCCAAAGACTGCCCCTTCCGCATAATGTCGATCCTCGTCAATCAGCCCTGAGCGATTTATTTCATGTCTTATCTTGGGATGTTATGGATATGTTTCGGATCTGGATACTGATACGGATATATAAATTATATTGATATAGATAATACAATGCGCATATCAAATGATCGAAGTTCATGCTTGCACACATTTTGTGTTGAATAATTTTCGTTTATGCTATCAATCTAGGTATAAACTTTGAAATTTTGATGTTTATAAAATATGACACCAACATCTGAAGGAATTTACAGTCAATTACAATTTCGCCGCTATCACCGCCACAAAGAGTTCCACCCTAGGTAGCTATTGTACTAGACTGTACTTTTGTTCTTCTTTTACAATTTATGTAAGTTATTTTATGATCAATTTGTATGTATTTATGTAATTGACTTTAGAATAAAGTGACTTGTAAGATAATAAAGAAAACATAGTGAGTATGTACTGTACACTAGTCAATTATTCATGTTACTATTGTACAATATGGCACACACGAAAAAAAGTTGAATTACTATTTAAAACTAAATTTCATTACCAGACAATACGAATAAATCGATACATCGTTTAATGTCAAAGTCGGAGAAATCGAATGAAAAGATGCAGTTAGTAAATATTATGAGTAATCTATTACTAATTAAAACTTCAATACTTAATCTTATCAATATTGTCCGCATTTTCATCGATCACTGCGATGACGTATCCCTCTACCGTATATCAACTACAATCAAATTACCCTCCACAGACCTTTACACGACGGTAATAGAGACGGATTTACAAGAAATTTGAGTAGGTGATGTGCGATTGACTGTACGATCTCTTGACAAAAACCCGTTGTCCTTATTTGGGGCAGCTAATGAGCCTAAAGGCATTACAGGATCGCTCCCACGGGCTCCGGACTTTTTGTCCTCAACTCCTTTTTCGTGGATTCTAACTATTCCCGCCGCTTGTTATAGACATTCTATGAATCCTGCACGTTCAGTTTTTAGTTAGTAAGTCGTTAGTCAGTTAGTTGTGTTACTGTAACGATATTTCGTTCTATGTTCGTTTTGTGGTTAACTTTATGTCCTGTAGCTAGTAACTTTATAACAGTGGTTTTTAACTTTGGTTGTGACAGTCATATTAATGAGTCTTTTATTTATTTATTTATTTAGCTTAAGCCACGCATACAGTGTGTACATATAGTATTATATAATAAATTACAGTAACATGTAGTTTACTTCAATATGTAAATACCAATTATCAGCGAGCACAAAGTCTTCAAGGGTTTTGTTTTTATTATTGTTTGAAAATGCGGAGCCGTAAACAATATTTAAAAAAATCTCATTTTATTATTCGTTTCGGGGTTTGAGATAGAAATTATCACCAAATTAAAAAATCGTCCAAGTACGAGTTGGACTGGCAAATTTGACTTTGTTCATCACTGCAAAATCAAGTTTGTCTTTCAACCAGCAGACAAAAATGTGGCAAGTTGCTAGTCAAAAATAAAAGATAGAAACTCTCGTTTATCGTGTTATCCTCGCGGTGGTTGAAGTAAACATGCGGCCTGAACCAGCAACAAATGGAGGAAGCGGCGTGTTCAGTAAACACAGCACTTATTTTAAACAAGTAGGAAGCCAGCTTATACTTGGAGGCGTTAAGTTTAAGTGTCTTCATAAACATAGGCCAAGTGTTAATGAACCTGAAGGAATTGCTCTTGAAGAAAGTTTTGTTTATTTAGATGATGTTATGAGAATAGCTTTGCTTTCAGTACATTCTTTGATGATCACTGTAGCGTTATTTTTCCAGTTAAAGGATCATAGGTTTTAGTTATAGGTATAAAGAAATTGGCAATTTGTCTTGCTCAATACGTGATTGCACCTACTTATATGTCTCAAATATTGCAGACACTACATGCACTTCGCAATCCATGAGTCAGATTGATATACAAACTTCGAACCTGTAACCTTTCGACGTTTCCGTGACAGGCAAACGTTTTAACCACTCGACCACCGTTACTTATGGTTAGAGTGAGTTAATAAATTTCTGGACAATTATCTGATGAAAACTTAACAAAGCAAGTGTCTCATAACATCTTATGTCGTAAACAGAGGCTGCTTTTATGAAACACTAATTACTCTATTACTCCAAGACAGAGAAATATATTTGCCCAAGTAATTTCTGAGGGCGACGTTAACCGGCCGCAATTATGTTCCCGCCACAGTAAACTGTCCAAAGTGGTCTTGGATTAATTTTATACGATAGTAACAAATAGCTGTGGAAGTATCCCGACGTCTAGATATGGCGGGTCACTGTAACTACAAAGAGTGGTAGCAAATGTAAGCATAATGGAAATTAGAAAACGTGTCTTTCGAATCACGAGAATTTTGTGGAAAATCCTGTAATATCCCATTCGTTTCCATAAAGGCTTGGCCAATTCAGAAAGCATTTATGTAAAGGGTCTGTGATTTGACTAATATGGTTTAGTTAGATAGGTACTTAATTGGTAATTCCTGCAATTATAAAGTACTACCGTAGGATTTTTCTAATAGTTTTCCGCTGCTTTTTTAAAGAATTACTTGTTTTCATAAAAGTACAAGTTCTTCAAGTACTTTACTCGTAAAAAGTTAACCCTTCATATTGGTGTTTTTTCTTTCGTTAAAACAAAAGCACAGTTTCTAGCATATCTACCTAATTTCCATGATCTGCGCTGTGCTGTGGCTATTACCAGCGCGTGTGGTCCCAGGTCCCGTGAACTGACACGTAAATTACGAGTGGTTTGTGGTGGTCGTTGTTTGACCTCAACTGCGAATACTTGGCCAGGAATGCAAGCATTTGAGAGATTTGGATTGTTGCTAGCCCATTGTTTATACAGAGAACACCTAGTCTCATTTTCTTCTTATCCCTTTTTAACAACAGAGTGGCAGATGTAAACAATAGACTTATTTGGTTTAGAAACATGATGATGTAGAGAGAAGATGAACATTTACTGTAAATGTAGAGACTTTGAGAGCTAAACATTCACCTCCAATATCATTTATGATGTTGGTGGTGGATGTGAGTATGCTAGTCATACTCTAGAGTCAAAGGTATATGTAGAAAAAATACATTTTGCATCGACTTCTGCTAATACTAGATAAATTCACGATAAAGACGTTTTATCTTAATCTGCTAAATATATCAGATAGATTACAATTTTTCTAGTTTCCTACGCGATCATGGAAGATAATCATTGTTCACCATTACCTAACTATAACATAACTTACGCAGAGCTCATTTAAGTTGCTAAGATTTTATCTATCTAAGTTAAGAGGTTCTTTGAGCGGCGGCGCCGGCGCACGTGCCTACGCATATCTAGTGCACAGTGGGCGAGTGGACTTGCAGAGTCAGGTAGTATTCTCAGGGTCAGAAGAGACGTCAAAGAGACCAACAAAAGTCCAATGCCTACCGCGATTATTAAATACATTACTTTCTTGACTTGACAGGCGGGGCATTTAAATTTTTTTTACCGACAAATTCCTACAACCATGATTCTTATACTTAACATTATTTTGATGTTTTTAGACATCCTTATATATAAAAAAAAAAGAATTTTGATGATCCGATATGAAATGGGAGGGGTAAGTAAACTATACTGAATTGCTCGAAAACAAAAAAGTTTACAATAGAGATAACTGTTCACAATTAATTAATAAGACTTCATTTACCTGTAAATGAAAGTTGGCCGGTTTATAATAAGGCTTTCTAGTCATAAAATGTATTTTTAACGTTATAAATGTCAATATGGTTTTTATTTAATTACAGGAAATCGGGTTCATAAACATGAGTCGTTTTTTAACATTAAGATTGAATAATTCACATTACGTACTGTTGAGGCCTTCAGCCTCTAATTTTTTTATAATTTCCTTTTTTTTCTCTCCGATTCGGTGACAAGACAACTTGATATCGCTGTCCCCTTTGCGGGCAAATGAGGGAGCGAGATAGAATCGACTGGCCCTCCCGGAAGCATCGACAGTGATTGCATTCCAGTTTCGATCCGTACATCATTGAGATTGCGTGTGTCCAGCGCCTCTATGGCCCGCGCGCGCGCGTTTTGAAATTCGCCGCAGAACCAGTATCTTCCGAAGGAGCCACTTGTGTCCAGAAGAAATCTGGTGATCACCAGGAGAAATCATCAGCAAGCGAGCAAGGTAAGCGATTATCAAGCCCCCTGTCGAGTTGCCGACTTGCTGAAACTTCTACCCCTTCATATATCCACATATAGGCCGTTTTAACCGAATGCTTATCCAAGCCTTAGGTATATCTCAAGGTCCTACATCCCGCACAAAAGGAATCAACCTAGTTACACGGTTGCCATTCCATAATTTGGTCCTTTACGAGCGGATTTGTCCAGCTTTTAATATTATATGTACTTTCGCCTCGGCGTTAGTGCCACGAACCGCCATCTTGTTAATTGCATTTTGCTAATTCACCTTCCATATACTTTCTTATAGTAATTTCCAATAATGGCTTCTAACAAACTCGAAGCCAAATTAAAACAACTCATTGCCAAAAAAGAAGCTATTTATGAACGAATTAATCGTTTATACGATATAAGCAAAGGCATTTCCAATTACGATTATCGTTCGAATGAGCCATTTCTAGCCCAATCTGAGACTATCAGCGAACTTTATGACAAATTTGAAGTAATCATAGAACATATCAATGAGTTGAACTTTGAACTAAAAGAAACCCCACCCGATTACGCGGCTTTAAACTCGTTCGAAGAATTATATTCAGCGATTAAGTACAAACGTAATCTAATTTTAGCCAGAGATAAGACTAACGTTGGCGTGTCACTTAAGAAAGGCCCTATAAAATTACCACCTATACAGATACCTTCCTTTGATGGTAAAATTGAAAATTGGCCGATATTTTACGAAATATTTCGTAGTAATATTCACGAAAACGCAGATCTGACGGACTCGCAGCGTGTCCAATATCTCATGGGCAAACTTACCCACAGTGCTTTAAAATTAACTGCAGGTATTGTTCCCACGGGAGAGACTTATAATACAATTTGGGACTCTCTCGTTAAGAAGTACCAAGATAATCGCACTTTAGGTATTCATTATTTAAACAACATTTTGGACATTAAAAATTGTGTCAATAATACCGCTAGCTTAAACACTTTTATTGAAAAATATTCGGCGTCTATTGCAGCGCTCAAGCAGCTAAAGATACCTAAATTATTGGATTTTATGTTATTACATTGTGGTCTACGAAAGGTTGACTCTCAAACAGCCCAGCTATTCGAAACACATATTAGTGGGAAGGAATTGCCGTCTTATACAGAATTTATATCTTTTATACAAGATCATATAAAGGCACGCGAAAGATCACATACTAATAATTGTTCGCGGTTTGAAACGCGAGTGACGAATCCCCCTAGTACTTCAAAAACTTTCATATCAAATAGCGCGCCACGGTGTGAAATAGAAACGCCCTGCCCAATATGCGCAGGCGAAAAACATCCATTGTTTAGGTGTGAGCAATTTAAAAATATGAGTACACCGCAAATTCGTTTCGATTTTATTAAGTCAAAGCGTGCCTGTATTAACTGCTTAAGCCTAACCCACACATTGAATAAATGTAAGTCGCATTCGACATGCAAGTTTTGTAAAAAACAGCACCATTCATTGTTGCATTTCTCTGAGAATAGCAAATCGGACCCAGCGCCAGGCGACGGCAAACCGGTTTGTTATCGAGCAGACGCCACGCAGTCTGCGCGCGCCCAGCCCTCGCCATCAGTAGAAAATATAACTTCTGTGACGTTAAACACAGGAATGCGGAATTCAAATTATGTTTTATTGTCGACGGCTCAAGTGTATGCGACTCACAACAATGGTCATGACAAAATTGTGGTCAGGTGTTTGACAGATAGTGCGTCTCAGAATAATTTAATAACTTTGAATTGTTGTAAGCGCTTGAACTTACCTATAGTTAAGCTACATAACTCATCGTTACAGGGTGTTGGAATGTCCACGCAGCTAGTGCATGGTTATATACATATAACAATAGAATCGCGCGTTAACCCCGAAGATAAATATTATATTCATGCGTTAGTGGTAGATTGCATCACAGGTAAGTTACCCGCGAATTATATTGAATTAAATGACGACATGTCATATATAAATAAATTACCACTAGCCGATTTAACTTGGAATGTGCCGGGAAATATTGACATTATTCTCGGCGCGCAACTTTTTCCATATATTTATTTAGGTAATATGATTGAGTCGGGCAGTAGCGCCCCCCAGCTGTCCTGACTAGCTTCGGTTACGTACTGATGGGAGGTGCGGCAGGTCATTGTGACTCGTTTTCTCAGTCTTCCTCGTTTACCGCGCTGACTAATACTGACATTGAGTCGGGTTTACAGAAGTTCTTTGAATTGGAGGAAGTACCATTTTCACGGCTTATTAGTCCATCCGAAAAAGAGTGCGAAGATATTTTTTGTTCTTCCGTCACGTTTAAAGACAGTAGGTATTTTGTTGACCTACCTTTTTCGCGGAACCCCTCTGAGTTGGGCAATTCTCGTGCAGTAGCCCACCGCCGCCTGTTGGCCCTCGAGCGTAAATTTGCGCACGTACCAACCCTACGCGAAAATTATAATAAAACCATCACCGACTATATATCTCAGGGTTATTTATCGGAAGTACCTGATTCTGAATTAACAGAACAGGGCTATTACATACCGCACCATGCGGTCATTAGGCCCGACAAAGATAGTATTCGTGTGGTTTTGGACGCCAGCGCTAAGACGCACTCAGGGTTGTCACTCAATGACATTTTACATGTCGGACCGAATTTACAGGCCGACTTATTTTTGTTATTACTTGATTTTCGTACGTTTCCCATAGCTATGACCGCAGATATTAAACAGATGTTTTTAAGAATCGGTGTTAATCCGCATCACCGCGAATACTTGCGAATTTTATTCCGCTTCAATAGGGATGAGCCTATTCGCACCTTTAATTTCAACCGCGTGCCTTTTGGGTTGGCGTCTAGTCCTTATTTAGCCATGCGCACACTACGCCATCTGGCGTGTGAGCATAGCGACCGCTTTCCGGACGCATCCAAATTGGTAGAAACCCAGTTTTATATGGATGATTATGTTTATTCTGTTCCTGATGAACAAACCGCTATAAAGTTGTCACACAACTTAATTGATTTATTTAAATTAGGTTTCTTCGACCTTGTCAAATGGGCCAGCAATTCACCCGCTTTGTTAGAGACCCTCCCTGCGTCTCACCGCTTATCAGTTAATTTTTCTAGTATGGATAACAATATTAACAATTTTAAAATCCTTGGTTTATTAACCTGGGAGCCCGCTGAAGATACTTTTTCTTTGACAACCAGCCCAGTGGACAGTAAATGTACAAAACGCACCATTTTATCATTAATTGCTCGCTTATTCGACGTACTTGGCCTTGTAGCGCCAGTCGTTTTGTACGCTAAAATACTTATTAAAGAACTTTGGTTAGCCAAGATAGATTGGGATGAGGTACCTCCGCAGCCAATCATAGACCGCTTCACTGCGTTAGCACGGGATTTTCCCGCACTATCTGCTCTTAAAATCCCACGTCATGTTGGAGTTTTTGCAGAATCTGTCGTAAACATTGTGGCCTTTTGTGATGCTAGCTTTAGTGGCTATGGTTGCTGTGTATATTTACACATTTCTGATACTCAAGGTAACATAACGGTCCGCCTTCTTTGTGCGAAATCCAAGGTTTCCCCCGCTAAAGTAACAACACTAGCTCGATTAGAACACGTTTCTGCTTTGTTGCTGTCTAAGCTTGTTAAGGTTGTCAGAGAGAAGCTTTCTGCCCGCATTCCGATTGCCGGTACTTATGCGTTTTCGGATTCCACTATTGCGCTCTCGTGGATCCATTCTGCCCCTCATAGGTGGTCTATATTTGTAAGCAACCGCATTGCAAAAATTCAGGAAAATTTACCTGCCGCTTGTTTTAATCACGTATCAGGGAAAGAGAATCCTAGCGATTGTCTTTCACGTGGCATGCTGCCTTCGGAGTTAATTGTACGTTCCTTATATTATAACGGCCCGTCCTGGCTTCGTCAGCCTATTCTTAGTGTTTTATCCTGACGTTCTCACGCCGGCTCATTTTTTTATGTCCAGTCCCATTACTTATTTACCTTCTTCTGAATTAACAGAGGAAAGTATGAATTTGACAAAGCGTAAAAAACTTTTGGATCAACTCGTGTTATCATATTGGAAAAAATGGCGTATTGAATACCTGCATACGCTGCAAGTCCGTCAGAAATGGTGCACTCACGATCGTCCCATAGAGATAGGCACTGTCGTTCTCTTGGGTCAAGATAACGTACCGCCCTTGACTTGGCCATTAGGTGTCATAAAGGAGGTGTTTCCTGGATCGGATGGTATAATTCGCGTGGCTTTAGTCAAGACTGTGTCAGGCACATATAAGCGTCCTGTCACAAATCTGTATCCTTTGCCTACCCAATAATCAAACCGCAACTTAATCAAACCGCAATTTAATCAAACCGCAATTTAATCAACCGCAATTTAATTAAACCGCTTATTTGATCATAATTTCTACCGTAGATATCGATTCGCTGATATTCTCAGACCGCTATTACCTCCAATCTATCCTCCTAGCTTAATCTATCTTATCTTATCTAGTCTATCCACCTAGCTTCTTGTCTATATTTTAATTTGAAAGCTCTGGACCTTTCAAGGCGGGGAGCTATGTTGAGGCCTTCAGCCTCTAATTTTTTTATAATTTCCTTTTTTTCTCTCCGATTCGGTGACAAGACAACTTGATATCGCTGTCCCCTTTGCGGGCAAATGAGGGAGCGAGATAGAATCGACTCGCCCTCCCGGAAGCATCGACAGTGATTGCATTCCAGTTTCGATCCGTACATCATTGAGATTGCGTGTGTCCAGCGCCTCTATGGCCCGCGCGCGCCGTTTTGAAATTCGCCGCAGAACCAGTATCTTCCGAAGGAGCCACTTGTGTCCAGAAGAAATCTGGTGATCACCAGGAGAAATCATCAGCAAGCGAGCAAGGTAAGCGATTATCAAGCCCCCTGTCGAGTTGCCGAATTGCTGAAACTTCTACCCCTTCATATATCCACATATAGGCCGTTTTAACCGAATGCTTATCCAAGCCTTAGGTATATCTCAAGGTCCTACATCCCGCACAAAAGGAATCAACCTAGTTACACGGTTGCCATTCCACGTACGAATATGCAATTTTCTTGACTGTAGAATTAAAAAAAAATTAAAAGTTAATAAAAAAAAACTGTTGTAGTCACCCTTATAAAAATTGAGGATATGGTTCATTACAATCGTATACAAATAATATATAAAAGTCACCATTGCTGGATTTTTTGTTTTTGTACAGGATATTTTTAAAGTATAAAAATTACAACTCATTAAAAAATCCATTTCGGATTGTTATTTATTGGTGATTTTTTAAATCAAGCTTTTATTATTCGTAAGGAAACATGTAACAAAAAATCACCCTGGTAGGATTTTTTGTTTGAGAGTTATAACAATTTGAGTCTTATAATAGCGTTTAAAAAAAAACGGCGGTGGTCAAATTGAGTCAAATGACTGGGTAAGATTAGAAGAATGTAAGACCTGGACGGTATTACTTTCTTCTAATCCCAAAACATTAGGCATTATAACTCTTGGAGAGTGAGGTAAATTTTTTACCATATGCAAGCGACCTTTCACACACGGCTGTAGTAGTTAATAGCTTAGATTTTTCAGAAATATTCGTCTTTGAGTATTTTATTGTTAAAAGATCAGCATACTATAGAACAATCTCATCGGCCTTCTTCGAGTGTTCATATAATATGCTCCGCATCCGCAATATCAGATTCTTCTGAGTCCGACGAACTGGATTGGCTACTGTCATAATGTTCCAAAATATCCTCTATTTCCTCACTTCTTAGTTGACGGGAAGTTGAGGTCATATTGTTTACAATACTCGATAAATGAACAAAAATCGAAGGTCTGACAAAAAAACAGTTGCACTAATCACAACATGGGTCGCGGGTGACCCCAACAGGTAATTACTTAAAAACTAATGAACGTGTGCTCGTCGCAAAGTGGCACGGGCTACCGATAGCTAAAAACGGAAGGTACTGAGATGCACAAGTTTTTATTTCTACCTCTCGCAAAAATAAACAGAAAAATTAAGACGTGGGGTCACCCACGACCCCATGTTGTGGTTCTATCTAGGGTTAAATTTTCTATAATCAGATCGCTACGGCTATTGATAGACTAGACACCTTGATAAATTTGAAACTAATATTGATATCTAAATAGATTTTCTTAAGTTTTAAAATTTATCATTTCCTTTACTGTCCAACAGCAGGATAAACTCATACTTCCTTTTACTTGTTACATTTTAACGCTAAGTCTGATCCATCTACATAACGCAATAAGTTTTCCTGTTCCCAGAAATCTAATATAGAGTTCTGTGGTCCCACCACTGTTTCCATTTCCACACAATTATCAAAAATCATCCAGTATACTCGACCAATTTGAATCCTGGACCAGCCATAGTGCTCGCAACAAGCCAACCTATTGTCTAGATTACAAAGCTGCCGGACTGTGAAATTATCGATTCCAATACAGATTTATCGACCCCTTTGTCTTATAATCGGCTTTGTGTAGAGTAACGATCTCGTTTTTCCATGCAAATTCACTTTTGTAGAACCAACTTTTCTTTCTAGTTTTGTCTTGTTTATATGTATATCTACTAAATAGTATACTAACTAATCGCATTCGCTGGCGTTTGTATATGTAGCTTCTAATTAAAATTTTATTGTGCCTGATTCACTTATCAGCAAAAGTGTTATACAGTTAATTAAGCGTAAATGAAAAATTATTATTGTAATTTAGGCCTTTTGGGAACAGCACATGATAAAGAACATGGTGTTTTAGAGTAAATGTTGCAATCGAATTTGTGCCACCACTTCTGCTCGTTCTGGCTACCTTCACAGAAATTTTTGTTTAAAAAAACATACAGATCAACAGATGAAAAACTAACAGACAGATAATAAACAGACCTTTACATACATAGTCGCCAGTTTCCCAGATGGGTAGGTTAATACTATAGATGGATTTCCACTTGAACTCTCTCGCTTCCTCTACATGTCTACACTCATCTCATCACTCTCTTCATACAAGCTAGCTGGTTCATGCAACATGTAAGTCACTACCCGTATTCTTCTTGTTTCAATAATAACTTACAAAATATCGAACAAAATGAATGCTAACTGGCTTCCATTCCATGAGTTTGCCTTCAGCACAGGAAGTATTAGACCCATTGTCATGTCATTGACCGTACAATTTCTCGTCTGTATCGTAAAACAATCTCGAGTATGACCAATTATCGCCGGATGTCGAGGCCGATCTCTGGACCAGGTGGTCCACATCACACCTGCTGCCGCCGGCGTTGCTTCATTTGAGATAAGTAAGTGTAATGTGATGAAATTTCCTCAAGCCATTATGATCTGAGCTGATTGCAAGTTTTATGTATTCCTGTTTTACATACATAAATGCTGGGGGGTGATTCCACTACAAACGTAGATGTCGTGTCTCGATTGTGTCTCATGGTCCAAGAGAATGATCTACAGCGACAAGATCCCTATAAGATCTTTATTCTTAAGTATAACTTCTTTGGCTTTTGAGACACAAATGAGACACGGTATAGCACGTTTATAATCGGTAGAATCATAGCCCCTAGAAGCTTCTTACGAGAACCAACGACATAAATGGTTATAAAATATTATAGTAAAACACTAAACTTTTTATACTATACATATTTCATTTCTAAGTAAGTATTCAACTTCGATCTCAACAGGTTAACAGCGGAAACACTAAACGAGTTGCGTGCACTTCATGATCAAATAAAGCATACAAAGCTCTTCCGTCTATTTGTCTGTGTTCGACCCCCTCAATAAAAAGGAATATATTCTGATTGAGTAGTCTTTTCGATGTGTATATTCTTGTTTATTTATTTAACCTTTATTGCACAAATACAATGTATGGCACAATAGGTGGACTTAATGCAAAATCATTATTTAACAGTCTACCTTTGGGGTAAGCAGAGAACTTAAGTGGGTCTAATAAAGGGATGTTGGAAACGAGACTTGTTAGGCTCTATTATTTGCCACTTTATTAGTGGGCTGTAATAACTTTGTTAGCATCACTATGAAAGTCGTACATGATGATAAATTCCGCATATCATCAGCAAAAACGAATGAACGACTATAGAACAAAGATATATTATTTTCATTGCTATAGAATGAAAAGATGCTGGCAAATTGCTGGCTGCGAGTCTGCGACACAAATGCTTGACATTATTTGACAAAATTGGGCCTATGATGAGATAGCCACATAACTGTCATCATTTATGAGATCAGACCCTAAAATATGGCTTGATTTCACCACAACCGAATCAAACGGTCCATTCACACGCAATCATAATAAACTCACGAATAAATAAACTTATCACTGCATACGTCCAGATGGCGCGGCCAGATAACCGTGCGTCTCAATTTATAACCGTTGTAACTTTAGAAGATGTTGCTGCATGAACTGGCTGTACGAAGTGGGGACTCTCCGCGAATTGGCAGCTTTATACCTTGGAAAGTAAAGAGTTATGTTGCGACAGACAACTTGACAGTCGAGTTGGTAATTAGTCGGTAATTTATATTATGGCTAATGTTGTATGCGTAGATGTCGAGATTAATTTTGAGATATTGAAAACCCATATTGTGTTGCAAACTCTCTCGTTTGTGTAGAAAGTGTGTGTATGTCCAACATAAAGATTCTCTGATCCCTAAGGCGTCCGCCGTCTGGTCTTGAGTTTGAATCCACTGAAAGCATATACCTACTTGGTGAAATTATTAGTTGTTTGGATAGGACTTCTAATACCAGGGTATTTTACTGGTCAATCGACCTTTCGTTATTAGAATACTGGCTGGTTTTAGCTCATAAGTGATTTCATTTTAACAGCATCTCATGATTTATTCTGTTTTATAATACTCAATAGTAATTGTTTTGACCTTACCTTTATTTGTCCCCAGGTCGAGCCCTCTTAGACCGCCTGACGAGTACCAACGAAGGCGAAGTCATATTGTCCAGCGATACGGGTGGACTACTACCACCTCCACTTGACGTGGGACCGTATGTTACTGTCACAGCTAATGCTACTTGTGGCAGTGATGGAGCATGAGGAGTACTGCAGAGACACGCCTGGCAAGTATGTGGATTCATCATCATAATTACGGCTGCTAAAATTCACTGTTTCCATCAGGCTGGGAATATCTAGGCTTCCCCTTTAGCCTGTTAGAAACTATCTGATTTCTGTATTGTCCCGCTACCTCATCAATAGTTGTCAATAGTCATTCAGTCGGTAAGGATGGATACCTTCAAATCTACATTTAGGTAGATTTTTTCTTAACCTCTAGATATTAGATATGTGTCACAATCACAACTCGACCAAGCTTACTCTCTAACATTATCTTTTCATCTTTTACACTTAGAAGGGACCAATGCTGAACTGAATTTCTTTCAGCGTAGTTTCAATCGTAGTAATTCCCAGATTTCAGCAGTTATATTTAGTTTATCGCTTGGGAAAAATAATTATTCAAAAGTGTCTTTTGAGGTACTAGAGTAAAGGCATCTTGTCTTATAAATATTTCCTTCCAGACGAGGCGTTGCCTGCGACGTGTGCGAAGGCCTGGACGGGTCCTCCTCCCGGCGCCACCCGCCGTCGCATGCTGTGGACGGAGACCCCAGCACCTGGTGGCAGAGCCCTACCCTCGCCGCCGGGGAGGAGTACGCTCATGTCGAGTTTATTGCCACGATGCCGGCTGTAAGTATTGAAGATTGCAGGGTCTTTAGTTAGCCTAGCTGCAATGCTATTGTGTGTTGCAGGGTACTCGAATTTAGCATCATGTTGCAAGCTGGCACTTGGCTAAAAAGGATGGCGTATGATCTTGTCCTAGTTGTCCTATCACGGTCATTGTAAATAAGAACTAGTTAGTAAGATACTACTAATTACTGCAATTACTAAAAGATGGTTTGCAAATTAAAAAGCATAAAATACAGCATTTTTAACAATACAGATTCTTGTGATACACTGAACTCACTAACAGCATTGCATCTAGTGTGATTATTAAAACGGATATTCACGCGTGTTGTTAGTCGGAACCGCCGACTAGTACTAATATTAGTTTTAATCAAATTATCATTGCATTAATTTTTCTTAATTGGAATTGTAGTGTTCATGTCAAAGTGACATTACGTCAAAGTGACGTTATGTCAGCCTCCCCACTACTTCCTTATAAAATGGGCCGTTGCACCGGCAGTATGCTCGGATACGTCGAGATGTGCGGACCACTGCTGAGTGACTATCTATTATGTGTGTGTGAAGGTTAGTTAATGTATACGGTGGAACATCAGTTAGTCGGTCGTGATGTACATTGCGTGCGGAGGCGGGGCGCGCAACATAGCCGTATGAGGTACACTACATAAATGGCGACGAGGTGAATGAACCGTGAGTTATTTTAATCATATAAAAAAAAAAAAAAAATTATAAACATAAGGGAAAGTGAACGCGTGCGTGAATTATAAATAAATAATAACATAAACTTCTGACTGAATGATATTTAGTATGTGCAGCTAAAGTGTGTATCTATCTACTTACTGCACTAATGATTAGCGTCTGCATTGGAATAATGCGACTGTCATTGGTGTTTACATTAGAACTTAGTAATAAGGATTATTGTTTCGTGTATGTAGTATGTAAACACTGTTGGTGTACCTTAATAAATAAAAACATAAAGTTACATAATACTGATTAAATACTGTGTATACTGTGCTTACTTTAACAATAGGGTTTGGACAAACATTCTTAACTCTCGTAGCGATAAGTATAAATAAGTGTGGGCATAGATATACATAGGTCACAAATCTCGTAACTGGTTGAGATAGGTACATATGCTAAATGTGATTCTATTGAGATCGTTATTGACCAATAATTGAAAACAATTTGACAGCGCAAAGATAAAAATAGTAAGGTGAAAGAATGTTACATTAACAGTGCCGAGCTATAGGCAAACGGAGCGCCAAATGACACGGGCTCCGCGTCAGATGCAAATTCTTGACTGGCGTGGCGAGCGGCTTCTAGTAAAAGCGCTGTGGCGAGGCGCAGGCGCATGCAGTTATAGATGTGGATATACGATCGTCCGGCCAGCTATCAGTTTGCCGCCTGGCGATGCTTGTGTAATTAAATTATTAAAATAAATGTAATAAATAATATGTTTACTTATGCATTAAATTATATTAAGCATTAAATTGCGAATAGATGGATTATGCATTAAATTGCGAATGGATGGTTTAGCATTAAATTGCGAATGGATGGATTAAGCATTAAATTGCGAATGGATGGATTAGCATTAAATTGCGAATGGATGGATTAAGCATTAAATTGCGAATGGATGGATTAGCATTAAATTGCGAATGGATGGATTATGCATTAAATTGCGAATGGATGGTTTAGCATTAAATTGCGAATGGATGGATTAGCATTAAATTGCAAATGGATGGATTTTGCATTAAATTGCGAATGGATGGTTTAGCATTAAATTGCGAATGGATGGATTTAGCATTAAATTGCGAATGGATAGATTTTTGCATTAAATTGCGAATGGATGGTTTAGCATTAAATATGCGAATGGATCGGATTTAGCATTAAATTGGCGAATGGATAGATTTTGCATTAAATTGCGAATGGATGGTATTAGTCTATATAAATATGCGAATGGATAGATTTTGCATCGTAAATTGCGAATCGGGTATGGATTCTTGCATTAAATTGCGAATGGATGGTTTAGCATTTACCAGATCGGCAAGTGTATCGAGCAGGAAATATGATAGCCAATGTAGAAAAGCTCTCTCTCTAGCAACAGATAAATGGCTTTATATTACCTCAATTAAACTTAATTTCCAAGTAAGCAAATAGGATAGCCTATGTGAGAGACAATATAAAAAAATTGTGTTCTAGTACAGTCTAGAATTGCAATATTCAAAATAACTAACAATAATTGATTGAACTGGACTGTATCCTAACAGTTAGTCTACAAAGATGGAATAAAATATATTGGCAGTGACAATGTTAACAAATTCATAATGGTGGTTTTGTAATTCAATTAAATTTCATACTAGATTTGTTTAAATGGTGTACCAAACATTCTTGTCTGAAATAAAAAAAATCTTATTTAGAAGAATCACATATGTGCACATTAAATAAAAGGTTGTCAAAATGGTTTATTTGTTTATTAATTAAGGTACAACAAACAGTTACAAAAATAGGTTGTAAAAATAAGTCTTAAATGTAAAGTAAAAAAATAATTTTGTAACCAACCACGCTATTCACAGTTTTGTTTACATACTTATTGCAAAGTTGCTGCTAATGGGTAATGTAAAGTTTGGAAAAAAAAACAGTTTATTATATTAGTATACAAATAATAGACTGTATAATTCAATAAATAGTCATAGCATTATTTAAATAAATAGGTTGGTATAATTGTTATTTAGGAATACGCGGTGAGGATATCACTATAAGCGTATATACAGTCCGGGCCGCTCACTTTGATATAATAATACGATGTGTCAATCAATTCCATTCCTCCTTCTGCACTGTGGGTGTTTTATAATAGTGTATAGATTTGTTGCTCTTCCTTTGACTTTCTATGACTCATAATCCGTGCTCAGCGACTCGAAAATGAGTCTTGGCCTATAAAATAAGAGTACGCAGCATCCCAAGTCGTGTACAATTTACTTTCGCTATCCTTTACAAATGTTTAGCCTACATAGGTAACCATGTCGCTCGGCGATCTGGGACGACCCTTTTTACTTATTATTAAATTTAAGACTTATACGTGTATGTTGTCACACCTTTTTTTCCCTGTGGGGAAAGGCAGAGATTGGCAACAGCTTCTGCTTGCGGCTTTGATCCTTAAAGAGCTCTCTGTCAGACATGGTCACTAGTTTTGAGTGCTTTCAAGTTCTCCAGAGATTTCAGGGAGATTGCAATCTGTTCGCAGTGTGATTAGATAAAGACTTAAGCGTTTTAAGATTATCTCAAAGAATTCCAAGCCCATGAGTTTTTGTTATGTTATATAGCTATTGCCTGAATAAAAAATAATGATTCATTGATTTGACAACTTATTGAGTCATTTAGAAGGAAGAAAATTATACTATAGGCAGATTGTTAAAATATATATTTATATTTTGGAAACAGAGTAAACATAATTACAAATAAGTTGCATTAACAATTATATAATCTCCACTATAACCCAAATAAAAATAAAAAAAAAGTTGTCAGTAATAGTCGCTTCTAAATTAATACCACTTGACTACATATTAATGTCCAGTTAAAATATTAAGTAAAATGTTTATTGTTTTCAATTAGGTGTTTACCTATTATTCATGCTGAAATCTCTTAGACAGAACCTACCAAAAGTTTTTCAATTAGGTGTTTACCTATTCCATATAGAAATCTTCTTAGACAGAGAACTGCAAAGTTTTTCAATTAGGTGTTTACTCATTCCATATAGAAATCTCTTAGACAGAGAACTGATTTTACTAGCAATTTGCGTATAAGCAATACACCATACTTTAATAAAAGCAAATCCTTATGTAACATATTATTCTATACATTTATTTCAATATGACCATCTATACTTGTTTATTATGAAGATGATATATATTAGGTGTCCATTCAAGTTTTCAATCATGTCGCGTCCACTTCATGACCAAAATAATTAATTGTTTCCTAATATTTCTTTAAAGTTTTGACAGAATGTGACAGTAATCGTCACTATTTTTTTTTAAATTGTAGTATTGTAGAGTACTACGAGTATTACTACAAAGATTAAATAAATAAAATACTAAATATATGGGATGGATACACATAATGCATGTATTTGGCAAACTAGATTCAGATTTGGGTTTACCGAAAATGATGTATTGATCTGCGACGTCATGTCAGCTAGTATTTGGCAACTGAGAAAAATGATATTTTTTTGAAACATCAATCATTCAAAACATCTTGGGAGGTATTCCATCCTCTATTCTATCAAAGAACAAAGAAGTTTCGATTTTCCCTATCTTTTGCAATTCTTACAGATCGTATAGATGTTGTAGTTGCGCACTGCGCACTCGCTGCGATATGATTTTTAAAATAGAGAAAAACGTTGGGAACTTTAGAATAGAATAGAATACGTTTATTTGAATTGAAACAGACACAAAAACATTTTTAAAAACATAGGCTTAAACTAATTACAAATTACATAATAATTAGTGTGCTGCAGCATAAAGCAAAATGGCCATAACTCAGTGGTCTTCCTGCACGTTAGTACAAAACACTGATTTTCAGTTGTTGCCGTCAATGTAGGTGCGAGCGCTAAA